>JAZDUH010000155.1:432500-557500 GCA_036419115.1 Scarus forsteni | reverse complement strand
GCATGTGCAATTTTTTAGTTTGCACACGCAATTTAGCCCCCTTATTTTGGATCTAAGTAGATCAGCCCTTAGTCTTGGCTTAGCTTACAATAATCCCAGTGGACATTTAACAAAAAACAACACCAAGAACAATCCCTGATGGAAAACCAAAACAACTAGAGTTTGTCATGGTGACTCAAGCTGATACCATACCATGAAAAAGACCCTTTCCTCCCCTTATTTTGCTTCTCCCTCACTTAAAGCTGACAGTTGCATTTCCAGAAGTAGGGCTCTAATCTTGTAGACCAGGCGCAGACGTGGTGCACCTGCCCTGCGCTGCGTCTGCGCTGCGCCGAGAGGGTGTGTCCAGCGCACTTTGCAAGTTTCCTGCAGTGCCAAGAGAGGCGCACTGAGGCACATCCATGCATCTGTCCCTGCCTCTCCGCTTAAGTGCCAGAGAGGGAGGAGAAAAGGCGCGAGTGGGTTTAACACAGCTGAGTGCTGTCTTCACCAATCAAACAAACACCTCTCCTTGCCTTTCAATGCGCTGCGGCGGAGGTGCAGCGTCTGATTGGTCTGAATGATCCCTGCCACCGCGGCAACAGTGTGCTGGACAGACCCGGTAGCGGAGACGGTCAGAGCCGCTGTCCCTTCGGTAACTGGGAAAATGGCCTGGCCATCGGGGCACGCATTGGAGGCCACAAAGGGCGTCATCGTGTGGGCAAGCTCCCGGGACAGATGTAATCTGTTCGTTTGTCATTAATAGGAGTACAAAATTAAGAGACAATTACACAGCAGCTGGCTTATCCATTCATCATGCTTGTGATCGACCTGCACTCCTGGTTTGTCATCGCCAAATAGCAGAGCTTAGGTGATGTGCTGTATATTCTCTCGGTATCTCCTCCTCATCCTCCTTGCAATAATGTACTCCATCGTTTTAGGTCACATTAAAAATAAAGACTAACACAGAGGAATATGAGAAATCACAGGTAAATCCTTAGTGACATACATTTATTTTCTCTTTTTTCTCCCTTTCTTTGAATTTCATGAAATGAGAGAAACCAGATTTATACTCGGTATCAGACGCATTAAACTTCCAGCTGCTGTCAGGTTAAGTTTCCATTATGACAAACGGCTTTAATCAAACATCAGATGTGACGGGACAAATAATATAGATACAAATGTTTATGCTGGTTCAGATGGTAAATAGTGATTGCTGCGCTTGTTTATTGCATTAAAATGTGCCTAACACTCTGGAAACCTGCCTCTGAGGGTTTGGTGATATGTGCACACATGTGCGCCTGTCACCAAATTACAGCTGCGGAGGGTGCGCTTCGCCTGCGCTGAGAATAGACCAGGTTGGAGCAGTTCCACAGGTCACTATGCCAACATGAATCTGTCGGCACCTCCCCCTGGTGTGCCGTCACACCCATCTCTGTGCAGACAGTCTACCTAATTGTCAAGTTGGCAGCGCACAGCGGTGCGCCGGACGAAATTAACACTGCGTGGGGTGCGCTGGCTCTGCGCACCCTGCACTGCGGCACGAAATTAGGGCCCGTAATGTTTACTTGGTTCAAATGACATATTTGTTTCATGTATTTTTCTTAATTGTATTCTTAATTTCTCCTCTCTGAGTAACCAGGCACGCATACCAGGCAATCTGGGAAAGAAAGGGCTGAACCATTCAGAAGCATATCCAGCAGGTAATTGGACAATGGTTCCCTCATTCAACATCCATTAAGGGGCAATCAGAGAGTGTCTTTGGGGGAAGCTACCGTCCTACAACACGTGAGCCACTTCTTAGAGTAAACTCTGTCAAAACATGTTGGAAGTGTAGCAAAAATATCCTTACAATAATAAAGTTTGAAGTGTTGATATTTGTTTTTCATTTATTTAAGAAATGCAGTCATGATCCTACCTGACCTACAATACTGTTACTGTAGCTCTTGGTATTAATGCTAATCTCTGTCTGAGCAGTCACTTCCTGCATCTCACTTGTAGCTCCGGCTCTTCCTCCTCTAAATGACTCTGACTGGGCCATCCTGCTTTGGACCATTCACAATCGCCATAGACTGATGCTTGGCAAGATGAATCAGCCTGATTACAGACATTGATTTAGGAAGAGCCAGCTGCTGTGCAAGGGATGAAGTTCTACCTTCATATGGTACTCTGAGGTATTTACTCCTGAGAACCAGACGCTAATGTCTAAATATATATGTATTTTTGTGTCATGTGATGTTGTGAGTACTGTATTTAAGGGTGTTGAACTGTTTTGTCTGGAGAGGACATCTCTCCAGGTCTCCTCTCCATGCTGCATGCTTCTGAGATAAAGGAATAGTGATCCATAACACTGACCCTTGTTCTCTTCTTCTTGTTGTCTTTTTGGTAAGCTGTCCATCTTTAGGAGGGAATAAAACTCACAGCTACTAACTAAATAACTAAAACTCAATTTTGATCCCACTTTCAAAAGGAAGAACTTAACCACTGCTGTCATTCAGCTGACTACTATCTAAGCTTGGAAGGTTTACAAGCTTCACACCTTTTAAAATGAAACAAAGTGGCCTGTTTCAACCGTAAACAAAAAGACCAGATTATATTATAACCTCCAGTAACACCAACTTTCCTCAGAGTGAGAGAAAGTTCACCTTAATATTTAAAAGCTCTGAGCAGATTTCTTATATGCAAAAGAACAAACCTATGGAGACACAGAGAAGAGCTCAGGTGGGCTTTACACGAGTACGAATTTGTAAGACTCCGGTAAAATAAACTATCGATCTGGTAATATTGACACACGAAGACGCGTATTTGTCCATGACTCCGCATCTTTTTTGAAAACGGGTTTGCAAGTGGATATCTGCGTATTCGTCTTCATGCCGTAGTTGGTATAAACAGATAAGTCCGGAAAAGACGGTGACCTCATAGCACCCGTCCTCCTCCCCGCCCCCCAACTCACGCTGTCATACACTCCAACAACAACTATGGTGGCAGCAGCTATAAATATTGCTACGACTTTTACACCAACATTTGCTCACAGAACACCAACAACACCAGCTACGGCAACAACAGCAACAAGTGCTCATGCAGAGACGCAGCATGTTACGCACGCATGAGCACTTGTTGATGTTGAATCCACCTCGGAGCACAACTGTGATGTTACGAGTGTAGTAACCCAAGAACTACATTACCCAGCATGCAATATGGGTTAGGAGCATGCGTGGAAACCCACAGGTACGTCCCGGCGTGGATTTTGCATTCTCAAGTTAATACACAAGCCTATCTACAATACGATGTGTAAACAGCGATCCATGTTTTGATGCCGACGCCAAGACAATACGGTGCCGTCCTCGTGTGAGGAGGGCCTCAGTCTCTGACGGTGACACAATGAGGCAGCACTGAGTAGTGTAACTCAGAAGTAGATGTAGGCTCAGCACACCTGGGCCTGATCAGGCCAATCAGTCACACATACACACCTGGAACTGGAATGATTTCATTCACCTACCCTAAGGGCCTGATCTAATAACAACCAAAATAACAGGTGCTGAATTGCGTGTGCAAATTAATAAACTGCGGATGCGAATAGTGGGCATGTTGCAGGTGATCTACTATGACAGTGTGCACAATTCATAACAGGTGCAAAAGTGGTGTGGACTGCCCTCTAGTAAGGAGGATTTTGTGTGTGCTCTCAGCTGTCACAATGGAGAATTTGGGAGAGCAGAGAGGCCATAAATGAAGAATAGACAAATTTGCGATAACCTTTTTTTGCTGTCTATAATTTTGACAGACAAGGTCGTCCCTTTTCCCTCGTGCCTTATTTTTAGCCATTATTTTAAATGTTCCTTTTCTGATTCTAATTAAACATTATCTAAATGACAGCATTCACAAAGCTGCACAGCTTCATCGTCAATAACCTGTCATGTGAAGAGCAATCTTACAGTTACACACACACAAATTGTGTGAGTACTCTTGTCTTTTACGCAATGCCAGACTGTGATGAAGTCAGCTCTGAGTGACAAATACAGTGATTATGGCTATAAAGGGTTTTTGATAGGTTAAATTACCTTAATGATGTAGAGCGCAAAACAGAGTTGCTTTATGTGTGTGTCTGCATGGATCATCCCTCTTATTCCAGTCCTTCATAATGACAGACAGCCTCCAAATATTTCTGTCATTCATCAAAAAAATTCAGTCATTGATGGAAAATAATGTGACCACTGCTTGCCACGATGATCGCAGCCCTCCGTTCGTAACACTGTTCCATCTCTGCACCTGCTTTCTAAACATACTAATTTACACGCATAAACACTGTGCACAATCAGTTGCGGGTTTTATAAATCACAATGACTGCTAAATGATCACATTTGCATCTCATCCTCCCAGTATTTTGCATGTTCTAATTATCTGCATGTATTCTGCATATTCATGAAGACAAATACACTAAATGAACTGTGCTTGGTATTTTGCTCATCTGTCAGATGCAATCCTCAGTGCACCCTATTAGTTGATAAGTTTTGTGCAGGCTATCAAGCTTACAGGTCCTTGTATGCATGCAAACAATAAGTAAATCGGGCCCTAAGTCTCCAGTGACATCCATCCAAATTTGTCATGGTCTTTCTCGTCTTGGTTCAGTTAATTTCCGACATTGTTTCATCACACACGTATTTCTGTAAAGCGAGGTCCATACATGAGGATTTTTTTTTTTGTGTGTGTTTTTTGGGCATTTTTGTGCCTTTATCGATAGGTGAGAGACAGTGGACGGGCTTGTAAAAGGAGGTGAGAGAGAAGGGGAAGACACTCTGCAAACTGGCCACAGGCTAGATTTAAACAAGGACCGGCAGAAGTGTGTATATGGAACGTGCCTGGTTGCTAACCACTCCACCGAACCAGCACCCAGAGCCCACACATTTAGGGCTCTAATTTCGTGGCGCAGCGCAGGGGGCGCAAGCCTGGCGCACCCCGCGCAGTGTTAATTTCGTGCAGCGCACCGCCGTGCGCTGCCAATTTGACAATTTGGTAGACCGTCTGTGCAGAGATGGGTGTGACGGCGCACCAGGGGGAGTTGAAGGCACACCTGGGGGAGGTGTCGGCAGATTCATGTTGGCGCAGTGACAATTTGGTGCCAAAAACAGTGCAGAAAGTGCGCTGAAAGCTCGACAGCTCCAACCTGGTCTATCTTCGGCGCAGGGTGGAGCTCACCCTCCGCAGCTGTAATTTGGTGACAAGCACACATGTGCACACGCCTCAGAGGCAGGTTTCCAGAGTGTCAGGCACATTTTAATGCAATAAACAATCGCAGCAATCACTATTTAATTTAACCGTCTGAACCAGCAGATACATTTATATCTATATTAATTGTCCCGTCACATCTGATGTCGGATTAAAGCCGTTTGTCATAATGGAAACTTAACCTGATGGCAGCTGGAAGTTTGATGCACATCTTACAAGTCAACAATAAACAGCCTTAACATCTGATACTGAGTATATAATCCGACTTCTCTCATTTCATTAAATTCAAAGAAAGGAGGGAGTAAAAAGACGAAGAAAAAGGAGAGAAAATAAATGTAGGCTATGTTACTCTGGATTTACCTGTTATTTCCCATATTCCTCTATTTTAGTCCTTATTTTTAACGTGATCTAAAAAGATGGAGTACATTATTGTAAGGAGGATGAAGAGGAGACATCGGGAGAGTATACAGTATATCACTAAAGGCTCTGCTATTTGGTGATGACAAACCAGGAGTGCAGGTGGATCACAAGTATTATGAATGGATAAGTCAGCGGGTGTGAAACTGTCTCTTATTTTTTTTTACTCCTATTAATGACAAAGGAACAGATTACATCTGTCCTGGGAGCTGGCCCACACGGTGACGCGCCCCGCTGTCCATTCTCCTGCTGAAGGGACAGCGGCTCTGACCGTCTCTACTGCTGGGTCTTTCCAGCACACTGTTTCCTCAGTGGCGGGGATCATTCAGACCAATCAGACGCTGTGCCTCTGCCGTAGCGCATTTAAAGGCGAGGAGAGGCGCTCATTTGATTGGTGAAGACAGCAATCGGCTGTGTTAATCCCACTCACGTCTATTCTCCTCCTACTCTGACATATGCGCGGAGAGGCAGAGACGTGGGCGTGGACGGGTTCCTCTGCGCCCCTCTGCGCCTTGAGTGCGCCTCTCTTGGTACTGCAGGAAACTTGTAAAATGCACAGGTCACACCCAGTTCGCGCGGTGAAGGCCGGTGCAGGGCAGGGGCGCCTGCGCTTGCGCCTTGTCTACGAAATTAGAGCCCTTAGATTGCACTGTGTGCTGTGCTCCGATAATCTCAACACAGCACAACACACACATAATGATTCTGTCCCACCACGACCTAGAATGTAGTCCTCCAAGCCAGAAATCCCACGCGGTCAAACGTGATCTAACCAAAATAAAGAATAAACAAAAACAACCAGAAAACACAACATGCAACATGGAAGAGGACATACGAGGAGACAGAATGATAGTGGTCTTGGGACAATTTCTGATGGAAAAATCCAGAACGAAAAAAAAAAAGAAAAGGCAGTAGAAAAAATTCTGGAGACATGAGGTGGTCCTCCATTTTTGAGATCCACTTAACTTTATTTTTTAGGTTGACCATGATTGTTTTTATTCACGCCTGCTTCCTTGTTTCTCATTCAGTACGGTTCTTGATTGGCTACATTCTTTTCCTCATCACAATTCACTGAGTCATGATGGCTTTCTCCACACACAAAGAAATTTTGTAGTAAATGTTGAACAAGTTTAATATTTATGATAGTCGACTCAATCCATTTCAGTGCCCATTATCAGGACAAATTCACTCTTAATTCACCTCAGACCACAGGACAATCTCATAGGATAGGACATAAAATAATCTGGAGTTTGCTAACCTTGGTAAGGAGGGGGAAGGGACGGAACAAAAACAGTTAGATAATCTTTATGTGTGCCTTCAACAGAGATCAGTTCAGTTGCACTCACGTTGGCCAGCCCTCCCCAGTCGAGACAGTGAAGAGTGTTAGAAAGGCCCACAGAACGTTGTCATAATGAAACTCGTATTTCTTCCACTCTCGTGGCATGGCGGCCACCTCCTCTTTGTCGTAGTCCAGGAACTGTCCTCTGAAAAACATGAAGAAGTACATTAATCTGAGCAGGAGATGACCCCATACACGAGTTCAGCCTCTGAATCAAAGTTTATAGTTTCAAAAAAAAAGGAGGAGGGGGCTGTAAGACCAACTTGCAGTCCTTCTCCAGACCCTTGGACTCGTCGGTACAGTAGAAGAATTTTCCCTTGAAGAGCTGAACAGCAATGACGGCAAAGATGAACATGAAGAGGATGTAGACGATGAGGATGTTCAGCACGTTCTTCAGAGAGTTGACCACACAGTCAAAGACAGCCTAAGGAGAAATTCAAAAAACAATTGACTTAAGTTCTACTAAGTCCTCTTCAGAGTTGAAATCAAATACTTATGAGTCCTGTCTGCAATGGAACTTTCTTAAGAATAACAAAGTTTAAGAACAAACATTGAACTATAATATTCAAACCTGCAGGTCCAAACTCATCACCAGGATTTTTTAGACATTCTCAAAAGTTGAGCCGACTGTTTAATTAATTAACAACACACTCACAGGCCACCTTTTGAGGTGCAACAGCACATCAACTAAAATAGCTAATTGACCAATAACATGGCAGCAGCTAAATGGATTCAGACATATGCACATGGTGGAGATGACCTACTGATAGGGCTGGGACAATTCACTTTTCTCCCGATGTGATTTATTGCAATTTTTTAGGTGCCGATTCGATTTAAATTGCGATTCTACGATATTGCCCATTTTTGCAAACTTTAGTTAGCTTTTTGAACACCAGCGAAAAAGATGAACAATGATGATGTCTACAGACTATATCAGGAAAAATACACATCACATGTGAGTCAGTTTTTACATATTGTAGGATTTATCCAGCAATATATTTTAACCAGCTGTTCAAACTCTCTCTTCAAAAGACTGGCCTGCATATAAATGTGGCTTATTAACCCTTTAGGCACCAGAGTTTTTTCAAGAAAATATTTAATTTTGCTATGAAGATTTAAAAAGGCTATAGTTTCAACGTGGTTGGTTTTCCCATCCATCATCACTATAATTTATGGGCCGACCATGAACGCCTCTGCTGCCTGCACTGTGCTTCTTACCCCCCCTTCGAGGGCTTCTCCCTCGTCTGCTCAGAGCTCCGCGGTCTTTCTCATTCCCGCTAACACCGTCACTTTTGGCGGTGTTTTGAGCTTCCCTGCATCCCAGACCAGTCCCCTACTCGGCACTCACCAGCCCCGGACAGGCAAAGCATCAGTCTCGGTATGTGCTGCTTGGAGACTGTAATGGCGCGCGGACCCGCTCCGCGCCAGTTTCGTCCTCACTGGACAACTGACCGTCATCCTCAGAGTAAATATTCCTCAGATTCAGAGTCATATAGCTCTTGACAAAGTACTCTCAGCATTGTGAGTACTCTTACTCTATAACTCTGTGCGTGTCTCTCTTTTCCTCTCTCTCTCTGCTCTGCTCTACAGCTTCTCCCGCCACACTCGCGTCCCTCGGTCCAGTGTATGTGTTTCAGAATAAATATATGCCAAAACTTTGAAGAGAAACCTGTCACCAGTCCACTATCTGCTGGTTAAAAGTAGGAACACTACTCAGCACTATTTTAACAGCTATGGCCTGTTTTATTCAGCAATGTCACTTTCTGCAATTTGGGGGGGGTCAATTTTTGAACAAAAAAATCAATTTCAAAATTGGCAGACAAAAAATCGCGATACTTATGTGAATCGATTTTTTCTCCCACTCCTACCTACTGAAGCTCAAAAGTAGCTTCAGAGCAGAGAAGAAAGATGATTAAAGAGACTGTGTACACAGTACACAGGTCCTCTCTCTCAGCTCTCTCACTCTCTCAGCCTGTAGAAGAGACACAGAACCTCTCTAGTCTCTTCTCAGGAATACAACTCAAGACTTTTTCCACAGTCGACAGTGCAGACTGCAGCACCATAGGCGACACAAGAGCCTGCGTAAAGAACAGGAGTTCCTGATCGAAACAAGAAACAACACAACAGAGTTAGCATCAAGCTGCTAACTCAAGGGACAAAGGAGCAACCAGCAGACTTCAGAGCAAGGGAGTCAGAGAGTGCACGGTGGACAGACACAGCACGACGATACGCTTCGGGAGGCTATTTTTCAGTATTTGGACTTATTTTCAATTACATCCGACTGGATTTTATCAGTTTTGCAGTGACTGCACCAACGTGCTACTAGCCTACTAGGTTTGTTAATTAACTAGAGGCTTAAAACGCCAACAGCGGGAGGACTCGTGCTACTGTTAGCACAAGTTAGAGGCTATACCGCAGCTAACAAGCTGTAAAATGCCTCCAAAGCTGAAATCTGACGTGAAACCCGACGAGGAGTATGTCTCGCTCACTCAAGTGAACGAGCTACTGCTTCATCAAAAGGAGATGTTTAGCACACTGGTACAACAACAACAAGACACTTTAAAAGTTTGGTCAAGCTTATCCTGGACTCTTCCAGCACTAGACTGGACACGCTATCTCAAGAGCTTCAGGAGATCAAAACCAGCATCCAATTCACACAGAAAGAAGTGGGCGATATCAAAATGAACATTGCAAAGCAAACTGATATTCAAAACTCATTGCAAGCTGATGTAATGAAAATATGCGACAGCCTACTCACAATCACTGATAAAATGGAATATCTAGAGGGGCAGACCAAGCGGAATAATTTGGTTATCGACGGGATTGAGGAGTCACCTGGTGAGACCTTGGCTGAAGCGAAGGGGAAGGTTAGAGGGCTCCTCTCAGAGAGGCTGCAGCTTCAGCGGGAGGTTGAGGTGGAGCGGGTGCACCACACTGGGAACACCTCGTTAAGCAGTGATAGACCGAGATCCATGGTGGTCAAGTTTTTTGAGGTATAAGGACAAGCTAGCTGTATTGCAGCGAGCAAAGAGTCTCAGAGGCACCAAAATATTTATTAACGAGGACTAGACAGAGGCTGTCCGACTGAAGAGAAAAGAGCTTCTGCCGAAGATGAGAGCTGCGCGTCAGAGAGGGGACATTGCCTTCTTGAGGCATGATAAACTTATCATTCATCCTCGCAGCAGTACCCCACGGCCAGAGAGTGACAATTTAAACTTTGAGAACACGCTTACGGTGTCAAAATAGGTATATCCAGATTCGTCATTAACATCATACATAATGTATACACAACAACATACAAGATTGAGGTTAAAAAGTGAACTAGTTTTGCCAAAGAAAGGCTTAAGAATAGCTCACCTTAATATTTGCAGTTTGTTACACAAAGTATTAGAAGTTTCATAGTTTCATAGTTCAAGTTTAATAATTTAAATGTCATGGCCATTTCTGAAACTCATTTAGATGCAACTGTCAATGATTCTGAAGTGGCTGTACCTGGATATTGCATTTTTAGGCATGATAGAAATAAGCATGGAGGGGGAGTGGCAATTTATGTACAAAGCCACATCCCATGCAAAGTTAGACATGACCTTGTGGTTCTATTGAGATACTCTGGCTACAAATTCATTTACCTCATATAAAACCAATAATTGTGGGTTGTTGTTATAGACCTCCTAGTTCCACTGTACAATACACTGACGACATCTGTGAAATGCTTTTAAAAACTACTGAAACTGACAGAGAAATATATTTATTAGGGGATCTCAATATTAATTGGCTCTCATCCTGCACTCTGAAAGACAGATTGCTTGCTACAATGAAAGTACGTAGTTTGGCTCAGATAGTAAACTGTCCTACGAGGATTACCTCTAATATCTCTGGAGTATTGTCTTCCACATGCATTGATCGTTTATATACTAATGCAAATGAACTTTGCTCAAACGCTGTGTCTATCCCTGTGGGTTTTAGTGACCACAATATGGTGGCTGTGGTAAGGAGAGCCAAGATACCCAAGGTTGGGCCTAGGGTTTTAATGCAAAGGTCATATAAATACTTTTGCAAAGATAAATTCATTGTAGACTTTAAAAACCTGAAATGGGATATTATTTACTCTCAGAAAAACATAAACGGTGCACTCGGATTATTCCTAGAATTGTTACAAACAGTTATTGATAAACATGCACCAATTAAAAAATTTACTATTAAGAAGACAGTTGCCCCATGGCTTGATAATGAATTAAAAACATGCATAGCCAAATCGGGATGAAATAAAACAAGCTGCTATAAAATTAGGTAGTGCAGAAATGTGGAAAAAGTACAGAGAACTTAGGAACAAGGTAACAAAAATTAACAATCAAAAGAAAAAAAATTACTATTGCAATTAAATTTATGAAGAATGGCATGATGGAAAGAAACTTTGGCAAACTTTTAATAACATATTAGGAAGGTCCAAGGATATTTGTTCTACTTTTGTAGAGGTTGAGGGTAAATTTATGACTAAACCTATGGATATCGCCAATTATTTCAATGATTTCTTTATTGATAAGGTGTGTAGTTTGAGGCAGAATATGAATTATCCTAATAACAAGCTATCCACTGAACTAATTAAGGAAGTTATTATGAAAAATAGAAATTGTAAATTTAATTTCAGACCAATACGACTTGATGAAGTGAAAAAGCTTCTACAATCAGTAAATAATAATCTACAGCATGGTCTGGATCATTTGGATGGTAAATTGATAAGAATAATTGCAGATTACATTGCTGAACCGGTATGTTATATCTTTAATCTCAGTTTAAAAGAAAATGTGTTCCCACAAACATGGAAAGCAGCTAAAATTATACCTATACCTAAAAATAATAGGACTACCTTATCTGGTGCTAATAGTAGACCAGTCAGCATTCTCCCTACTCTTAGTAAAATTTCAAAAACAAGAAACTTGTATCATCCCAAATTTCACAATACTTTTACACCAATGATCTTGGCTCTGAGTTTCAACATGCCTATAAGGCTGGCCACTCAACCTGTTCTGCACTTACACAAATGACTGATGATTGGCTATGCCAAATTGATCAAAAGAAAATTGTTGGTGCTGTTCTGCTGGACTTCAGTGCTGCTTTCGATGTGATTGATCACAAACTGTTATTAAATAAACTTACCGCATGTGGTTTTGAAGTAGGGGCAGTTAGATGGCTAGAGAGTTACTTAACTGATAGATCTCAGTTGGTCTATTTTCATGGAAGTTTCTCAAGAACAAATAGGCTAGTGTGTGGAGTTCCTCTAGGACCTCTAGGTCTGCTCCTCTTCTCCATTTTTATTAATGATCTACCGTGTGTATTAAATAATTCCTCTATTACTATTTATGCTGATGATTCTACAATTTATAGGTCTGCTCACAGCGCTAACCAGTTAAATGAAATATTGCAAAAAGATCTTCACTGTGTAGCTAACTGGGTACATAACAACAAATTGTTCTTGAATGTCAGTAAAACCAAGTGCATCATTTTTGGTTCAAATCATGGATTAAAGGAGAGTCTTCCTCTGTCCCTGACCTTAAAGGGAAACTCCGTTTTTTTGACACCTGGACCTTATTTTTAGGTTTTGTGCATGCTCATATACTCACTCAGACAGACATCGTGCAACTCGGAGTCCTACAGAAGTTATTTAGATCCAACCGATTTAGCCGCACTTAGCGGGGGCCACGGCAATGGAGCTTCAGCGCGGGACATAATCTCTGCAAAATCGCTCGTCTCTGCCACAGCCTGGTTTGTCATTGCAGAGAAATCCTCCAGAGTAGTCAGACATATATTCCTGGATAGATCCATACGCTTGTCAGCCGGTCTCAAGTCCCACTCTGAGCAGCAAACACACTCCTCTTCTGTTGCTTTAGGCGAACACTGTCCACAAGCGTACCACCAGTTAGCATTGAGTCGTGGACGTGCTCCTGTTTGTTGTTCTCGAGCCAGCTGTTCGTCTTTCTCCCTCCACATTCTTCTTTCATGGAGCTCCTCGTCCGTGTACTCAGACTCAAAGCAGTCGTCGTAGTCTGACTCTTCGGCATCAGATAAATATTCTGCCATGTTGCTCAGCAATGCCGGCTAAAAGTAGGTCAGCTGTACCTTTGTGAGCTGTACCAGAGATTATGTCCCGCGCTGAAGCTCCATTGCCGTGGCAACATGGCAGAATATTTATCTGATGCCGAAGAGTCAGACTACAACGACCGCTTTGAGTCTGAGTACACGGACGAGAATGTGGAGGGAGAGAGACGAACAGCTGGCTCGAGAACAACAAACAGGAGCACAAACAGGAGCACAGTAGCATGCTTTGGTCTAAAAACTCAATAAAACAAGCACAGCCGTATCATCTCTATGCCCTCTTTGGTCCTCTCTCGAGAACACTCTGTTTTTGTGGGCGTAACTACATGTGAATGAGCCCCCGCTGAAACCGCCCCGCACTTCCGTGTCGGCGCATGCGCGTGACTACGTCAACAGAGCTCCGGTTAGCGTCTGTGTTGCTACATGAGGACCGCAGCACTGAACGCTATAACCGAGTCAGAACCTGAAAATAAGAGGAACCAGGAGAGAGTCGAGGACCAAGGATAAACCGGGATGTTTCTCAGTGGTCTGTATATAAAGTTTGTTTCTTCAATGCTATAATGTTGACGAATTAAAGTTGTTCTGCCGTTCCTCTCCCCCTCCCCCTGTTGTTGTCGATGTTAGCGTGTCTGTTAGCAGACGTGCAGTGCTTAGACTGGTGTTAAATAGTCTAGTAAGAGCTAATGTAGAGTGAGCGGGTTACTGCAGAGACGTGAATTAACTAAAACCCCGATGTGAAATAACTTTCACTTCTAAGTAACACTGAAGGGGCCGTTGCTGCTGATAGTGAAATAAGACAGAGAGAGGGGGTCTTCTCTGTTGTTGTGATGTGTAAATAATGTCTGGGCTCTTCAGTGTTTTACAGAAATAACATTAGTAATGTGACTGACCCATCAGAATACAGCATTTAATAGAGCCATAGCCTTTAGTGACAGTAACAGTAACTGAGAATGTTTATTACCTGTAACTGTGAGCAGCAAACAGTTTTCTGTGAACCTTATTGTTGCAGCCACGGACACAGGCGGACACTTATAGATGCTTTACTCGTGCGACTTTATTTCAGCACTTTCACAAGAACAGTTTCTCCTGTATCCTCCCTGCAGTGTCTTCATGTAGCTGCTAAGTATGTGCTACTGTGCTCCCGCTCTCAGCGTCTCTCTCCATAACAACAACAGTCTTCTTCTGCAGCTTTTCTGTTCTGTTTTTGTTTAACCTGGACGCAGGCGCCACCTGCTGATGTAATCATGCAACCAAGTCTACACTTACAATATATAACACTGCAGGTATGCATATAAATAACACTGACAAAATTGAACCAAACACAAAAAAAAAACTACTTAGTGGTGGGGTTTCTAATAAACAAATAAACAAAGGTCAAATGTAACAATACAAACTGACTGACCTCTAACACTCTCCCCCACTTTTAAAAGTGTCGTCCCGACATTTTAATTATACCTTTCTTTACCTTAAACAGTTAAATCATGGATAATTGTAACCAAACAAAAGACAGGGCATATCAAAGTCTACACTTTGCGAGAACTTAGACTACCGTGCACTGCAGTTAAGTATACTCCTGATATTATCAGTCCATGTGCCCCCAGATTAGCATATTACACTAATATTACAACAACCATGAGTTTGTACCATCAGATGCGTCGTTTCTCTTTTTTTTCCCCTAGAATTTCACAGACACATCCCTATCAACCACACTTATTCAGCCATCAGTCCTTTGTGGTCTCCCTGTACAAAATCAACAAAAGGCATTAAGGTATAACAGTCTTACATACCAGTCTAGTTTCCCTTTACCAAGGCCGCCAGTAACCTTTAACAGCTACCTCACTGTCAGCTACAGTTCTTTCTGCAAAACTTGGCTGACCAAGAGTATCATACGTCAGCATTCTGGGATGCTTCTTCCGTCTCCATGGATACCGAGCTCTCTGCTCTGCCTCTTCAACCTCATCTCCCGAACTGCCAGAGTCTGCTGTGGCTCCAACATCTGCGCTCTCCTCTGATGCTGGGGAAGGGACCTGGTCCTCTTGCTCCTCCTCAGCAGACTGGAGCGACTCCTGCAGATCCAGAACAGCGCCCTTATCCTGTGGGTAGAACTCCTGAGCTGTAGGGTCGAGTGCAGATGACCTCTATGACTTGGCTGAAGACCATGAGAAGGTTACAGCAGGAAAATCTTCATCAGAGTCATCCTCCACATCCCCTTGCATGCATTTGGTTTCAGGATTTCTCTTTGTTTTGCCTTTTTTCTTTGCTCTGGTTATGGTTGGGGTCTGACTGCTCTTAGCTGTTGCTGGGAGGAACTCACAAGGAAACAACATATTTCTGTGCAGTATCCTTCTTCTACCTTGGCCGTTTTCAGGCTCCAACTCAAACACTGGACTGTTCTCTCCTTTTTGACTTTTGATTACATAAATGTTGTCTTCCCAGTAGGAGCGGATTTTTCCTGGTCCCCCTTTTTCAACATTTTTCACAAGAACACGACTGCCCACCTCCAGCACAGGACCCCACATTTTTTTGTCATACTGTCTTTTTCCTCTGTGAGCTGAGTTTGAGGCATGTTTGGATGCAATGCTGTAGGCTTCAGACATCCTCTGTCCCCACTGTTTAACATAGTCCTGATGAGGGCCCGAACAGTCCTTGTTCTCTACACCAAACAGAAGGTCCACTGACAGTCTAGGTGGTCTGCCAAAAAGAAGAAAGAAAGGCGAGTAGCCTGTAGTTTCATTCACGGTGCTGTTATAAGCATGAATGACCTTGGGAATGTGACTTTTCCAGTCGCTTTTCTGTTCTTCTGTGAGAGTTCTTAACATGGAGAGAAGTGTCTTGTTGAATCTTTCTGTCTGCCCATTTCCTTGAGGATGGAATGGAGTTGTATGAGAGCCACGGACACCGGACAAAGCTTTTAAATGATGCAGCAGTCTGTTCTCAAACTCTCCTCCAAGATCGTGGTGTAGTTTTTCTGGAAAACCAAACTTTAGACAGAAATCATTGAACAGTTTGTCTGCTACTGTTTTAGCTGATTTGTTTGTTGTTGCATAGGCTTGGGCAAAACGTGTGTAATGATCCATCACCACGAGAATGTACTCGTAGCCCCCTCTGCATTCCTCCAAATGCAAGAAGTCAACTGAGACAAGTTGGAATGGATGGGTGGTTTCGATACTCATCATAGGTGCACGTGTCTGTCTGTTGGGTTCTTTAGGCACTCACACGCATTGGTCACAAAATGCTCTATATCTCTTTGCATTTTTGGCCAGAAGAAATGATCTCTTATCAGATTCAATGTCCTTTCTGTGCCCATGTGGCCCATTTTCTTATGCAGTTCTTCATATACAAGGGGGTGATACACCTCTGGAAGCACTAGTTGACTTCTTGTTGGAGTTTTCCTGTACATTGTCCCATCTGGCCTAATCTCAAGCTTGCTCCACTCCCTAGCTAGAGCTTTTACTTCAGGGATCTCATCCTTAAGCTCCCTCACCACTGGTCTTTTGTTTCTCATTTTTAAATCAAAGATTTTGCCTATCACAGGGTCTTGTTGTTGAGCTGTTTTGATCTCCTCTCTCACTATTGGCTGAACTGTGTCAAGCAGGTGTTCTGTCTCTATGTGTTCTTGGAGGGTGCTAAACAAGACTGAACTCAGCAATGGGCTTCTGTCCTCTTGCTGCATGTGGATGCCCTGCTCTGTGGCCCTAACAGCTTCCTGACAGAATGACTGGGTGCACTGGCTCATGTAGTCTTCAAACTCAACTGGTAGTCTTGACAAAACGTCTGCATCGGCATTTGATTTGCCTGGCCTGTACTTAATCGTGAAATTAAAATCTGCCAACTCAGCGACCTATCTCTGCCCCACTGCATTTAGTTTTGCCGTTGTTAACACATATGTGAAAGGGTTATTGTCTGTATACACTGTAAAGAAAGGGGCGTGAAACAGATAATGCCTAAAGCGCTCACAGATGGCCCATTTAAGTGCTAGAAACTCCAGCTTACCAGAGTGGAGATGATAATTTTTCTCTGGAGGAGTGAGAGTTCTTGACCCGTAGGCTACCACCCGAAGCTTGCCATCCTGCCGCTGGTACAGCACTGCTCCAAGTCCTGCTTGCGAGGCGTCGGTGTGGAATATGAATGGCGCATTCAGATCAGGGTAGCTGAGGATTGGAGGACTGGAGAGCTTATCCACAAGAAAACACAGGACCTCATGATGGCTGTCAGTCCATATTACAGGTGTGGCTGAAGGCAACTGCACTTGTTTCTTCCTCCTCATTTTCCCTCCCTTAGATGTTGTCGACTTCTTTTGAGCAAAGTTGTCAGTAGTAGGCGGGGCTGCTAGCAGTTCATACAAGGGTTTTGCTATGGTGGAAAAGTTCTGAATGTATGATCTGTAATACGACAGAAAGCCTAAAATCTGTCCAACTTCTCCCACAGTGCTGGGGTGTCTCTCTTTCAGTGCTTGTACAGGAGCAACTTCTGCCGGATCCATGCAATGACCTGCCTTGGACACAATCCTGCCCAGAAATTTTACCTGCGACTTAAACAGTTCACATTTTTTTGGTGTAAGTTTGACTCCGTGTTGCTGATATCGTCTCAACACTGTTCTGACATGTTGTACACGGTCTTCAAAGGATTTGCTGTGAACTAGGTTGTCATCAAGGTAAGGTAAACAGATGTCATCATGTAGGCCCCACAGACACTCCTCCATACTTCTCTGAAATTCAGCAGGTGCTGAACTTAAGCCAAAGGGGATCCTAACCCATTGATAAAGGCCCCATGGAGTGATAAAGGCAGTGAGAGGCTGACTTTCTTCATCTACAAAACCTTGGTGGTATGCTTTGCCTTGATCTAAAACTGAAAACCATGCACTCCCAGTGAGACTGTCCAACATGTCTTGGATTCTGGGAATGGGGTGTCTGTCAGGTACTGATCTCCGGTTCAGTTCACGGTAGTCCACACACAGTCTCAGTTCTCCTGATTTTTTTCTTACTCACACGATGGGTGATGAGTAGGGTGATTTTGACTTAGTAATCCAGCCTCTGTTGATTAGATCTTGCAGATACTCTTTAACCTCCTGCTGTAGTGGCTTTGGGACGCTGATATAAGTCTTTTGGACCGGGGTTTGGTCTTTCAAGGTGATGTGCATGCGGAGCGAAGGTATGCAGCTGACATCATCTGCATCTCGAGCAAAAGCTTTACACTCTTCTCTCAGCATCCGCCTTACTAGTGTCTGTTGCTCACTGGTTAAGTGGTCTACTGCTACAGGTGGGTCCCACACCTCACAGCAGTTGGTGGCAGGCTCTGTTGTGCTGAAGCAGTCAGAGTCTCTTTTTGGGTATGTTTGTGGATCTGGGGGTTTCTCTGCTTTTGTTACAGGCTGTACAGGAGCTGGGTACACAGCTTTGACACTTTCTATGTGTCCTAAGGTAACACGTGGGCTCAGTGTGATACTATGTCTTGAGGTGTTAATCAAGGAGACTGGGGTGGTGGCTGAGTTACCTCTTTTCATTGTAAACAGTACTTCTTGGATATGTAAACCCTCTGGGAAGTCTGTATTTGTATTGGGGCAAAACAGCATAACCATATCTTCTTCTGTCTGTGTGAGTGCTCGACATTTGACTGTGGTGACCTCACCTGGGTGTATGATGACTTTCTTCTTGCCTGTCCTTACAATTGTTTCCTCACTTGTTGATTTGTTGGTGTGGATTATCTGTACAAAAGTCTTGGCAGCACAAAAGTCAATATCAAAAGCCCCACTAATCATCTCTGTGGCAATATCACTTGCAGCACTCTTCTGCTGTTTAAGCTGTTCATTGATCACTTCTTCTATGATATTAAAGCCAATGATAGGGTCTTTTGCCACATTAGGATCACTGGAAACCAGCACTGGGACTAGCAGGCCGACACTAGAAGCCTCTGTCCCCCTGAGTTTAAACTCTACACGTACCCATCCTATAAATGCTATATTAGTCTGATTGGCAGCAAGCCCATGTAATAGCTCTGGCCCTAACAGTTCTTCTATGGGTCTTATGGAGCTGTCAGGTAAGTGCTCTGCTCGCCACTTGTCATTTATTACTGTTGCTTGAGCACCTGTGTCCCAGAGTGCTGTAACGGGCACCTCATTAAATGTAAATTTCACCATTTTCCTTTTACCTATTAGCTTGATCAGTCTTTTACCTTGTTTTGCTGAGAGATAGTTGACTTTGGATGTCTGTGGCTGCATGTGCTTTTGTATCTTCTTCTCAAAAAGGTGTTGCTCAACTAGGCTGACTGCTTTGCACAGGGGTTTGTGTTCCTTCCACTGGCGCTTCTGACATGTTTTGGAGCAGTATGTTGTAGCTGAGCAACCTGCACATGTGTGGAGTTTCCTTTCTGTGCACTCCTCCTGTAGGCAATAGTGACAGTGGCGGGACTCTGCTAGTGGAGACTGGGTCACTGCCGGTCCCTTGGCAGTGGCCCCCTGAAGTTTCCCTGCGACAGCCCTGGAGCTCTGCACCCTCTGGAGACATGACCCACCTGACCACACTTGAAACAGTGACTGCAGTTTTCTCCTTCTCCTTTTCCCTGACAGGTTCTGCAGCCTCTCTTACGATTGTCCTTGGTCTCTGTCATCCGCTTGGTGTGCTGTAACTTTCCGGTGGTCAAAGAAGCAAGCATCAAACGTTTCATTTCAGCCACCTCTGACTGGAGCTCTTTCACTAAGGAGTGCACTTCAGGTTCTGGGGGGAGATGAGCTGCCTTATTTTTCCCTGTGAGAGGTTCTGTGCTATTGTTTTCAGGTTTTGGGCTTTTACATGACATGGGGCCTGGTGGGGTGTCCTAAGTGCTGTTGACTGTCTGTAGCTCACTCACTCTTGGAGTTTTTGTGCTGCTCCTCTTCAACTTGTTGAGTCTCTCTGCCTCGAGGTTAGCTGCTTCGGTTATTTTTTTAATCAGAGTTTCATCAGTTACATCTGGGTTGTCTAGTAGTGGCTTTATCTGGTATTTTATGTTGTCACTGAGTAGTCCTGTTCCAACTGATCTAAGAAACTTCTTCTTAACCAGGTCAGGACTGTAGTATTCCTCTGACTCTCTGTCCTTGGATGCAAAAATGAGTCTGTCTTTTAGCTCAATAGCTCTGAACAGAAAGTCTTGGGCTGACTCTTTTGGTTCTTGTGAGATGCTGATAAGCTTCTGGTACAGATCTGATGTGTCATCTTCTTTGTAATGTCCCTTTAATATTATTTTTAGCTGAGACAGAGTCAAATCAGTCTTTATTTCAAGCATATCACACAGCTTCAAGCCTGGGCTTATGGCTTTTATCACTGCTTCTATGACCTCAGACTCACCATGACCCTTGCGAAGTCCATTCTCTATCTGGTGCATGAGGTTGGTGAAAGATAGCTTGTCACGCTGCCCTCCCTCGCCGATCTGACCACAGATCCTGAACTCTCGACGAATGGTCATTTCTGGAAGCTTAGCAGGCAGTGGTTCTGAGACAGGACTGAGTGCAGGCATATCTAGAATGTTCAACTTTTCCCCAATGCACCTTATTTCTTCATCTAGGGCTTTACAGGACTGCTGAAGCTCCAAGTATTTTCCTTTCATCTCAGCCGCGTCGTCAACTTCCCGCTCTGTCCTGGCGCCGCTTTCTGCCATTTTGCCTTCCATAAAGGTTAACAGTCCTTTAACGGTGCGCAATGCTTCTTCAGGTTCTGCTTTACGTTCAACATCATCCAAAAAACTTTCTACCGTCTTTATGAGTGCTCTCCTACTTTTATTGGCGGCAGCCCCATCCTCTTTAATGCACTTCAGGTATTTGCATACTTCCAGAATCCGGTCTCCGCTTAGTTGACAAAGCATTGTACTGGTGCGGTCGAGAAGAATCTCTAAATCATCCATTTTCACTTTAATTGTTGTTTACTCCGTTTTTATTTTATTGTCCTTTTATTCCGTTGGTTCTAGGTTCGTTGTAGGAGAAAAGTTCTTTACCTCCACGGCGTCGGGTAATGGCGGCCGCTCCTTTTTTCCGAACTTCTCTCCTGGCTGGGCTCGCCAGATATGTCGCAGCCACGGACACAGGCGGACACTTATAGATGCTTTACTCGTGCGACTTTATTTCAGCACTTTCACAAGAACAGTTTTCTCCTGTATCCTCCCTGCAGTGTCTTCATGTAGCTGCTAAGTATGTGCTACTGTGCTCCCGCTCTCAGCGTCTCTCCATAACAACAACAGTCTTCTTCTGCAGCTTTTCTGTTCTGTTTTTGTTTAACCTGGACGCAGGCGCCACCTGCTGATGTAATCATGCAACCAAGTCTACACTTACAAAATATAACACTGCGGGTATGCATATAAATAACACTGACAAAATCGAACCAAACACAAAAAAAAACTACTTAGTGGTGGGGTTTCTAATAAACAAATAAACAAAGGTCAAATGTAACAATACAAACTGACTGACCTCTAACATTATTTTAAAAGGTTATTTTCTTTTCTACATGCCACACAGTAGCTGTCTTACAAACCTCTTCACTTGAACTATTGTATGTTATGACAGCTCTGTGTATATTCTTAAACAATAACAGGACATGATTATCTAGAACATTTCCTTTATATAAAAATTCTACTGAACATCCTGTTTTCACTCTTCTCCTACACAGGTGCTCCTGTGGTCATTGTGTGAAAATTCCTACAGCCTGAAAATGTCTGCTGAATGGAGATACCAAAGGTATTGTGAAAAATCAGTGCTAAATAACAATTTAGTACATAACCTTTCCTGTACAATGTCACTGACTTGCCTGTTTTAATTAAGTAGGTCAGAGGAAAACTGCAGGAACTCCCAGTCCAACCATCCTGGACTCAGACCTCTTATGCTTGAGTGTGTTTTTCACTACAACATGCATTCTATATTTATAGAGCAGACTATGAGCCTTTACATATAAGAGGAGTAATGCATAAGTATTTTGATATAAACACTTCCATGACTGTTGAACAAAAATAGTAAAGATTAAAAGAACTGCTTCCTCCATCTCATTTTTTTGTCTTTCTTGTTATTTAATTATTAACATTACATGTAACATATGGAAAACTGAGAACACACAAAACAGTTCATGTAGACTTTTTATTGTGAAAAATATTTTGACATAAAAACACCAAATGTACCAGCTGGTACTGTAGACATTTTTACATAAAGGAGGTAAAAAAGACATGAAAAAAGAAAAGGAATTTTTAAACACAAGCCATAGAACCATATTAATAAAAATATGAACATATAGATAAAACACCTATTACAGTAATTTTCATTTCTAACATAATCTTATCATGTCCAGCCCTTACAGATGCCTGGCCTACAGAGCCTTTGTGAGCTGATGCTGCCTGTGTTGTACTGCAGAGTTTCCTGATGCAGAAGACCAGTATGAGGGGTTCAGCGCTTCCTGGTATTTGGAAAAGGAGCATATGGTCTGGTATTTTCTGCAGCTCCTTCAGGTGTGGAGCATGGTCCTGGAAAACCCTCCCAAAGACAAGGTCCAACAGTGCATCTGCATGATCTGAAATGCAAGACACAAAAATATATGTTTACAAGAAATGGCACCAAAACCAAAACACCTCACTGCAGTGTTGTAATTTTTTTTACATAGTCTTTTATTGACACAATGTCCTTAAGGATTATATATTCTCAATTCCATTTTGATAACATTTTTATTCCAGTTTCCTTTATCTTTTCATTTCCATGCTATGCTTACTTGCCAATGTTTTTAAATGTGTTGATTTTTAATAAAGGCTTGTTTAACTTACGGAAAGCTGGCTCTGCTGTCACTGGCTTTGCTGTACATCCTCCTGAAGCTAACAGAGGAATAGCTCTTACATCTGCTCCTCTTCCCTCTGCTGCTAGCAGCTCGTAGCAATTAGCAAAATAACAGCACACAACATTTGAAATACTCACATTTCCAGGGTCCGAGGTTTGTTGGCGGATGGTTGGCACTGATCCTGGATTAAGGACCAGTCTATTTGCGAGCCCCTTTGTGTACTGTCCAAAGTTTGCGAAACTGTCAGCCGTTAAGTGACTGGCACAAACATGCACATTGTTTCTTTGTTTTTCTGGCACTTTTCCATCATAAATGAACTCCAGCCACTTAGTTTTTAAATCTTCAGAGTCAGGCAGCTTGTGTAAGGAAGTTTGTGGCTTGTTACAGCCCACAACACTGCAGCAGTAACTCATGCTGAAGTCCAATCTCTCACTGCCGGTAAATCCATCATGGCTGCTCTTCACATAGCGATCTCATCAGCAGCTGAGAGAGGAGTGGGCGGGGAGGGGGTGGGGGTGTCTGCTCCGGTGGACCAATCAAAAAAGTGAGCTGTGACGTCGGTACAACCTCAATGAAAGAATGCCTCATTAGAGGGCGGGATTTTACATTCACCAGCACCACGCAGCACAGGATTTGCCACTAAATATCACATTTTTTGGGCTGGGGGGAAAGCCACAGACCTCAAAATTTCACCAAAAGACTTAATAAAGTGGTTTTTACATAATATGGACCCTTTAAAGGGTGTCTCATTGGAGCAGGTCCGAGAGGTCAAGCTTTTGGGTGTTGTCCTTGATGAACAGTTGCATTGGTCACATCACATTGATGCTATTGTAACAAAAATGGGGAGAACTGTGTCTGCTATTCGAAGATGTGCATATTTCATGACCGATCATCAATCAGACAGGTCTTACAGTCACTGGTTTTATCTCAGCTTGATTACTGTTCTGTTATCTGGTCAAGTGCATCAAGTTATGACTTGAATAAGCTCCAGCTTGTGCAGAACAAAGCTGCACGTCTAGCTCTGTGCTGTTTGTCAAGAGCGAGCATTGATTATATGCATCAGGCTCTCTCATGGCAGAAAGTCAGGGAAAGATTGTATTCTAATATTCTTGTCTTTTTTTATCAGATATGTACAACTTCTAAGCCAAAATATCTGCACACAAAGATCCTTTATATCAATAACAGACACAATCATACAACAAGACAGGTGACACATGATCATGTAGTGGTCCCCATGCCAAGAACATGTGCGATGCAGAAAACATTTCTATACAGAGCAGCTTCTCAGTGGAATAAATTGCCTTGTTCCCTTAGAAAATCAAATAGTAAAATTAACTTCAAAAAGAAATTAAATAAAATATATTTGCATACTTAGGCTGATTACATATTCATGAATTGTAAATTCTAGAAATGCAGGTTATTTATTTGTTACGTGAATCTACTTCTCAATAGTTCTTTGTTTTTATAAAACAATTGTCAATACTGCAAATTAAACTCGGGATGGACACAGTTATTACTATGAACTCAAAATATAGAATTAGCTGCTATACTTTCAAATTTTAGGTGAAGCCAGGTTTTCTTTGTTTCCTTTATTAAATTGTGTCTTTAACATCTTTGATACTCATGATAACTTACTGATGTGTGTGTGTGTGTGGGGGGGGGGGGGGTTGTATTATTATAAAGTGTTTGCTATCTTTTAATGTTTCATTTATGTATGACTGTTGGATGTATGGACCCCAGGTAGACTAGTTGCTGCTTTGGTAGCAACTAATGGGGATCCTTTTAAATAAATAAACAAATAAATAAACAAGGAGTTGGAGGGACAGACCGGCCTGGGACCCACTGGGAAACCACCAAACCTGCAGCACTGGACCTTGCAGAGCAGAAGCAAAACGGACACCTTTTCCTCCCATGGACTTGGTAATATAACTGAGCCTTAGAGAATTTAACATAGCACAGCTAAGCATAGGACTATTCACCTTTACAATCACTGCATTGAATTATTGAATATGTTCTTTAAGCTTTAAGCTATAGCTAACTGCTACTTATTTTAACATTAACCCTTGTTGTATCTGCTGTGCTTCTTTATTTACTCAGGACACAGATGGCCAGGTGGAAGGCTCAGGATGCTTAAAAAGAAACATTCTTTACATTTGTACTCCTGACATAACTGAACCCCTATGGTTAGGTAAACAGCTGAGTAGTTAAGACTGACACTTAAGGCAACAAAGACAGGTTAAAACTGGCAAGAGTTACAGGGGCCTTCACTTCAGGCCATATTGGGTCAGTCTTTAGGTCACTGGTAATGTATCTTAAGATGCTCTGGTCCAATGAGAATCCATGCTACATGTTATATTTAAACAATGTCTAGTATATATACATGTTCTCTTAGTTTGTTCGGGAGGTCTCATTTCTGGCATTTTGAGCCTCTCAGGCAGTCTGGAGTGCCTGATTCAGACACTTGCTTGGTTTGTCAATAAACTGCTCTTTTTTTGCAAACAAGCTTGTGTCGCGAAGCTTCTTCCTTCATCCGCATCTCCAGAGCAACTAGCAAGAAACTACACCCTTTATGTAGAGGCATCAACCTTACACAAAGAGACCATTTCTAACACCCACCACTCCCCATGTGATCCTGGTTGTAAATGCCTTTGAGCCATGAGGTGCTAAGACATCCTTGTAAGGCAGCCATCTTGCCTTTGTCTGTTACACACACACACACACACACGTATACATTGGATTTTGTTGGGTTAGGTATTGTATGTTTTCATGTTTTGTTTGTCAATAAATGATTCTGAACACAAAGTCAGTTGCTGGTCTGTTAATGTTGCATAAGAATGAATCTTGCCAACCTCTTCTCAGAACTCCAAATTCAACTTTGACTGACAATTCGTTCGGAAACTTTGGTTATTTTTATTAAAGGTGCTATGAGAAGAATCTATTTCCAAACACATAAAGACTCTGCTACCCATGAGCACGTGCGGCTACTGTCAAAACGTTCCAGTTACCTTGGAATTGGGAGTGACATCATCTCCGACTTATCGGCGTTCCAATTGAAGTCGGAAAAAAACATGCTGATCTACCAGGCTATTGTTAGCTGTTGTTAGCACGCCCTGCATTGTTCACAAATATCACATGAAGAATGTAATTATCACTATGGCAGCATTTTTGTAAATATAAGTCTAACAATTCTAGAGCGACACACCCCAGTCAGAAGTGCAAAAAAAATAGTAATTACAGGAGCTAAATAACTGTTCACACTGGGGGCATCCATCTTTGATTGTCAACTCGACGTTTCACTGAGTTCCCAGTTGGAAATTCAGACTTCGGGGGGACGTTCCAGTTGCAGTTTCCTACTCGGAACCCGGAAATTCCTACTTCTGACTACAATTGGAACACACCAAAAGATGTGACCAAAGCCAAAGCGTGTGTTTGTTGATGCTAATAAATGTAGCTCGGACCTTCCTCAGAACTCTGCATTGCTTTACAACTTCTTTTTTCAACAACTTACAGGTTGCAAAGCGACGAGGTAATGTTTCTCTTTCTAGTGACGTAGCGGTAGTTTTTCATGTGTGACAACAAGCAATTTTTGGAAAACTTAGTATCATAGTTTTGCATAAAACTCATCTTAAAGTGTGTTTTTCGATCAGGCATATATTTAAAAGTGAGACTTATTTATAATTACTTAGAAACTCCTCATAGCCTCTTTTAGTTAATTATAAATCAGGGTTCCAAATTAATATTAAGTAACCTTAATAATCCTGACAAAATAAATTGACTATCATTTCCCTTTATGGGTGGTGCCTCAAGGTAGATTTAATGTAAATTAAACACCATTACTTCACTTAAAGGTGCTATGAGGAGAATGTATTACTGGCGAAAAAAAGACTCTGCTACCCATGAGCACGTGCGGCGACTGTCGTAATGCTGCGTTCCAGTAACTTCGGAAAAAAAACATGCCGATCTACCAGGCTATTGTTAGCTGTTGTTAGCACGCCCTGCGTTGCTGCATGAAGAATGTGATTATCACTATGGCAGCATTTTTGTAAATATAAGTCTAACAATACTATGTATACAGCTGATCTAGAGCGACACACCCCAGTCAGTGCAAATAAATTGATTATTACAGGAGCTAAATAACTGTTCACACTGGAGGCATCCGTCTTTGATTGTCAACTCTGGGATGGCGAGGTTTCACCGAGCTCCCAGTAGGAAACTCAGACTTCAGGGGACGTTCCAGTTAAGTTTCCTACTTGGAACTCAAAATTCCTACTTCTGACTACAACTGGAACGCACCAAAAGACGTCTGCAATCCAAAGCGTGTTTGTTTGTTGTTATGCAGCTCGGACCTTCCTCAGAACTCTGCATTGCTTTACAACTTCTTTTTTCAACAACTTACAGGATGCAAAGCGACGAGGTAATGTATCTCCTTCTACTTACGTAGTGGTAGTTTTTGATATGTGACAACAAGCAATTTTTTGGAAAACTTATTATCGTAGTTGTAGCCGGCTATATATCGCTACACACAGCCCGGTGCTCTAAGACGTGTAATATAAATAACAAAATAATATAAATTTGCACTAGTTGGAATTGTTTTGTTCCCGAAGCTGAGTATCCAGGCCAGTCCAGCCCTGTTCAACCCGACCGGAAGGTTAAGGAATAGCATTTATAGATAACCTATTTTGATGCTATAAAACTCATCTTAAAGTGTGTATTTCGATCAGGCATATATCTAAAAGTGAGAATTTTTTGCAATTACTTAGAAACTCCTCACAGTCTCTTTCAATAATTATTTCTGATAGTCAATAATATTAAGTGACAAAGTGAATAGTTTTCCACTGATCATAAAGCACAACACTATTTAAAGTTAATACATTTTACTCATCCCATCTTGCAAAGAGCCCACAAAAAAGTGTTTGGGAGGGCAGAACCATTAGGGGGTATATCCAACAGGTGACTGGATGATCTTACATCAACCAACATTTCTTATGAGACAATCAGAAATTTTAGTAGATTTGAGTTACTGTGCTGCAGACAGTGAACAACTTAATCAAACAAACTCTTGTCAAAACATGCCATAAGAGGACTGAAAATACCCTTACTATAGAGAAGTCTGTAGATTTTTGTTTATCATTTAACAAATAAATCCAGTCCAGATTTGATAAAACTGTTACTGAAGCTGTTAGCATCTATTGTAATCCCTGCATGAGACTTCCTTCTGTTATCTTGATTGTCGCTTGTTCATCTTCCAGCGCTTAAGGACTCTTATTGGTCTGTTCTGCTTTGGGCACAATCGCTCACAATAGTCATAAATTGGAGCTTGGCAAGATGGATCAGCCTGACAACAGATGTTGAATCAGGATGATCCATCCGCAGTGCAAGTTCAGTTGGAAGTACAACATGTAGTTGTTTGTGTACATGATTGAAAGTGTTTGTAATATTAATTAAAAAAATGATTAATCTGTAAAATCAGTCTTGACCTCTGGAAAATGCGAGTGATCTCGGCTTATAATAAAATGTTGTTTATGTTTATGAGTGAAAGATTGCCCCACCCTAACTAGTTTGAACCAGATTAAATCAAAGAGCAGTGATGTAGTTAGACCTTGAGCTTTGGCAGACGTTTGATGGTCTTCAGCGGCCGCAGCACTCGGAGGACCCTCAGAGACTTGATGGTGCTGATGTCTTTGCCTTTGGTCCCCCTGAGGAGTAAAGAAACAGAACACACACATGCGCTCAGTCAACTATCTACTAACAACAACTACAGAAGATCTGCTCCCATATTTTCTATGAATAACCACAATATAAATATAAATATATCCTGTTTGGATTTTAAAATTTGTCAGTGATGCATTATCAGCTTTGGGCATTGACAAGAACATCATTATTCTCTAAAGTTTCCTGTTCCATGCATTATGATGAAGTCTTCAAAATAAATGACCATGAATTAAACACTTCATAAAAATGCGTTTCTGTTTCATTTTGTTTGGATCCATACATTTTCTGAAAGGGGTTTCTACAACACAAAGTAAAGTAAAAACTGAATTGCATCAATAACTGTTTTAAAGTCCTTATCTTCAAATGTTGGGTAAGTTCTTGGTTGAGTCATTGAAATGTGCTCTAGCTTTTACCAAAGTTATGAAAAAGATGCACTTTTGGGCCTTAAAATCACTGATAAGGTAACATATGGTGTTAAAAACTTTTTGGGTTCTCAACTGGTTCAGCCATAGGACTCATCACCATCTCCTTAATTCAAAAGCAAATCCTAAATATCACAAATGTTTTTCATCACTTGGGAAATGTTTAAACCTTGGATCAAGTGGGAACTAGGAGCTCAGGGGCCCCATGCAGCACTCTATCCAATTCAGTGCAGCCTTAAAAACAATTTTTGTCACATTATATAAAATGAGGAGGCATAAAATATTGAAATATGCCATTAATGAGTTCAGTTGAGTTTTTACTTTGGTATGTTATACACAGACCAAATACATTAAACATGATCGATAATTTCTTTAAACATTTCTCTTATTCCCTACATCATGACTTTGTGAATATAATTGGAAACAGTTCTTTTGTAAAATTCACATATTTTCACTGAATATTAAAAATTTAAATTGTGACAATCATATTCAGCAACAGGTAAATAATTTGCACATTGTACAAATTATGGATCTTATCTAGGCTTCAGCTCTGAGTCTAGCTTGTTAAAATCAAAAAGCACTATCAGTATTTGAGGTCTAAACCTAAAACATTAAAATATTATGGCCTATAAAGCTTTATCTTAAAAATAAATAAATAAAAGGTCAGTGTTGAACATTTTTGTAAATTTGGGTTTTTTAGTCCATTTGCAGCTAAATGGTATTGCCGCCTCCATCTTTACCAAAGTTACCTACTCCTGCTTCAGAAGGAACAAAGAAATATTGGAAGTAAATCAAAATATTATCACAGGAAAAACTGTGTTTTTATCTCATAACTGGTCGTAATCTCAAGAAAAAAAACCCAAATCAACCCTTTTAATTTAGGCAAAGGGAATGAAAGTCAAATAAACGTAGGCACAGGACTATGGAATGATTTGCTTTCACTGGATACAGCTTTGCAGACTATTCTTTGTCCCTGACCCACCTGTTGAGAACCAATTGACTAGTGTCTGATCAAAAGGGAAGACAGCTGATCCCTATCAGAAAGAAAAGCATCTTTTGTTGGAATATTAATATTTATTTTCCTGCACTGTTGTGTAGACTTCGCTCACTTTAAATTGGAAAAACATGTCATACTTTCAAACACTCCACAGCTCAGAGGTCACACATGCATCCCCACAAATTTCATGTAATCCTGGTTTACATGGTCATGGTCAAAACCTGAATCTGAGCTCATGCAATCGTAAAACACATTTATGAAAAGGTTCCACATATCTGAGAGAACACTTATTAAAGTAATTTTCCATGCAATAATGGACTCAAGAATCCGTGCATCATCTTTCTTTATCAATAAAATGTCCAGTCCGAATATTTTAGTGATTAAGTTCCTCATTAGGATTGGGCATCGAGTATCGATTGGAACCGGGAGTAACTTTCCAATTCTCCCGGAATCGTCCAAATGTTTTAATTTCAATTCCTAGTTTCAATTCCTAGTCCGCCGACCGGAAGGAGAAACCGCCGAACACCAACGAAGAAGAATCCGCCAGAAGTATTTAGGTTAGCGCAACCATGGACAATACACCCATCATGAGTTTTTCAAAAATAAAGCTCTCTTGTGAAAAGTGAACTCCTGTGAAAAGAAAATTTATATTTTTTTTCAGTTCAGATATATACACAAAAACAGCCCTATGAGAAATTCATAGTATAGTTCATAGAAAGTGGTAAGTTCATAGCATTAAAATTCAAGTACAGACTATTTTATCCAGAAAGACCACTGGTTAGCTAGCTCATTTAAAACATCAAAACTTTTTCGACCCTGCCTCTTAAAAGAATCGGACTCGAGAATCGTTAGGAACCGGAATCGAAACTCGGAATCGGAATCGGAACCGGAATCGTTCAAATTCAAACGATGCCCAACCCTATTCCTCGTTATAAAATTTCCTAAAAAACAAGTCATGACACAACATGGTAAAGCAAAAAAATATTTATATTTTTCAACTTAAAGGTGCAGTGTGTAGAAATTGGTATTTTAGCGACATCTATCATTCAGATTAAGGAATGACCCCGTCGATTACTAAAACATCACATCAGTAAGCGACGAGAGCAGGAGACAACCAAAAAGGATCATGAACAGAGCATCATTTACAGTAGTTACGACTCAAGGGTTTTTAATATGACCGAGGAAAACATGGCGGATCATTAAGTCAGCCTCTATAAAGGGGAGACCCATACATAAATATAAAAAGTTTTTTCTACCTTAAAGCTATGGTCTATGATTTGGAAGCTTGGTACATCCTAATAACACCGTTTATAAGGCCGTTATGGTCCTATGGTCCAACCTAGGCAATATAAAGACCAAAAAGAATGAAAAAAATCCATTGAGTATATCCGCTGCAAAGCAGCATAATAGTTGACCAATCCGAACCGCCGGGAACGGTGGATTAATCTGTGAGTCCATCCAATCCCCTGTCTCCCCTGCTACACACCGTCTCGCCCATGGTCCTGCCTCCTCCCCACTACCTATCTTAGTACCTGTGAGCAGCTAGCAGCACAGCTACTGAAGCATCATGGAGCCGGGAGGCAGCTTCTGTTACCCTCCACATCGAAGAGAAGGAAAAGGCTGAAGTAAGGAAGAAATATGAGCAATACAGGTCCCAACGGAGACCTAACATTGGATAATCGTACGGTGGAAAAAGCTGCAGAATGATTTGGGATTGTTGAACAGTGCGCCGGCCACCGGCTACCGAACGGCCGGCTGCAGCACGGGCCACCGGCTGGCGAACGACCGCAGCTCCGACCGCAGCACTGGCCGCAGCACTGGCCGCAGCACTGGCCGCTGGGCACCGGCTGGTGAACGGCTGCAGCACCGGCCGCCGTCCGACCTTTAGCACTGGCCGGCTGGTTGAACAGGTAATAGCTTTATTTACTACAGTGGAAGATGTCTGCTGAATAACTCTGGTTAGTCTGTGCCTATACTGGCTTATGACTGGACGTTGTTGGTCGGAGCGGGTAGGCTCTGTCAATAGATTTTAGCATAAGTTAGCCACTCATCGATAGTATTGTAAACTGAGCCGGTAAGGACACGCCGAGAAAGATAAATCCTTGCCCACAATCGGCTTTGCTCTGGCGACGCCAGACCTGCTTCGCCGCCGGTCCAATTGAAATGGCTACCGCTGTGTGTTACAAGGGGGATGACTGTCGTGTTTGTTACTTTCAATTGAGCTGAGTCGTTTCTGGCTGTTGTTGATATTTAATGCCAGCCGGCTTGTTGCTCTGTCAGAGGGGGCATGTTGTTCAGAGGCGACACGAGCTGGGGGCAGGATCTTGGAACACAGAGGGGAGGGGTGAGTGAAGGGGGGGCAGGCTGCGTTTTTCAAATCTGTCTCAACAGTCAAATTGGTTTTCAGATCGTAGACCCTAGCTTTAATTAAAATGAAACAAAAGTTTTAAGGGGATGATTGTGCACCTATTTGACAGATTTAACATACAAATAGAAACATTACATCCTATATTGCCTCAACCTGGCTCGATGGCCATGACAAAAAGAGGAGGAGGGATTTTTTCAAAATAATCAGTTAATTTATTACAAATCAAAGTAAATGTGGGTGGAGCTCGGACGAAGGGTGCAGGGCGCAGAGCGAGAGAGCAGGTCACTGGAAGCCAGCCTTTTAAAACTGAAGGGGAACAGCGGGCCTAGGTGCTACACAGCTGACTGATTTACTCGGCGTGTCCAGGAACCTCGGAGAGAACAGATATCATTAAGTTCTAATATAAATATATTCACAGGGGCCATCACATCCCTCCTTCATAAAGTCGGGACTCCAAGGGAGTCACCAGCTCCACAACACCAACACCAAACCCATAAAACTAAAGTGACCAAATAACAAATAACCAACTATAAATACCAAATCCTAAAGACCAGTGATGAGTAAAATAAGTAAATACAAAACCAATGTTTATGTCAGCCCAGCAGTGCGTTGTGTAGACTACCCCACCAACTCAGAAGAGCAGAACAGAGCAGCAACAATACAGCACACAAGGCATCAAACACTATAAAGGGGACTCTAAAGGTCAGAGGTCAAGTCATAGGTGCATGGGACAAAGCATCAGCTATGACATTTTCTGTCCCTTTAATATGCAAAATTGTGAGGTCATATGCGTGTAAGAATTAAGACTACTTAACCAGTCTCTGATTGGGTGACCTAAGAGAAGAACATCAGGGGGTTGTGATCAGTGTATACCACGAGGGGCACCCCACCAACGTATACATCAAAGTGTTGTAACCATAGACTGTAAAAAACATGGACGCCATGATGCTGGGCTAAAATTGAAGTCGCCACGAAAACTGCTCCCCCTGGTGACTGGCTGCAGTATAGGTCAAATCTCCGTCTCCCCCATTCATCTGGATGGGCCGTAGTGAAACTTCAAAAAAATTATTACACCTCGTAGAAATATTTCTCCCATCCGTATGCTGTGGTGACATTAAAGTATTATTGGGCTGCGTGTTTTCCAAGTCCTCTTTTTTCTGAAAAGTTTCTTTTTTATTAGTTATTAGAGTTTAAAAATGACCGCGGTTTACGGCAGCTTCACAATGATTGTGTACGGCGTATGCTGTGGAGTGTTGCGACCGTTTACGACAGCTGCGTCCGGATTATGGCCCAAATTCTCTACTGGTTGCACAATGGCGGCGCCCAGACGAGGGATATTTTGGCTTCAAATCCGTTACATGGCGGAAGGCGGAGCCATGCTATCCAGTTCTTATAATACATCCATGGTTGTAACGCCCACATCAAAGCCAGTGCCTCCTTCTCAATCACAGAAGAATTACTCTGATAACGATTGAATTTTTTGGAGAAGAAGCTAACTGGTCTCACCACCCCATGGTCATCCCCTGCAGCAAGACGGCTCCTGCTCCCAACCTGACTGGCATCCACCTGCAGCATAAATGGCCGGTCAAAACACGGAGCTGCTAAAACAGAAGTAGAGCAAAGCAGGCATTTCACATTCTCAAACGCTTGCTGGCATACTGAAGACCAGACAAATTTTGCCTTTCCCTTCTACAGCTCAGTCACTGGATAAACAGCAGATGAAAAATTCTTGCAAAAACGACTATAATAACCAACAAACCATGGAAACTAGGCTTGTCACGAGAACCAATACTTCGGTACCAAGTCGGTACTAAGATTCAGAAAATGTGACGGTACTGACTTTTCTAGACTACCCAAAGTACCATTGGTACCGAGGAGCCAGATCTGGCCACTTCTTTAGCATTGTTTTTTGGCTGTAAATGAGCGATTATCTGGCAACCCTCACACAGTGCTGATCACATGACTGACTACCCTGCTAAGAACAACAACACGCGACATGTCGGAGGCACACGCACTTGGCTCGTCAACAATGAAACATTTAAAAGACAAGCATCCAGACTAGTACAGAGAATTCAAGGTGAGTGCATTTGAATTCACGCATTATCACTGTTGCTCATATCTAATTACGTTACAATGATGAGATGAGCCCAGCCCATAGTAAATGAGCTGCATGGCAAAGTAACATTAGCGTTATGTCCAGCCTCGTCTGTCACGCATAATATTTACATGACGTTTAGGGCTGAAAAGATTCCTCGGATAATCCAAATAATTTGATTACAAAATATCCTCGGGGCAAATTGTGTGCCTCGAAGCCTCGTTTAATATTTAAATATATATATAAAATATATATCTGGACTACAGTGTCGGTGCACGGTGTTTGACATGGATTGTCATATCTGTGGCGCAACACGACTGCTACCTCCGCTGCTGCGCGGCTTGTAAAATCATGAAGGAAGTGAAAAGAGAGGGACAGAAAGGAGAGAGTCCACAGAAGAAATGGCAGAGAGTGTCCCAAGTGTGTGGTCACTACAAGAAGGGACGAAAAGAAAACACAGTGCAGTGTGTCTGATGTCAAACGGAGTTAGCTCAGCACGTAGCTTAGCATGATAGCACGTTGTCAATGCTAAAAACATCCGGTCTGTGCAATGCAGACACAATGTGATGACCCTGACGATACGTCAACAGAAGCAGCAAATGTGACAAATAACTGAGATATGGGCTAGTAAATAACCCACTTTGATTATGGCTCCATGAAAAGCCTGGATCGGAACCAAAATCAATGTGGAGGCTACTTGCCCAGAATCATGTGTATTTAGTTCACATACTTTTCACATCCAGTAACTTTACATTTAATTTGATTGCAGAGAGCAGAACAGGAAACACTGACAGTGAGTAGAGGAAGCAGGTGTAGGGAATGCTTTCATATGTTATAGAAATGTACATTAGCTAGTTAAATTATCCTAGTATCCAAGTATATTATTTGGTCCTAGTAATAAAGTAAGCTAAATAAAATCATCAAGAGGGCACAGTAGTAAATGCAATAGGCACTGTCATATAAAAAGTTTTTTAAAAAGTTTCACCACCATGTCAGTAAATTGCCTCCCTCTCTCTCTCTCTCTCTCTCTCTCTCTCTCTCTCTCTGTGTTAGTATTGCCTCTGCTGTTTTCATACAGTCATTAAGCTATACCCAAATCTCAATCTTCTTTTCACACTATAAGCCAGAGGAGGACAGTGACATGGACAGGCCGGGCAAAGCCAGCATCAACAGCCAACATGAATGGACGCTTTCAATTTAAGCATAATATTGTTTGTTGTTCACTTTGTTCAAATAAAGGAGTGTATGTTGAATTACAGGGGATTTTTTTATTTTTACCATGGTATCGAGTGGTATCGAGTATCGTAGAATTTAAGTGGTATTGGTATCGACTACTAAATTTCTGGTATTGTGACAAGCCTACTTGTAAGGGAGATATGCTTTCTAGGGGCAGGTTCTTTCAGGTTGATTCAACATCCAGGATGGGTGTCAGTCAGGACACAGGAAAAAGGAGGAGGACTCTTCAGGCTGTATTTATTCTGTCACGCCCGTGTTCACAAATCAGTTCTGAAACAGTAACATTAATAAACAATACTAGACAATTCCTGCGGGAATCGTGAGTGGGGCTCGGGCGGCTGCCGGGATTTATCATTTTAATACAAGCCAGCCTGATAGACTGAACATCATCACCTGGCACCTGACCTTGAGTTGTGTTCTTGATATACCTATACAAGGCTTCCATGTCATTAATTCACGGGCACACACACTCACGAGCATGTGTGCTTCGTGCACAGTTTCATTTAGTAACTCATGCTATAGATTTAAATTAAGTGTCCCCATTAATATTGTTTTTCCCCCATTTTCAGTGCTGTTTAAAGTCTAGGTCCCCGTAATGTCATAAGTACAAACACACACACACACGCACACAAACCACAGAGACTAATGTCCACAAACACTAAATAAGTTGGCTAGCTGTAAAGGCTTCAATGTCTTTCATTCACACACATAGACATTCAAAAACATGTGCGCTTCGCGCACAGGATCATTTAGGGGGGCATAATATACCTTTATAGTATGTGTCCCCATTAATACTATGTGTCCCCAAATACGGGCGTTGTGTAAAGTCAAGTTCCTCTTAATGTCATAAGTACAAGCACACTCTCACACACACAGACCACAGAGACTAATGTCCACAAACACTTTAAAAGTTGGCATGTTGTTCAGGCTTCAGTGTCAAATTCACAAACAAACACTCACAAAAATGTGTCCTTCAGACACAAGTTTGTATTTAGGGACACATACGATACATTTATAGTAAGTGTCCCAATTAATACAATGGGTCCCCCAATTTCGGTGCTGTTTAAAGTCTAGGTCCCTGTAATGTCATAAGAATAAACACACACTCACACACACACAGACCACAGAGATCAAACAGCAGATTCATGTATGAACTTCAAAAGGAGAGATAGATTGTGTCAATGTCATGAAACCAAACCAGGCAACACTATGCAGCTGGGACAGTGACACTGAAATATTTAGGTAACAATGTAGAGATGGCATTTGACTTTATTCATGTGTTTTGGTCCTCTATGGCTTGATAAACTGAGCCCTGCGGGCTTACAGTTTACAGGGCAAGTCACATACAGTTCTGTATATGACTTGGTCCTGTGTGGCTTGATTAGCTGAGCTCCTGGAAGCACCTGGCAGCAGGCCAAGTGATGATTAAGGCTCCGTTGTCATGGTAACAGGACAGCTGCGAGGAGATGCAACAGTTTGGCTGTCTAAAATGACAGAAATTTGATGACCTCTGACAGTGTCAAACAGCAGCCTGTATCTTTGTCACCATTGGACCTATTTTTATGTTGAGGACATCGTCAGCGTCGGGAGAGTCTTGGGATCGTGAAGATGTAATTTTTATGAAGATAGTGTGAGAAATGACAGAGTTATCGCGATTTACAAACTACCTGTCACTCATGAGGACTACATGTCAAGTTATAATGGAAGTAGATTAGAGCGAGTAATGGACTTTCTACCGAACAGATGTCTCTCATTTAATTTAAGAATGAGTTAGGGCTTCACTATTTCTTTTATATGAGGCACAAGAGTCTCAGATCCGTTTTTCTGAAAAAATTATTCAGGTCCGATGTACCGTTTTGCCGTTATCGCAAGTTGTTCGGGGATTTTTTCGAGTGGTGACTGCCTGCTCTCACACTCTGTATTTTCAAATCTCATTTGAAACTTCACTCTAAAAAGTGATTTTTGGGCGACGCAAGGGAGATTTGAGGGCTCGCAGTCCTGAAGAGAGGAGACATAGAGCTCCGTTTTGACGTTTGAATGAGCTCTGTAAGTGACACGATGACACGAGAGGGGCATAAGCACCGCTCGCCATAACGACGTGGGTGTAGAAAACGAGCGCACACAGCGGCGCAAATTCAGACATTAAACGAGAAATTATGAGCAAAACACACTCGTAAATTACAAACTACTATGCTTGAACAACTTAACAGCTGCAGGAAAACTCATAGCATCTATAGCTCACGAGAACAACCAATAAAGCACGTAGAAAAACACACTTCACGGCCGATAGAGGAAAATATATAAGCCGCTATTTAGCGATACTCACGTTCGTCATTCACTGTAACACGGAGCGTCCACAAAGACACACATCCATACGACAAGGCAATAAAGGCACTGATACACTCTTGACCCGCAGGTACACAATATTAACTCTGTTCTTTCTAAACTCTTATACGTCTCACTCTTCACTACTTCTGGTGAACGGAAGTGATTTTTGGCGGAACAGGAAAACAGGAGCAGGCCACTCATCTTCGTCCTCAGGCTGGAGTGGGGACAACCGTAAACACTAGCGTTTTATACACTACTAGAAACCGCTGAGTTCTTTTTTTGCTGTCAAATTTGCTCACAAACTTGCTCACAAATTTAGCTGAATCCATCTGATCAATACAGTCGTCCATTCTGGGCAATGGAAAAGAATCAGACTTAGTGACTGCATTAACCTTTCTGAAGTCTGTACCAAACCTGGGTATTTTATCTGGTTCTGGCACCAGGATACATGGAGATGCTCAGCTTGAGAATGAAGGCTCAGCAATGTCATTTTCAATTATGTGGTTAATATCAGAATCAACATATTCAAGTTTTTCAGGTGGCATGCGATAAAACCTGTTTAATTGGCGGAGCATCACCAACATCAATGTCATGCCCGATCCAATCAGTACGAGACGGCACATTACCAAACAAACAAGGATACCTGCATATCAACTCAGACAACTCCCGATGCTTGGACTCAGGCAGGTAAGACAGGATTTTATCTAACTTATGAAGCGATTCTGAATTTTTTAAACGTCCATATAGCAAACTGTCATCAGGCTCAGGTACGGAGTAAATTTTAGGACATCCTCAGTCTTAGGAATACCTCTGTCATTTCTCAGACCAAACGGCATCAGAACTTCCGCCTTCAGACCGAACGGCATCAGACCAAACAGTATCAGGACTTCCTCCCTCAGACCAAACGGCCTCAGACCGAACGGCATCAGAACTTCCGCCCTCAGACCAAACGGCATCAGAACTTCCGCCCTCAGACCAAACGGCATCAGATAATACGGCCTCAGGCTTCAAAATAAAAGTCATCAGACAAAACGGCGTCAATTTAAACAGCCTCAACCAAAACGACGTCAGATAAAACAGCGTCAAAAAGAAAGCCATCAGAAAAATACTGGAAAAACGGACTCAAATAAATAAACTTTATACTACATTTAAGTATAATTAGTGTGCCAACGTTGACACTGTAGTATACTACTAAGTTTCCCATGATGCATTTCAAACCTCAGACGACAAAAACTGGATGCACACCAGGCTATCAAATATCTCTATTGATTCACCACATTTGAAAGTTCAAAGAGCATTTTAGGCGAGAAAGTCACCACGTAGAATACCAAAATGTGGTCATTTGAGCCATAAAACGCACGGATACAAATTTCATTTCGACATTTCGGACATTCTGTTAAGCGCGCCATTATGATATCGAAGAAACTTCCGGTCGGCTCCAAAACAAGAGCCCAATTTACAAAAGCATTAGAGACGTAAAAGGAGATAATCAAGAATGCTTTTATTTTGAAAACGGAAAGTTTGCTAGTGGTCGATTTTTAGCTGAATGCCGTCTCAAGACGATTTAACGTTTATATTACGATGATTATATTGTTACGACCTGACGCTGTTTTTTATTTGAGTCAGTTTTTCCAGTTTTTGTCTGATGACTTTCATTTTGAAGCCAATTTATCTGATGTCGTTTTGGTTGAGGCAGTTTAAATTGACGCCGTTTTGTCTAATGACTTTTATTTTGAAACCTGAGGGCGGAAGTTCTGATGCTGTTTGGTCTGATGCCGTTCGGTCTGAGGGCAGAAGTTCTGATGCCGTTTTTTCTGAGGTCGGAAGTTCTGATGCCGTTTGGTCTGAGGGCGGAAGTTCTGATGCCGTTTGGTCTGATGCCGTTTCGGAAGTTCTGATGCCGTTTGCTCTGATGCCGTTCGGTCTGAGGGCAGAACTTCTGATGCCGTTTTGTCTGAGCCTGAGGCCGTTTGGTCTGAGGGCGGAAGTTCTGATGCCGTTCGGTCTGAGGGCGGAAGTTCTGATGCCGTTTGGTCTGAGGGCGGAAGTTCTGATGCCGTTTGCTCTGATGCCGTTCGGTCTGAGGGCAGAAGTTCTGATGCCGTTTTGTCTGAGCCTGATGCCGTTCGGTCTGAGGGCAGAAGTTCTGATGCCGTTCTGTCTGAGCCTGAGGCCGTTTGGTCTGAGGGCGGAAGTTCTGATGCCGTTTGGTCTGAGAAATGACAGAGGTATTCCTGAGACTGAGGATGTCCTAAAATGTACACCGTACTCAGGAACCCCATCTTCCTCCGAACCTTCTATAACAGACCTCACAGGACGCACAGGACGCACAGGACGCACGGACTCAGAAATATTACCCTCCACAGGATCAGACTCACGCTTGTAGTAAGGTTTCAGCAAATTGACGTGGCATAATTTTTTGGATTTTTATGACCTGGTGTTAAAATTGCATAAGATCAGACAATTTTTCCACAATATTGTCAGGGCCTGTGAATTTAATGGTGATCCCACAATAGGCATGAGCGCCACAACTTGGTTTCCTGGACTGAACTCCTGGTGTACAGAGCTGCAATCATACAGTTTTTTCATTTTACTCTGGGCCATCTGCAATTTTTCTCTCGCTAAAGCCCCAACGACAAACAACCAATGACGAGAACCATTAACAAAGTCAATCAAATTTTTGGGAGGTTCTGTTTCAACCCAGTCATCTTTAAAGGACAGACAACGGACCACGCACAGTGTGTCCAAAAATCAGCTAATTCGTGGCCCTTTTCCACTAGGGATGGGATGAAATAACGTTTGTCGAAATATCTCAATATAGAACGTGACCAAATGCATCGAGATTGAAAAAAATGGATCACGAAATAAAGACGTCCTGTCTGGCAACAGCGCATTTGACCGGAAGTGACGACAACAAATATTTTTTTTTAGACCAGGTGGAATAGCTCCTACGAAAGGCTGGTGCGCTACCTGGAGCAACAAGCAGCTGTCTCAGCAGCGCTGAGCTACCCAGAAATCCGAAAGAATGCAAGAGAAATAGACACCCTGGATAACACTGATATATCAGATGTAGAAGACATAGTGAAACTGCTTAAGCCACTGAAGACAGCCACAACAGTTCTCTGTGATGAGAAAGAGCCCACTATTTCACTTATAATGCCACTGAAGTACATGATAGAGCAGAGCATGTCACCAGACGAAAATGACAACCAGACCATCGTCAGTATGAAAAGCGCTATCCTACTCGACATCCCGGACCGGTACTCTGGGGACTGTAATGACATGCTGCAGGAGTGCACAGCACTTGACCCACGATTCCGAAGCCTGTCCCATCTGAATGATGAACAACACAAGTCCGTCTATGCCCAGATACATGAAAAAGCTTCAGTTCTTCATGTGCAACGGAACCAGGTAGACAAACTTTTATTGAAAAAAATGGAGGTGTGCTGTCAGTGCGAGTGTGTAACTGTGTATGTGTAGGCTACACCCTGAAAACTTATTTCTCATATTGTTTTTTGATTAGTTGATCCGAGTGAAAGAGAGGGTGACTGTGTGTGTGACAGAGTGAGAGAGATGGAGAGTGTCTATGTGTGTGTCCGTGAGAGAGAGGAAGTGAGGGATTGAAAGACAGAAATGTTTGAGCTAGTTTTTCTATTTAACATTTTTTTAGACAAGTGACACTAATGAAAGGACTAGGGCCAGTGCTTCAACACCAGGGACAGCAGCAGAGTAAAGTGGTAAAAAGTACTGGATGGAGTCAAATTCTTGTAATTGTAACTCTGCTGTGTTATATTAAGTCATTTTGGGGCAAAAGATCCATTTATGTACAATACCAGAGCCATGAATCAGTTTTGGCAAGCAACCCCCCCCCCCCCCCCCCCCCCCTTTACTCATTTCTCAAACAAAGCACTGTTTGGGGTCAAATTACTCTGTTGAGGGATCTAATGTTATTTTGGTGCAGAAAAAAAGAAGCTCTCTTGGTGACACATATCTTTATTAGCGCAAATACAAGCTAGACTTAAATCACCAACTAGCTCATTCAACAGCAAAATAAGGCAAGTGGGCGTATAGGAGGCTAATAAACGCAACACAAAAATACATCTTAAGATGATCATAAACAGGTTGTTTGAGCCCGATGAAGCCTGCCGCACAGCCACAGCTTTTCTGCTGTAATGACAGAGCATGCTCTTGTGGACCGGAAATTAGTTTCTGGCAAAAATCTACTTTTGGCACAACACCTGTACGCCCTCGGAACAAGCTCATAAGCCTTCGGGACTGCAGCTTTAACCTTCTTATAACTACAGCTATCCTCGGTGCTCAATGAAGAATATACCTCCTGTGCTTTTCCTGTCAGGACACATTGTAAAATTAAAGCGCAGTCTGCATCAGGCCAGCCTCTTGCTTTTGGCACACGGTCAAGCAAAACAAAAAATGAATCAGGGTCTCTGTCATTAAACTGTGGCAATAAGCACAAATTATTAATGTCAAAACGACGCTTAGGATCCTGTTCTCCCCGTTCATCAGTGGACTGCTCACCTTTTTTGCTCAAGGACAGACAACTCACCTCCAACTCCAGCCTGGCTTTTTCAGTTTCGGTCTCCTGCCGGATGCCCTCAATTTCAACCTTTTTTTTAAGTTGTAATGCATATGAGACCCTGTGTTTGTACAGAAAATGAGGAGACGGCAGGACTCTCTTCCTTATCTTCCACCATGACTCCCATTACTACTAACGGTTTTCGACGCCACTTTGACATTTTCTTTTAACCGTTTATCCCCTTAAGTAACACTGTAATGCTCAGCCAGCCTCACCAGCTGTTCTTTTGTGCACTTTTCTAAGTTCTCCTTGGATGGAGCAACAACAATTGACTCAACTTCCGACATTTTAACAATTTACTCACAAACAGCTACACCATAGGACAACTTTACGCTCCACCAGGACCTGTCAGGCACCACAAGGCCACCGTGTGCACTCGGAGGACCACCCTGAGCTATCTGTTATCCCGCGATCTGATGGACAAAACTCTGCTATAATCTCCTCCCTAGACTTCATGCAACGACTGGCGGCGGGTTCTTATGCACCGTTGACCACTGGCCTGGTTGAGCAACTAGCATGCAAGTAACCCTCCTGAAACCACAGACATGCTCCCAAGCAAAGCTTCAACCGCACACATCACAGCACTATGCGTGGGGTGTGCCCACGTAACGAACCCAAAGGGGAACGCTGCTACAGCCTACAAGGGAAAACTCCACACCACCTTTACCACAAAGCACTCGGGGATACCTTACCTGACTGTCCTGCTACACATGTAACCAAAAACTGCACCCAAGGATCAATGCTGAATCCGCAGGGTATGTAAACAACTAAAATATCGATAAGATTTAAAGTCTAACTTAACAATAAACCAACCAACTTACCCAGATCAAGAGCCAAAATAATCAATGGTCCTCTCCCAAGTCCCCATGTATTCATATAAACAAATGTTTTAATGACAATATAAAGAAGGAAACATGGGGTGCTGGTTTGGCGGAGTGGTTAGCAACCAGGCACCCCATGTACTTGCTTCTGCCGGTCCAGGTTCGAATCCCGCCTGTGACCAGTTTGCAGAGTGTCTTCCTCTACTCTCTCACCCTCTTTCACAAGCCTATCCATTGTCTCTCTCCTATCATTAAAGGCACAAAATGCCCAAAAAATATTTAAAAAATAAAAAATAAATAAATAAAGAAGGAAACATAAGGAAACAGGTGCGGCGAACAATTTCATGCACGTGCGCTCTCGTCGGCACAAAGCACCAATTAACAAATTTCTCGTTTGAGCAGCCAAAACGAGAACAAAACAGTCAGACGAGCCCCCATTTTGCCACAACCTGGCTCGATGGCCATGACAAAAAGACAAGAGGAGGGATTTTTTTCAAAAATAATCAGTTAATTTATAGCAAATTAAAGTAAATGTGTGTGAATCTCGGACGAAAGGTGCAGGGCGCAGAGCGAGAGAGCAGGTCGTTGGAAGCCAGCATTTTAAAACTGAAGGGGAGCAGCGGGCCCATGTGCTGCACATCTGACTGATTTACTCGGCGTGTCCAGCAACCCTTTTTTTCCAACTGCGATGACACTGAACTGAGCCAAACAAAAAATTTCTGATGATCTCTTTTACCACATAGACTCGGCCTGTTTTGTCTGGATGAAGAAACATTATGCCTGATGATGACCTGGAAACACAAAGGCAAAAAAACCTAGACCTAACTGTGCTCAGTGAGTAAACTTAAACTCGTGGCTGGTAGATTTATGCCACCATGACATCTGCAGGTGGAGGGCACAGTGCTGGGTCAAGAGGTAGGGCTACGCTGTAATTTGAGAATATTTTTTGGCACATGTGATGAAACAAAACTTAACTTGAGCAACAAATGAACACGAGTCCTCATGACTTTGACTTTTGACCGATGACCTCCAGATTTTATCGGACCATTTCATTTTTTTTAGATGGAAACAACATCATCTGAATGGTTGTCCATTTTTACATTTCAATTACATTTATGTACATTCCCGAGAGGGTCTGCCTCCCCCAAACACTCTCTGTCACTCCATCTCCCTTCTTGCAAAGAAAAAATGAGATTAAAGCTGCAAGCAGCATTGGACGGGTCCTCGCTGTCTCGCAGGTCCCTTATGGCCCGTTGACCTCCATTTTGAGGGTTTCATCCCTTTTCATCCCTTTAAACTGCTTTGAGTTGACTAATATGTGTTTCTGCAGTTCATAATGGCTGTGTATGAGACATTCTATTGACACAGCAGAAGCTGCAACATCAAAGAGACAGATGGGTGACGTCATCCTTGATGATGTCATCATGAATGACCAGCTGCAGTTGGGATGAGAAATCATGCGCTCCAACTTTTTAAAACAACTCCTCATAGTTTCCACAATTTCGACCTAATCTCTCTAAAAATATGACCTTTTTATGTGAAATTTTGTCAGGAATCCAACCCTGTCATTTTTAAATCCATACGAGTTGTTTTCTCTGTAGATGCCCAACTGACACAGGATGTCTGATTCTGAGATTTCCTCTCCTATTCATTTGATAGGGGAGGCAGGAAGGGCTTCTCTGGGGTTCACAAAGTTTGAGGGCTTGTCATTCGGAAACCGTTTGAGAAACAACAAATTCCTCTACAACTTTTGTTCATCAATGTCTCCTCTCTCATCTGTCCGCATTTCAAGCTGATACCATTTACGGTATCGGAGAAAATAATTTTTTCGTCCAACATATTTTTCCCCCGAAATTTTACTTTGAAGGGCAAATTGCCAACTTCCTGTTTGAGATAGGTGAGGGGTGTCAGCATGAGATTTGTGGGTCTTGATGAGACGAGCATTTTGACATGGGTTTCATCTCTCTACTACATTCCTGGTGGAAGTTACAGCCATTTTAGTGGTGTTTGTCCATAGGTGGCGCTAGAGAGGTCCTCATTCAGAAACCGTTTGAGTAACAACAAATCTCTTCATAACTTTTGTTTATCAATGTCTCATCTGTCATCTTGTGGGTCTCAATGGCAGGAACATTTTAGTGTTGGTTTGATCTCTCTAGTACATTCCTAGTGGAAGTTACAGCCATTTTAGTAGTGTTTGTCCATAGGGGGCGCTAGAGAGCACATTTTGGCATGTTGGGGGTTATTTTTATCTATTTATGAATTGTCTTACATCATTTGGCATGTGTGTATGTTTTGGTCTGGCTGTGAGCTTGTTTGGGGGGTCAAATCATTGTGTGAAGTGGGGATTATCGAGTGAGCTTTTATTTTGAAGGGCATATTGCCGACTTCCTGTTTGAGATAGGTCAGTAATGTCAGCGCGTGTTTCTCATTTTGGTATTTTTGGGGTTCAGTTTGATCACAGATAGACCCTGCTCTAGTTTTTCTGTTTCAGATTAAAATGTCACTGGGGCTATTTTACTTTTCAGATAACACGACACTGCCAAGAGGCATCAGTTGCCTAAATAAAAGTGAGTCAAGGTGGCTGCACCTTTATGTCTGTGGCTGTTGGCTTCCATGACAACAGAGCCCTTCACCTCCCTTTGAAGTTTCACAGGCATGATCTGGTCTTTGAAAGGGCACGTGAAGCACATATGTGTGTATGTGTGTGTATTAAGGGAGTTAAGGACTCCTCATGTTCACACAAAATCTCCATCCATACACACATAGGCCCCGATATACTAAAGGTTTGCATGTATTAAAACTCGTGCAAACTTGATAGCAAGCACAAATCTGATCAAGCTCCTGGGGGCTTGGGGCCTCTGGCCTGCCGTGAAGGGGTGGGGGTGGCTGGATGCTAGGGACAGGGGTGGCTTGGGGCCGGGTGGTTGATGAGGGCGGGTGCTGCTGCCCAGGACCCCCGGGTGTTGTCCTTGTCGCCGTTGGGGAGACAGGTCTGTGCCCTCTTTGTTCCTGGGCCCAGTAGCGTTGGGGACCATGTTGTGGGTCTCGGGTGCCCTGGTGGCTCAGGAGGTTTCTCCGGGCATGGGCAACTACTTGGGTATTTGGTGACCACCTCACATGCATGCGTCTACAGATACTCAAGCTCATGTCCAGACTAACTAAGAGAAATGATTGATCCCGTCAGAACATGCTGAGTTGGGCACTCTTACACATTTTCTCATGTCCTGTGATGTATGCTACTCCATTTCTTATCCATGTGGGCCCACCCCTCCACCCCCTTCTATCAAGACCCCACATCTCTGGTGTCCCTAGTTTCTTACAACCTTTACTTCCTGTATGGACTTAGATCAGCACAGCACTTGAACTGCTATCTCAAATCAATAACAGTACCTGTTTTTCCTCCCTTCCGTTTGTCTTGTGTAGTCCTATCTGTCACTATTTCCTCTTCCTTTACACTATGGTGTGGCTCAGCCCTCCCCTTCAGCTCGCATCAGGGGATAAATAAGTTTGTATTTGATGGAGCAGCCTACAGGGAGCAGTGAATCATGTTCACATATCTCTGTCTGCTAGTAAACAAATGCACTGGTCTTTTCAACATTGTCATCGGACACAGTGCTCAGCAGAAAAGGTATTGCAGACAAGGGGGAAAAAAAGCGGAGGCATGAGCATCAGGTCAGCAGCAGAGGGTTCCAGAGGCAGCACGACACCATGGACAAAGAGAAGTGAATTGTAGAGGTACAGAAATACATAACATTATATATATGTATGCATTGTATATATGTATATCTTGAAAATGGGATGTCACATCTCAAGAGGCCTTTAACACATTTATATTTAATGGAGACAAATATGGTTGGGATGCACTTGTGGTCTGGGCACCCATGAGTTCGTCACTACCATAAATTCTTATTTTCAGTAAGAATATCATTGATTATACTTCTAGAAAATGATCACCACAACCATTCAGACATGAGGACCCTCTTGAAAATGAGATGTAGCATCTCAAGAGGCTACCCTCTAATAAATCAGACGACAGGTTGATGGTACATGAACCTGTCCCTAATTTTAGTTCTTATTCTAGTCCACTGGTCTCCTCTTACCTCCCTTCTTTTGCCCTCGCACCCGACACAGCATCGTGTGGATTTGCTGTTCATCATGAGACTGGGATCCACATTCAAGATTTCCTGCTGCTTAACAGAAGGTTTTTTCTTGCCGCCATGATGGAGGGATCCATGATTGGCTATATGGATTCATGTTGGGTGTTGGATGTATATATTTGTATATATATGTATATGTGTATTTTATATGTATATATGTATCTATGCGTATATGTGTATCCATAAAATAAAGAGCTTTATGCTCTATTGTAAAGTGTCTTGAGATAACACTTGTTATGAATTGGCGCTATACAAATAAAGATTGGTTGATTGATTGATTGATATACATGACACCAATCATCCTTTGTACATGAATATAAGCAGAAAAGTTAAATAAATCACCAAGCTGTATGGTTAGGAACAGCGAAAAGAACTTTGAGAAGCGAAGTGAGTTATTGTTCACTTTTTTTCTCAGTCTGTAGCATGTGAGCATCTGACATTACTTTTCTCATGGGAGCCTGTGGCTCTCAGGGGATCAGCCTTGCCCCTTCAGGGATGTGCAGCGTGTTGCATCCCTTTCAGATTTGGGTCTGTCTGTTGGAGCTAGAGCACAGCACTCAGCGGCACTACCCAGCGCAGTGCTTGTGCGTTATATGGAATTTGGGGGTTAGTGTTTGGTTGAGAAACCTTTCATTTTTGCTTTGTTGTGTCAGTGAGTTATGAAAATCACATTAAATCAAAACCGGTAGGAAAACAGGGAGATAAACAAATGTGGGACATTAGGAGATAAAAGTGAATCCGACAGGAATGTCTCCACGTTGTTTTTGTCTATGTCTTTAACTGCATTTGTGACAAAGATACATGAATAAATGATTAGGCCTCTCTGGCTGGTTGGAGGGCTGATATGTTAAGTGTTCTGATGCCACAGCAGAGCAAAGGCTCAGTTTCAGGTAGAGATGTACATCTTTATGATTTTATCGATACCGATACAGATACTGATACTCCTTATCGGTATTGATACTTATCAATACCACACTTAACTTTGTGTAAAAAATAAAGACTTAAACAAGATATTAAAAGATTCAACTTTTTTTTATTACCACAAGGTAATAAAAAAGCTTCAACAGAATAGAAGTAATGCATTACAAATGCTTCTCAGAGGCAAAAAGAAATGGAGACAGCAAAACCCCTTCATGCCGCTCAAAAGACTGCATGTACAGACAGAGCCATTTATCTTGTGGTGCTAAAATCGATGCTGTAATGATGACTACTAGGGCTCTCACTTTATATTCGAATAACCGTTCGAATATGGGGATAAATATCCATAACCAAATAGTAAATAAATATTTGAATGTAAAATGTTGAGTGTAGCAGCACATCAGGGCGCCTGGAGCAGTGGACCATTTCATCCAACAGAGGGCGCTGTGAGTGCAGCTTGACCGTCAGTCATATCCGGTGCTCTCTTGACCTCAGTGAACAAAGAGTTTCCGCTCCGAGTGGCAACAGCTCCGAATCATCTGAGGAGAGCTGTGCCGTCGGCTTTTCTTCCAAGTTATATGTTGTTTTTGTCAGGGTCTTTACCTAAAGGGCGGATAACAGAGTCTCTGTCGGTGCTGCAGTCTTTAGTGTTAGCCGGGCTGCTAACTCTACTCATATTGCTGTAGTCATCAAACAGCCCGCGCTCCATTAGCTTTATACAATGCGCGCACTCCAAGTGTTTGGTGATGTTGCTAGTATTTCCCCCCTTGGATGCAACTTCTCTCTGACAAAGATTGCATCTGGCTGGACTTCATTAACTTTGCTAAAGTGTGCCCAAACGTTCGAGCGCTTATCACTCACCAACATGCTTGAGCCGAACGGCAGTAGTGTCATAGCTACGTGACAGTTGAAGAGACGTTTATGTACCGATAACAGTACCGTTTTTCCAGATTCTTAACGGTATTCGGGTACCGACCCAATTAGGGACCGGTACATGAAAGTACCTGTCCACGGTATATACTAGTTACAGGCACATGAACATGGCTTCAAAAGTGGTGATTCAACATGTTGCAGGGGAAATCTTTCCTTCACATTCTTTAATCTTACCAACGCAGAGGAAGCCCAGACTTTTCATGGAGAGAGGGAATGCCACGGGTCTATAATCTGAGAGGATTTCTCTTGTAATCTTGGATATGAAGCAGGTGGAGAAGATGTGGAACTAGATGTGGATGTTGACATCCACAGCAGGATGTCTCAAAAGCCATATGATATAAGACTGAAAATCCTGGTCACAGAATAAGGATAAGTCACAAATCCTCAGGCATAAAGAGTACTTGAAAATCCCCAAGAGGGTCAAAATGTTCAACATAATGCCTCTCTAGGCTTTTTCCTGAACAAGCACTTCAGGAGAGGATGATAAAGAAATTGAAGGGAAACAGAATGTTCAGACAAAATGTCCAAGAGGGGGACCTGGATGTCTCAAACTGGAGGTGCAAAAGCAGTTCAAGAAAATTCTGTTTCAGATTGTTTTTTTATTATTATTCCAGGCTGCACACTGGCAGCCTGGAACAGGCCACCTAAGGATTTACAGTCTTAATAACCTGGAAATCAGACTTTGTTTAAGCTGTTTCCTTCATATGTCAGGACTGTGCTGGAAAGAAGTTGAGCTGAAGCAACAAGAATCTAGAGTTGTTCTAAAATTACTTTCCCATGCCAAAGAGAATGGTCGAAATCTGAATCAAAGTCAAATGTAATGCTGCACATCTGTGAACCCCAAAGACTGTGACACTCTGGTCTAGTGTAAATCCAGACATCCAGACATGGACTTTGGGGAACCTTGAATCCTACAAACCTGCGAGACAAACAGTCTGAAGACTTCGAAAGATTCCAGAGAAGCCTTATGAGTATTCGTGTAAATTTTGAGTGTTCAAGGCAAAAAGATTGCTGCCAGTCTCAAGCCATTACTGGGCTATTGGAGTCTCATCTTTGCCTACAAGAGGTGGGGGAACAGGACACACCAAATCTTGTTCTTTGAACTTAAAGTCAACATATTTTATTGTGTTAGGTGCATAAAAATCTAAGTGCTGAAGTGATTAGGAGTGTTGGTCTTTATCTGGTTACACCATGCACAATATGAGTGCAAAGAGGCACATGGGTTAAGACAGTAGAGAGTGGTTCAGGTAAAGTTTCTTTATTAAACACGTGCATGTTTTGGGTGAAACTTGAATCAAATGTACTGTAGGGGTGTCATCTCGCTGTTCCTTCAGTGCCGATGCAGAGTACTGTGTCGTCTTTGTATATGAGACAAGTGAAGTTGTGTTGTGAGCCCATGGCATATCCACCTTCTAATCACGTCCTCGAAATATCAGGTACACACTTTACGGTGGACTTTAAACTTAAAGTTGTAGTGTGTAGAATTTGGCATTTTAGCGACATCTAGCGTTCAGATTCTAGAATGGGCCTAACCACAACTAAAACATCACGTCGTTGAGCAACAGAACACTGTGAAGACCAAAAGGGATCATGAACATGGCGCCATTTACTTAAGTGACAAGGTTTGTAACCATTATTAATACACACAGATTAAATCCCTAGTGCAGAGTAACAACTATCTTTACTTCCTTCTCTTCTTGACTGCATTCCAGGTAGATTTCCAAACCGGTGGTCAGATTCGCGTTTCGTCCTTTTTGTCCCTAAAATCCACCCGTAGACAACAAGGCGGATAGTTATGTTGGCCTACATGAATTTTTAAAGCTTTTTCTAACTAAATAAAATAAAACAAACATGCATGGGGCTGATTGTACTCCTATTTTGACGGACTTTACATACAAATAGAAACATTATATCCTATATTCACTGTTTCTGTTGGCAAAATGCAGTGGATGTATAAGATGCCAAATTCTACACACTGCACCTTTAAGACCAGGGGCCTGTTGCACCAAAGTCGGATTCAGACATCCAGGATAAATGACTAAGCCGGGCTCACCACATCCAAAAAAAGAGGCTCCAGGCTTAATTGGTTGCACAAAAGACCAAGTAAGGATGAGAGCACACAGATTCATCAAGCCAGTTGAAACCAATCCTGGACCAGAGTGTGCAGGCGGTTGCTTAAACTGACCCTGGGATCGGTCACAGAGCCACAAATTCACCATGACTACAGTAGCAGCATGATTCTTACACTTCTCACATCACCACTTTGGGCCCTGTTTTTATGTATGTGCATTTTTTGTCACCTGAAACGCTTATTCGATTAAAAACTTGTGAAAATATGCCTGAATTTGTCTCCATGAGGATGGGCCCTTAAAGGATAAGTTCGGTTCCTGCAGCTTTCGCATTGTTTATAGAATGAAGCTGAACAATATACCCACCCAGAAGGCTTTCCTGATGCAAACAGTGCTCCGCGCCTGTGCAGTACTCTCTGGAGCGCTGCCTCCTTTCTATGAGCTCCTCATCTGTAAACTTTGGCTCGAAACTGTAAGGACACCCATCATATTCAAAGTTTTCCTCCACAACATCTTCATCCGATAGATATTCGTACATTTTGCACAAAACTGGAAGAAGAAAGTCGTTGTGTAGCCGGCGGTCGCCGCTGAAACAATGAGCTGTACTGCTCAGGCGCGGAGCAAGTGCTCTTCTTCTTCAGTTCAGATGTCAGTACAGTCACACCACAGGTCTGGAGTGACACAGACTGTCGTGGAGGAGTAGCCCGAACGGACCATAATGGAATATTAGTAAAACTAATGAGTTTTTGGATGATTAATGCAGTTTTAAGAGCGGCGCTGTATGCCCTATGTGCTACCATTATACGGATGTCCGCTGCTCGATTTTGGATCTAAATATCTCCCGAAGCACAGTTTGCATCAGGAAAGCCTTCTGGGTGAGTATATTGTTCTACTTCATTCTAAAAACAATGTGAAAGCTGCAGCAACTAAACTTATCCTTTAAACTCTTCAATTAAAAAAAGACTTTTTCAGCCAATGGCTTTATATTGATGTCACATAGTCATGAAGCACTCTCCTTCTCGACTTAAAACACTTTAGAATTTGTCGGTCTCTCCTGTTAATACTTCCCTCACAATTGGTTTAATTTTCTAATGAAAAACATTTTAAATAGAATGAGAGAAGTCTTAATTACACTATGAGAGAGCTCTGTCTTTTTCTTTTTCCACAACCTGTTTATTAATATTTTCTCGTAAACAGGACAAAAATAAGAAAGTTAATACAAGATCAAATGAAAAGGGAAAAGACATGACAAATGCTCCAAATCAAGGAATCAAATCTAAGACAGAGATATAAACAAAGTAAGATAAAATAACATTAGATTTCCAAATAATACTTATAATAATTTAGAGTTAAAAAAGTAAATAAAATAAAAATAAAGTAATTAAAATAAAACAATGACAAATAAATAAGATACTGCTGGTCAGTCTGGAATCTTTCTTGTCAAAAATAGTGTGACTGAGATAGCTAGTGAGTCACTTGGAAGTCCAATCGAATGAATGCAGAGAAGGGATCCCATGTTTTATAAAGGTTCCGTAGGGAACCCCTCAAAACACATCTGATCTTTACTGGTTAATCAAAACTAAGAACTTCCTTCATCCATAATGTGTACGAAGAAAGAATTGGTGACTTCCATTTCAACAAAATCATGCTAATCAATCTAATCTTGTTAATAAAGTGACAAAGGCTACAAGAGTAGCTACTAAGGAGGAAAGCTGTATTGTGGGTTGATGACACACCAAACAATGTAATTATAGCATTAGGCTCTATTAATTTATGAGTAACCTTTGATAAAATTGCAAATATTTCTCTCCAGTAAGAATGTAAAACAGGACAGGACCAGAACATATGTGCATGTCTTGCTGGAACCTGACGGCACCTGTCACAAGTTGGGCCCACATCCTGACACAGTTTGGAGAGCCTGACCTTTGTGAAATGGGTGCGATGAATAATTTTACACTGTATTAATCCATATTTTGCACAAAGGGAAGACTTATGGGGCACTAATTTCGTGGCAAAGCGCAGGGTGCGCAAAGCCTGGTGCACCCCACGGAGTGACAATTTCGTCCGGCACACCGCCGTGCACAGCCAATTTGGCAATTTGGTAGACCTGCTGCGCCACGATGGGAGTGACGACACACCAGGGTAAGGTGCCGACAGATTCAGGTTAGCGCAGTGACAATTCCATGGCAAAAAACTGTGTGGAATGTGCGCTGAAAGCTCGCATGTTCCAACCTGGTCTATTCTCGGCGCAGGCGAATCGCACCCTCCGCAGCTGTAATTTGGTGACTAGAGCTGCGACTATTGATCATTTTTATAATCGATTACTCTATCAAATACTTTGGCGATTAATCAAGTAATCGGATAATTGTTACATTGCGTTCACTGCTATTTTTTTTGTTTTTTTTTTTACATTGAATCACTACACATTATTATTATTAGTAACACACAAACCAGAAAAGCCAGGTCACTTAAATTAACAACTTATTTTTCTTATTTTGAACATTCTGAGCATAAATGGGATCTCAAAATCAAAATCTATACTTTTATTTTTACTCTGGGCCATATCTAGCTTTTTTCAGTATTTTTTATAGTTTGGTTATTTTTATTTTATTTGTATTCATGCTTGTCCTTTTTTGCTAAATTGTTGCCTTTACTACTGTGCCATATTGATGATCTTATTTTGCTTACTTTATTTCAAGGACCAAATAATATCATAATTAGATACTAAGATAATTTAACTAGCTAATGTACATTTCTATAACACATGAAAGCATTCCCTACACCTGCTTCCTCTACTTACTGTCAGTGTTTCCTGTTCTACTCTCTGCAATCAAATTAAATGTAAAGTTATTGGATGTGAAAAGTATGTGAACAAAATACACGATTCTGGGCAAGTAGCCTCCGCATTGATTTATGTTCTGAACCAGCCTTTACACGGAGCCATAATCAAAGTAGGTTTTTTACTAGCCCATATCTCAGTTATTGATCAGCTGAGTTACTGATTAGCTGCTTCTGTTGATGTGTCATGAGTGTCATCCTGTTGTGTTGCTCAGTGGACTTAACGCACGGACCGGATGTTTACTGTTGACCTGCTGCAGCATTGACGATGTGCTATCATGCTAAGCTAATTCCGTTTGACATCAGACACACTGCATTATGTTTTCTTTTCGTCCCTTCTTGTAATGACCACACACTTGGGGCACTCTCTGCCATTTCTTCTGCAGACTCTCTCCTGTCTGTCCCTCTCTTTTCTCTTCCTTCATGATTTTACAAGCCACACAGCAGCGGAGGTAGCAGGCGCGTGGTGCCACAGAAATGACCATCTGTGTCACTGTATAGTAGTCCAGATATATATTTTATATGTATCATTATATATATATTAAACGAAGCTTCGACGCTAAACTGTATGGGATCGGGGAGCAGCGGTGGGCCCCATAGACGCGGTGCACAGGCCCACCAGCAAGTGGACTCGGCCTGGCGCCCGTCATCTATTGTCCCAGCTATGGGTAAAATAGTGGGCAAATGGGGCTCTGCCATGGTAGGCAACCCATCTAGGAGAAGGACACTCCGAACAAAAACCACAGGCATTACTCGTGCCTGGCTCTGCACCGTATAGCATCTGAAGGTGTGCAGCAAGGGCGGAAGAAGGCTTTCAGCCTGAAACGGCCAGAGTATGGCTGTGAGAAGCTGCGGCCCACAGTCATTGTTAATGCTCAATGTATAGCTTCTATGGGGACACAAGACAACGACAATCCTATACTTCCGGCATTGGGAGTCCGCAGGAGCCACGCAGCGGACGGTGGTGCTGGCCCTCCCCTGGGAGGGCACTATGACGGCTGGACCCCAAACCCTCTCCTCAGGGGAGGGAGGGTTCAGTCTGACCACAGCCCACTATCCAATGCACTCTTGCGCTGTAGGAGGCCATGTATTATGGCAACCTACAACGCAAACACAGAGAGGGAAGACGCAAGGTTGGAAGAACTGGCACATTGTGAAAGGAAAGGGGAGTGGAGATCCTGGCAGTCCAGGAGCATTTGTCTTGTTCCTGAAGTTGAGTATCCAGGCCAATCCAGCCCGGTCCAACCCGACCAGAAGGCTAAGGAAGAGCATTTACAGATAACCTATTTTGATGCTATAAAACTCATCTTAAAGTGTGTATTTCCATCAGGCATATATCTAAAAGGGAGACTTTTTGTAATTATTTAGAAACTCCTCACAGTCCCTTTAAAACATATTTTTTTTTTTAAAAATACACACACCAGAAAGTGTTATGCAAGAACTTTAATGAACTTGAAACAAAACAAACAACTTCTTAAGAATAACGTGGTCGACACCCTTGGGCTAAAAGTCTAGTTTTTCAAATATTTTGTTTTGCCATATTGATGTTTTGTTCATTTCTCCCTGTTGCTTTCTCCTGATGCTTTATAATATAAAACATGAATCAGCATTATCTACATGTTTTAAGAGGTAATAATGATCAAACATCGACTTTAGTAAGTGGACCATTACATGTTGTCACCACCGAAACTCTACCATCTGTTTCGGTTGTGACTGTTTCGGTTGTGACAATTTTAGCTAATTTCAGCTAATAACTAAAAAATGCTACTAAGACTACTAAGACTACTACACATGGCCAGCAAATGGATGTTTGACCAGGTGTACACCCATAAAAACATAATGTGTTGCATTAAACCTCCAAAAGTTTACCTAATTACAGAGAATATGTGCTTGGTAGTGACAATTAAAAATGTTCCCGACAGATTTTCAGATTTTGGAACACGTTTACTCCAAAATGATGAGAGGTAACTACTCACCATGATGCCATGAGGTAGAGGGATGCTGAGTCTCTGCCTGATCAAAAATGCAGGGGTGTGGCTAAAACCAGGCTCAACCTATGTGGTAAAACTATCTGCGTTTCGGGCGTGACATGAAAGCGTGGGACAGCATTTTTTGAATGATCTTTTTAAATTAAAAAAATAAACCCGCAATACATCCAAATCTTTTCAATGCTGTTTAAAAGAAATCAACAAGATATTTTAAAAAACATCATGGAAAAAATTTAAAAATTGTTTTAAGTATTATTTTCATAGGTTGAAATTTAGGGCTTAGGGGTTGGGACAACCACTCCCCAATAGAAAGTACACTATAAATGATGATTTTGTTTGTATTTAGCTTATTACTATATATTTGCTGTCTTGTGTGTTAAATAGATCATAACAGAATCTTAGTAAATATGTAAAGTCTGAATTCTTAATTGTTTTGTTACATGGTGTTTTTAGTGTGGGACCACAGTTTGGACAAAGGACCTCTTTCACAATACATGTAATTTTGCCCACAGCGCAAATTTTTGTTTATTGTGTGGTATTTGTAGTACACCCAGAGACTCCCAAGAATATACCTTTAGAAAATCCAAAAGTCATCCAGGGCCTGTACTATGACCTATTTTATGATCATTGCCATAGGTGTGAGCCAGGGTGCACACTTTACCCCAAAACTTACTCAAACACAAATAATAAATCATCAAATTGGGTCAAATCACCTTCACTGAAGTCTGGTGCATCTTTTGAAATCAAATGTAAAGCTAAGTATTACAATTGAAAGAAGTTATTGAATTTCAACTGGGAAAAAAATAGTTTTTTTTATGATTTTTCAACAAATTCAATTCTTTAGAGATGTGTCTGACCAACTTACAGTTGCTGTACAACTAAAATACTTACAAATTATTTGGCCACATATATATTCTCAAAGTGGGAAAAAATCATCAAATTCTGAGACCGGTAAAGTTGTTCAATTAACAGGTTGGGTTACTGTGGTAGAATCAGGATACTGTTCCATGTCTTGTATATCAGGGAACCTTTAAAGATTTGTTCAGAATTCATCCTTTAAGTATGATTTCTTTTAGAATTTGAATGCTAGATTCAAAACAAACATTTCACATGAAATGTTATTCATTTTAATATTGAACAGCCACAAAGGGCCTGTATATTATGCCTTTGTGATGAGATAATAATGAGCCATTGATACAAGTAAAAACCGATGCAGTTTTGGATTGTTGTAATCAGATTGTATATATCTACAATGACAGCAATACATAAACATTACTTCTGTCAATTTCTGTTTCTAGTACTTATATATACATGTAATCTGTTTTATGGCCTTCGTGTCTTTTTGCATAGCAACGGCTTGGACAAATTTAATCTGTAGACTGGAACTATAGTGAGGGAAAGGGGATCTGAGAAATCCATAAGATGTATGATTGGCTGGTTATTTCATAGAATGGAGTCTTTGAATTTGCTTGTGTATGGTTGGAGGGGTTTCTGATTTTGAAAATGTTTATAATATCCCAAATAATAGATTACAGATGCAACATGTGCACACATGCCAGAGGTTCTCTTTCCAGCAGGACAGAGACAATAATATTCCTTCACAGGATCATCTGATGCATTCTTGTCAAATTGAATCCAAACATTGTATTTTATTTGAGATCTGTGACGAGAATGAATCTGTCCCCTAATGAGATCAGCATCATGCTGGTAAACCCAAATCTCATAGTCACCATCATTTTTTTGATGCTCAGCAATGTAGCCAGGGGACTGTTTGATTTGGTATGTACCGCATGTTATGGTCTCAAGGTATTCCAGATCCACAAGAGGGAACGAGATATCAGATGCTTCAAGCTTCTGCCATTCACTAGAGCTCTACGTGACATATTTGGGTCTTCTGCAACTCGTTTTGCCAAAACATTGTCTTTTTTTTAAAAGTGAAAGCATATGCTGAGCCATCTTAGTATCTCGTTCCTCTCGATCTGGATCTGAAACATATATTGGTCCTCTGAAGGCATTGAGACATGCAGTTACTATGTGCACTAATTTGCCAGTGACCTCAACGAAATAATTTGAGGTAAGTTGTTCCTTAAACAACATCCACTTCTTTAGACGCCCGTGGTAGGACTCTACTATCCATCTTGTTTTGGTACAGCAACGATCACTATTGGCTGTTGAGGAATCCAATTGGGATTTACCAGTTGGTAAAAATGAGGGCATTCTAGCATCATACCCCAACTTAGCAAGAAGATCTAAGGCATCCCTGAAACCGCGATCTACAATCATATTGTCATTTGCTTCTAACCAAGATTTCAATATTTCAATTTTTTCCATGATGAGCCGAGTTATTGTTGCATCATTTACGTTACCATGGTAGTGGCCAATAGTGTCTAAAACATATCCATCAGGCAGTACAACTGACATGAATTTTAGGTAATTTCGTTTTTTCTGTCCTCCGTAAGATGCCCTTTGAAACTGATGATCACTGCAATTGTTGAGGTAGATATATGTACCATCTAAGATAAGAGTGACCTGGTCACCATAAAAAGCTTTAGTAAAGACAGTGTTGTGAGTTATGGCATCGTGGCGGGAAATATGATTTGTGCCAAGGTATTTGGGAACAACTATTGTGTTCAAAATATCTGCAATTGTATGAAAATATCTTGACAGTGTAGCTTGGGAAAGATTAGTAAGCATGGTCATTTGATTCCATGAAAGGTTTGTTTTCAGTTTTGCCCAAAAGTAAAGAAGCAAATCTATTGCTCTGGAACTATCACTTGAACCTGAAACAAGATCAGATTCACACATGTCATACATGTTCTGAAATTGCACCAATGTCCAGCCAGTCCATGCATGGCAGTCAGAATCTGACAAGGTTTCAAACTTCAGTTTGGGTGATGTCTCATGTTTGGATACTTCATGTAGAATATATATATAATATATATACTTCATATATAGAATATATGAAAAAAAATATAATTCAATTGAATGCACAATACTAAATTGAAGTTAACATCCATTTGCTGCAAATTGCATGAAATAAAACATTACCCTTGATATAATACAAGACATGGAACAGTATCCTGATTCTTCCACAGTAACCCAACCTGTTAATTGAACAACTTTACCGGTCTCAGAATTTGATGATTTTTTCCCACTTTGAGAATATATATGTGGCCAAATAATTTGTAAGTATTTTAGGTGTACAGCAACTGTAAGTTGGTCAGACACATCTCTAAAGAATTGAATTTGTTGAAAAAATCATTAAAAAAACTATTTTTTTTCCAGTTAAAATTCAATAACTTCTTTCGATTGTATTACTTAGCTTTACATTTGATTTCAAAAGATGCACCAGACTTCAGTGAAGGTGATTTGACCCAATTTGATGATTTATTATTTGTGTTTGAATAAGTTTTGGGGTAAATTGGCACCCTGGCTCACACCTATGGCAATGATCAAAAAATAGGTCATAGTACAGGCCCTGGATGACTTTTGGATTTTCTAAAGGTATATTCTTGGGAGTCTCTGGGTGTACTACAAATACCACACAATAAACAAAAAATTGGGCTGTGGGCAAAATTACATGTATTGTGAAAGAGGTCCTTTGGTAGAATGGCCCATATACAAGGAATCATGAAAGGTCATAAATGAAATGACTGGGCGCAAGATGGTGAGAGAGGGGACAGTCTGCAGGCTGCAGCCCAGAAGAGAGTGACCTCCTGGTTTACCCACTTCCCGGATCTCCTGGGCACCCACCCAACAGTGGACAGAGATTAGGAAGAGATATCTGCAGTGCTCACAAATCTCGAAATTGACGATGGCCCCTTTACAGCTACAGAGTTTGCCACAGTGAAGTCCACCCTGAAGCAAGGAAAAAGTCCTTGGCCGGACTGTATCCCCCCAGAAGTACCTAAGAACTGCAATCTCGACAACATCATGCTGGAGATCTGCAATCAGGCTCTGATAGACAACATTGAGCCCAACATATGGTCCCTCTCTCACATCATCCCAGTTCCCAAATCTGGAGATCTTTAGCCTGACCTGTGTCATAACGAAGATGCACAACAGCATGATACTGAACTGGATCAGGGACGCCATTGACCCATACCTGAGGGACAACCAAAATGGCTTCAGAAAGGGAAGGACCACCGTAGGCCAGATTCTGCTCTTAAGGAGAATCATTGAGGAGGTGAAGAAGAACAACTTGACAGCAGTGTTGTGTTTCATTGACTTCAAAAAGGCATTTGATTCATAGACTGAGGCATAATGCTGAAAATCCTCAAGGCCTATGGTGTCCCCCTGAATCTACTCTGGGCCATAGAGGCCATGTACAAGGGCACAAGAGCCAAGGTGATAACCCCAGATGGGTTCGAAATCCTTGCAGGGGTACAGCAGGGAGACACTCTTGCCCCCTTCCTCTTTATCATAACTCTGGACTATGCGCTCAGGAAAGCCATCAATGGGTGGGAGCAGGAGCTTGGCTGCACAATTCCACCAAGGAGGTCCAGCAGAAGCCCTGCTGTAGCCCTGGCAGACCTAGATTACACAGACAACATCTGACCGCGTGGAGCAGGCACAGGAACTCCTGAACAGAGTGGAGGTGGAATATGCTAAGGATGGGCCTCAGACTGACTGCAAAGAAGACTGAGGTAATGACCTATAACATCCACATGGACCATCTGCCTATTACAACATCAGACGGCAACGCTCTGCGAGAGGTCAGTGACTTCAAGTACTTGGGTTCCTGGGTAAACTCCACAGAATAGGACCTTAAGATCAGGAAGGCACTAGCATGGAGTGCCCTGAACGGTATGTCAAGAGCGTGGTGCTCAAATCTCCCTCAAAACATAAAGCTGAGTCTATTCCACTCCACTGTAGAGTCTGTCCTCCTGTCTGGCTGTGAAAGCTGGCAATGTTAGTAACTTCTTCATCCGCTGTTTTTGTATCATAAGCTCGCGGAGCACAAATCATTCATGGGAAAAATACATTTTATCTTAATGCGTCTCCCTCCTATTGGACTGCTGGTTGGAAAAGGAAGGAGAGGGCCCAAAGAGAGCCCAGTACAGGGGAGAATGGCTGCATCTTTCCACTGAGGCTGGAGTCAATGAAGGGGAGATTGAAATTGGCACTGGGCCTTGCCCACAGCGCATTTAAAGGCAAGGAGAGGCATTCATTTGATTGGTGAAGTCAACACTCATCTGTGTTAAAACCCACTCACGCCTTGTCTCCTCCCTCTCTGGTACTTGCGCGGAGGGGCAAGGATGGAGGCGTGCATGCTCCTCTCTACGCGATGCAGGAAACTTGCAAAGTGTGCTGGATGCATCCTGTCAGCAGGGAGCAGGCGCAGGGCAGGTGCGTCGCGCATGTGCCTGGTCTACGAAATTGGAGCCCATGGACTCTATTCAGAACCTGCTACCACAATTCCTCTGAAATCTGCTCCTCCAGGTCCAATTCCTAGAGCACTTTAACTGAATTCAAAGAAACAAGGTTAAGAGACTGAACATGAGTGTAAAAATAAGACATTTTCCCCATAAGGGCAGGTACTGGCTTCAGGAATTTGTCCAGAGGAGAGTCTGCTGGTATGTTAGGGAATTGAGGAAATCTATTAACAAAACTACAGATCTGTAAGAACCTGAATAATTGATGTTTGGATAAAACAGATTTTCTAGATAGCTGGTCAAAAGATGCTAAAGAGTTATTAATGTATATAGGTTCTTAAATGATTTAATGCCAGAATTAGACCAGACAGTAAAATCTCAGGTTTTGCAAAGCCATTCCCATTTCCATGTTATTACCCAATGTTTTTGGCCTCTGCAAAAACTGCTTGCAGATCCTTGGGGATTTCCTATGCCATATAAATTCTAAAATACTGGTATCAATGTTGCAAAAAAACTTGTGGGAGAAAAATAGGCATACATTGAAACAGGTGTAAAAATTTGGGATCATTCTAACAAGAGTTAATTTGAGCAGCTAAAGACAAATTCAGCACTTACCAATGATCAAAATATTCTTGTAAAAAGGGTCAGAAGGGGGAGCAAATTATCCTTATAAAGGTCTTTAATTTTTTTTGGTTACCAGAACACCTAAGTAAAATTGTGCTCTGCAATTTTAAATGGCAAACTATGGAGTGGATAGTCATCTGCTCGCCTATTCAAAGGAAATAACCCACTTTTATTTAACTTCAGCTTGTAGCCTGATATAGCACCAAATGCATCAAATATGGTAACAGCTGCAGGAATGGAGACCTAAAAATTTGAATTGTAGAGGACTAAATCGTCCGCATGAAGAGAGACTCTCTGTTCCACCTCATTCCTAAAAATATCCTTAATACGGGGGTCACAACGAAGTACGATGGACAGGGGCTCGATAGCCTAGGCAAACAAAAGGGGATTCATGGGACAACCTTGGTGAGTGGAGCGCTGAAGTAGAAAGTATAATGACTGGGTGATATCCGTCCTCAACGAGGCTAGAGGAGATGAATACAGTAGTTTCACCCATGTCACAAAGTTCTTGCCAAAGCCAAGCTTCTCTAGACTGTAAAATAGATAACTTCACTCCACACAATCGAAGGCCTTTTCTGCGTCTAATTATGTGACAGCTTCTGGCACAGAGGACGAAGGGTGATGCTAAATTAAATTAAAAAGTCGTCTTCAATTAAAAAAAGACTGTCTTTCTTTAATAAATCCAGTCTGTGATGGATATTTTATGGTGGGCAGCACAATTTCTAATCGTAAGGCTAGCATTGCATACCATATTAAAATCAGCTTTCAACAGACTGACTGGCTGGGGAACAAACAAGGGGGTCCATGTTCTTTTAAGGGATAAGAGAGATAGAAGCTTGATTAAGAATATTGGGTAAACTTAGAGCTGTAAACTTGGAGATCTAGCCGTCCGGCCCTGGGCATTTGCCATTTTGCATCGATGCTACAGCAGCCAAAAGTTCATCTGTAGTTATTGGCCTCTCCACCTCTTCAACCATATCAGAATGAACCTGAGGAATTTGGAGCATACTAAAAAAATGTTAAAGTCTTGTGTATCAGATTTTTTTTCAGAGTGTATAATAAGGTATAGTAACTTTTGATTTCATCATTAATCTTTGTGGGATCTAATGTAATATCTACAGCTGTTTAAATTTGAGGAATTCTGTGAGAAGATGTAGACTGCTGTAACTAGTGGGCTAGCAGCTTGCTAGCCTTGTCACTCTGTTCATAATAACAGTTTCTGGATCTAAGAAGTAGTTCGACAGCATGATCTGTAGTCAGTGCATTACATTCTGACTGGAGAGAAAGGTTTCCTTATACAGATCTGGGGTTGGAGATGAGGCATATAAGCTGTCGAGCTGGGCTATACGTATAGTTAGTTTATCCAATCTTTTCCTTTTTTGTTTTCTCTCAAAACTTACAAAAGAAATTATTTGCCCTCTAATGTACTCCTCCAGAGTTTCTCACAATACGGAAGCAGAGATTTCAGAGGTCTTGTTTACGATCAAAAATGTGTCAGTCTGGGGAGTGATCCAAGATGACCATGGACTCATAAGAGCATGAGCTTATGGATGAGACAAATCTGTTATCTACCAGGAAGTAATCTATTTTAGTGAACGTATGGTGGACATAGGAAAAGAACAATGCTTTACCAGCGGGACTGAAAAAACGCCAGAGATCAAAATTGCGAATTTATCCATGAATGTCTTAATTATTCTACCAGATCTTGAAAGGGTTGTGGTCAATGATCAAGGTCGGCGTTGAACCAACAATTAAAGTTGCCTCCTAAAATAAGGAAATGCAATAACATATCAAGAAAGTCAGAAATCAGCTGCCTGAAGAAATCTGGATTGTCCCAGTTAGGGGCACCTATGTTCACCAGTAAAACAGGGGTGTCATGCATCTTACAAGTGATAACTAGAAATCTGTCACCTGATCAGAGACTACATCAGAGCATATTAAGGGGGATGGTATTATGAATTAAAATTGCAACCCCTATAGATGTACCATGAAATGATGAATAGTAAGCCTGACCAACCCACCTACTTTTAATTCTCTAATAGATAGTTTAAAGTGAGTTTCTTGGAGATATGTTACTTGGGCTTTCAGCCGTTGAAGATGGTGTAGAACCTTGTTGTGTTTAGCAAGGGGAGTTTAATCCTTTGCAGTTCCAACTAATGAACTAAATACCATTGCCATCAGGATGTTGTATCAATCCAGGTTGTACCATTCAGGAATAATAGAGAGAAATACAGAAATATCAGTGGCATAGACATTGATTGGCGGACTGATGTCATAGCAAGTTTGAAGATTGTATTGACCAGCAACACAATTGACCAGAATATTGAAAAACAAAACACAAAGAAAACACACATAATTTCCCCCTATCCCACCCCAGCAAAGCCATCCCCCAACTGAGATGGATGCAAAACCCTCAATAAGCTCAAATACACCAGAACACTCCATGGCAACACTAACAAAAACTTAGCCGTGCTACCTGAGATGGAATGTGACTTATGTTTAAGAGAAAACAAATGTAGATTATACAATCCCCTGAATACCCGTAAATGAAACAATAGTCAGCCAAACAATAGAAATAATAAAATTTTCAAAAAAAAAATATTTCAAAAAACAAAGTGCAAGTAAATAATAGGCTTAAGACTTGAAGGATAACTGACATCAATAGATAAACAAATAAACTGTAGTAATTTATATATATATATATATATATATATATATATATATATATATATATATATATATATATATATATATATATACAAATATATACATACATATATACATATACATATATATATGTACACACACACATATATATGTATGTATATATATTTATATATGTGTATATATATATATATATATATATATATATATATATATATATATATATATATATATATATATATATATATATATATACACATACATATACATATATGTACATATAAGAAAATAAACAATCTGTACATATGCACAGATCTACGGACACATGTGTACACACAGAGATAACAACCTGGTGCTAAATGTGGAAAAGACCAAGGAAATGACTGTTGACTTCCGAAGACCACAACAGAAGCACACACCACTCTGCATTGACAATCGTGAAGTGGAAAGGGTCGATAACATCAAGTTCCTTGGAGTGCCGTTCTCTGACAACCTCTCCCGGTCAAAGAACACCGCTGGACTAGTGAAGCGAGCACAACAGAGACTGTTCTTCCTGAGGAAACTCAGGCAGGCCTCACTTCCCACCATCATCCTCACCACCTTCTACAGGGGGGCAGTGGAGAGCCTGCTGACTAATGCCATCTCTATCTGATTCCCCAACTGCAGTGCAGCTGACAAAAAGGCCCTACAGAGAGTGGTGAGATCTGCAGAAAGTAGGGGTGGGCGTTATTGGAAAAATATATCACGATTTTGTAAAAATAAAATCACGATCCCGATTTTATCACGATTCTTTTTTACATTGATTTTTCTAGACTAATTTGCATGTTTGACCATTTCTCCCTGTGTTGAACATATAAAACATGTAAAACCCTAAAAGAAAAAAAAATGACAGTTAAAGCCAAAGAAACTTTTTGAACAGGTTTTAATTTAAATAGTGCAGTTTTCATAAAAATGTGCAATAAATTTCAACATAAAAGGTAATGAACAACAATATCAACATCTCTTAAAGTGCAACAATTTAAAACAAATGTTATCTAACTGCTATGTCTATAATTTGAGTGAATAATACAGATGCTTTAGAACAGATTTTTGTTCAGACATCTTCAAGCTTTTATCTCCTTTTCCTTCATGCTACATTACCAAACAGGAGATCCAACCATGCACTGAGCGTAATGTGCTACGATTGGCTAGTCAGGTGTGCGTCAAAGTCTCTGCACCCACACGTACAATCTTTCTGCTTTATGAGATCACCCCCACATTATAATCCTTAACAATTTAATATCGTCATATCGCACACCCCTAGCAGAAAGGGTCCTGGACATATTCCGGTGCTGCAGGAACAAAGCCCAGAATATTCTTAAGGACCCCTCATACCCTCTGAACATTTCCTTTCGGCTCCTACCCTCCAAAAAGCGCTACCGCAGCATAAGATGCTCCACCACCAGGCTGCTGAGCTTCCTGCCACAAGCCATCCAGCTGTTAAACACAGCATGGCCTTAAATCTCTGCAGCGGTCTTGAATTATTTTTAATTTCACTATTATTATTGTTATCATTATTATTATTATTCATTTATTTTCTAAACCCCTTTATCCCTTTCGGGGTCGGCTGGAGCCCAGAGAGGCGGGGTACACCCTGAACCAGTCGCCAGTCGATTGCAGGGCCACGAAGAGAGACAGACAACCATTCATACTCACACACATTCACTAAATAACCACTTCTCTCCTCAAGGGGCAGAGTTTTGAATTACTTTGTTTAGTAGGACCTAGCTTCAAAAATGCCGAACTATCTCCAGGCACTGGGAAATGTTTATTAGGTTTACAGGTTAACTTTTAAGTTGAAAACTATACCCAGAAGTTTCCCCATGCTAGCTATCAGAGAGCTAACAGCACCTCCAAAATGATTCTATTTAGGCCAGCAGGCTAAACTCACTACACTGCACTGTCACTGCACGTGACCAAACCAACTCTGGACAGCCTTGACTACCAGCAAGAGGAACAAAGATGCAGAACATGATGTTTTTTTTTCTTAGTTTCCTTTACAGACAAGAACACAGCAGAGCAAGACTGATGAGAAACAAAGGAAGTGCGGTGGGAGCTGAGCTTGTTGAGATTGTCTTACATAGGGGAAATTGAGGCATCTCAGGTCACATCTTTATCCAGGATTCAATTACATGTAAGACTATCATCCCCAATTTTCCACCTACCAAAAAAAGATTTTTTTAGTCTACAAAAGAGCCTAAAAATTACAGCTCTAAATGGATAGTTTGGGATCTCTTTGGTGGCGATGTAGGAGATACATGGGATTGGTCTGAACATTAGAATCTTGGAATGTAAATTAGCTTTTTGCTGACTTTGGCACATTTACATATGTAATTTCATCCAAATTCTACATTACCTAAATGAATAAGTGTCTAAATATGATCCTGCCCACCAATTACAGTAATTCTTAAAAAAGGTATTTTTCTAGCCCAGTTTATCTCCTTAGCAATGAACTCACTGATTACTTTCATCAAGTAAACTTATCATCAAAACAATGGCTGTGTCTTTATCCAATGATCAATCAGTGTTAGCAGAATACTTACTCTAAGTATAAACTTTCACTCAGCTCCCCTGTTTCATGGACTGTTTGCTAAACTGTGAATCTGGTCCTTAAGTATAAATGTTGATCACAACAGGGAGACTCTGCAGGATGAGAACTGTAAACTGCAGAGACACATAGAAAAGCTGCTGATCCTCAAACATACAGAAGTGATTCTTTACAGTCTCTCCTATCTCATTTGGTTTGAGCTCATGGCAAACATACCTGTATCAACAGGTAACGTGTTTCTCTGGCCCTCCAGTTCTCACTGCAGTGTCCTCCATATGTCATTCAGACATGTTGACTCTCCAACTACAGAAATTTCTCCTGTGTGTTCTCCAGAACAAAGTCTTTCCAAGTATCCAACGTGAAAAGCTGTCACCTTTAAGGCAGAAATCACCCTTAAATCCTGTTTGATGGTGGTTGTTTTCTCTGTTGAAGTCTGCAATATGTCCAGTGCTGCTGACAAAAGGACAAGTTGGCTGTGCCTATACCAAGTAGTGTCAAAGAGCAGCTTGGTAGTTCAATCAATAACTAGAGAATTTGCATTTCCTTGCAGCAAATGCGTTGAAATGCTGAGTCTGAAGGCTGGAACTGTGAAATGAAATTTCTAAAGCCAGTGCAAATAAAGCTGAAAATGTGACATAAGCAGTTGGAAACAGTAAAACAAAGCTCACAACTGGCTATGCTAAATAAAAATGTTAAAAGTTGTGAAAGTAAGCTAGAAACCGAATAAAGGTGAGCCAAATTTGCATAAGGCCACTGATACGTTTGCCCACCCTGAAGGAGTGACAATTGTTAAAAGGGGTAAATGGATAACACCTAAAATGACAAAGACTTAAATCAGTAGCAGAAGTTTTAAATATGTTCTGAAATAAGCATACTAAAGAAAGAAATAGAGTATGGATACATTTCTGTTCGTGTACATATGTGTGCATATGTGTGAATAAATGATTATGGTCATTGGTCTATATGTGCATTTGTGCATGTATGTTTGTATGATGGATCTATGCATATATCAGAGTATGTGCATATGTAAATGAAAAGGTATCTTTCATTATGGGTATATTTCTGTTTATGTGTGTATGTCTGAAGAAAATGATGCATATGTATGTATGTATGCATCTGTAAAATGACTGAGAGTGACATTAATGTGTTAAAGCAAAAATGCAGTATGTAGGTGAAACTATGCCAAATGTGTAGAGCTCAGAAGTTGAAGCAGTTTTAGCAGGACTGTATAAATCTCCCATTTATTTAAGTATATTTAATTATACTAAATCTGTAAAGCTTGAAAGATGAAGCAGGTTCAACTGCATAAATGTCCAATTCATTTCAATGTGAAAAAAATCAGTCAAAGTATTTTTGTCTTTTAAAACTATCACAGTTAAGAATTTGAGAAAAAAAACAGGAGACTTCTGTTCAACAATCTGATTTGCGCAATTTTTTTCTCTGAACATTACGTGCAAGAGTCCGTGCATTGTGTTTTAATTTGAAACTTCTGGTCACTCCACACGGTGACTTCCTGTGAATTTACGATGTTTGGAAGCGGCCGTGCTGTAAACAGACCTTTACTCGCATGAAGCGAGCACGGAGCTGTTGACATCCCCGCCTCGTGTCTCACCAAAACTTCCGCTGAATGTCTCCGTTTCACGGAGGCTTTGTACGTCAGCTGCGGGTCTGTTCCTCAGTGCTGAGCCGAAGCCGCTAGCGCTAAACTAAACTAAGCTAAGCTAAGTTAAGCTAAGCTCCACCTTTCACAGCCAATGTATGGAGGAGCTGAGGGAAAAAAGCTGGGTACTTCCGGGTAAACAAAGGTTCGCTGTGCCAAAACCGTGATAGATATCAGAAAAGGGATTGCACTGTGAGCATCCCAAGAACATGCTGAAGCTATGGGTGTAATTTTTATGTCCATACAGTAAAGAATGTTGACATAGTGGCGAGTTAAAAACAGGCTTCAAAGTGAAGCGCCCAGCTGTCCGGAGGTGAATTTTTGCATTACCGCAGATGAGAAGATTCTGACTCATACCGCAAAAGCTGAAGCTCACTGAGACAAAACGATGTCAGATTAAACTTTGAAGCGGATTTCACGTATAAGACGAGAAAGTTAGCGACGTTTTGATGCATTAATCATGTCTGTGGACGACAGTTTGACGAAGTTATAACAGGATAATTCTGCTGAGTCCGCGAGAATTTTTCTGTGTCTGTCCACTCTGAGATGACGCCACACTCGCTCTGAGGACATTGATTGCCTCAAAAGTTGGTGTTGCTTAAAAATTCATATTTAAAAACCGTAGAAGCCAGCAAAAAGCTGAAGATATGTAAAAATAGCTGAGAAGTCAGTGCAGCTTTTAAAGTACGAATGAAGTCTGTAGGTGAAAGCATGCCCAAGCTGTGGAGCTTCAAAGTTGGTGAATTGTTCTGCAGAGCTGCGGAGATGTCCCATTGATTTCAATGTAAAAATACATGCCGAAATTATTTTTTACTGTAAAAAGTATAACTGTTAAAGCTGTGAAAAATACAAGCGCACTTCTCATGAACATGCTGCATATGTCAATTTTTTTCTGTGAAAATCTGTGCAAATTTGAAGCCTGTGAAAGGTGCTAAAGTCCCAGAACAAAATGTCACAAAATGGCGCTAGGGAGAACAGTATGTTGAAATGCTGACACAGCATTTCAACATAATTACAATTATTTGTACAGCCCCAGTTCACAAAAAAGTGTTATCTCAAGCTCTTTAATAGAGCAGGCTGAAGCCATACTCTTTGTTTTATAGATACACACATATTCAATATAAATATTTGTGAATACACATACATACTGTACATCCAGAGATGTATCTATCCTGGCAGAGTCAAGGGAACTGAAAATAAGAATTTATAAAAGAGACAAACCCATGGACGCCCAGATCATAAATCTGTCCTTATCATATTTGTCTCTGCTGAATACAGGTTCAATCAATCAATCTTTATTTATGAAGTGCCGCATTTGACTGGTGAAAATAACTGAATTGAGGTAAGCCCCTTGAGATGTGGCATCTCATTTACAAGAATGTATATGGTTGTGAAGATTTATTTTGAAAGTATAATCAATACAACCATGGATAGAGAGATCAATCTAATATCAAAATTGAATATCTAAAATAAATAAAACCAGTGGAGGAATGAGGCTGAATTGATGAAAGGGAAGTTGTAAATATGTTCAACACAAAGTAAAGTCACTCCGCACAGTTTTTTTTGGCTTTTTTTCCAACTCTATAAATTACTTGGAGAAGGTGCAGTTATATACGGCTCAAGCTTCTGCACTGACCTCCATCACTGTGGCTAATGTTCAGCCTAATGCCATGTACTTCGTTCCAAAATCCTGCACTATCCCTTTAATGGATACAACGTGGACACACATGCTATCAGAGTATGGTGTTATATTCATTTTGGACTCTTATCTTAGCCCAGAGGTGATGCAGTATACCTCAGATCCATTAAGTATGCTGTTTTTATTACATCTTCCACTTGATGCTACTAGAAAAAAAAAAACAGCAAACTGTCACCAGCAATTAGAAACAATAAGCTCAGTAACCCCTATCTACATCCAGAAACACGGCTGAACTTAAACATGATGCAGGCTTCCAGAAACACAGCAAGAAATAGATTCACAATGGGCCATATCTTAAAGTCTATGGCTAAAAATGAAATCACAAATATTGTTTAATGAACTTTAACCCCTCAAGAACTGTGAACAAGCTGCCTGCCACGTCATGCTGACAAGCACTTGGGTTCAAGTATGACTGAACAAAAGTGTCTTTTAAAAGGAAGAGACCTATAGATGACAGATTTCATTCCAACATGCATTTAAAACTTTGTAGTGCAAAGTTTCATAATTGAGGGTGATTTAACAATTTGAGCCCCACTCCAGCAATTCTTAAGGTCACATAGAAAAGTGACAAGAATACATTTTCTGTTTGCCAAATAAATTTGAGGACGTTGGAATGAAACTACTAAAACCATCTGTGGTTTTAGAAAGCAGAAGAACGTTTCAGATGGAAGCAGTCAGCCAAAGATTATTGTTGGCATTTGATTCACTGGATTATGGATTGAATTATTTTGCACATGGAGTTGATTTAAGCAGAAGAATAATGGTTGTTAGAGACGGTTGGGTTTAGGGGGAGAGGGTTAGGGGTAAGGAGGTGTGGCATAGAGAAGTTCCCCACCTGGTCACACCTTGTTGCGATCTACTTGGGGGAAAACAGTGGTAAAACAAGGTACAGCACATTTATGGATGCTTCACACACACAAACAAAATAAAGCATATGTTTGCATCAAATGACAACACCATAGTTCCTAGAAATAAATAATCTGTTTTAATAGCAGAGGACTGAGGGAATAAATCTTAACAAAAAAAAAGTTCAGATAAAGTAAACTCTTGTGTATTGGATGCTGAGTATGCCTGTTATTTCTAAGAGCTAGCTTATAATTGAAGCTGCACACAAAACAAGACTGCAGGTGATGACAGGCAGTTGCTACTCTTTTGTTCTGCAATTGCCGTTTTTAACACTAGCCTCATCCAAAACATCAAATAAAAAACTTTTAAAACAGGCCTCATGGGAGATTTCTTCCCAGTAGCACTTATATTAGTAATGAAAGCAGAAAAGTTATCACCCCAGCCTTGAAAAGCACATCCTCTCTAACATCTGAGGTTGACAATAAAAAGACATTTCAGTTTGTAGCATTGTATCAAAGTGCACGGCAGGCTGGGCTGGTGTAGGTGAGGTGACAGTGACAGATTGAGTGAATTGTGATGAGTATGCTAATGGTTTGTTGTCCTCACTGCAGGCCAGTCGTGTGAAGGTCAGGCAGAATGAGCTCTAGAGACATGCATAGTGGGTGAGCAACAGCTGCTGTTCAAACAGGACTTTTCAGATGTCAGCATGACCACCATTGGCCCACAGAGTGGACTCAAAATGTTCAGTTTGTTATTCAAAATGAGGCATTATGGAATAAATAATTGATTTACGCTCTACTCCAAAATGTAGTGCTGGGAAATTAAATTCAGATTATCAAGACAATGTGTGAAAGATAATCAGAGAGTTTGTTACATTGGGGCAGGTTTTGGTTTTGTCGGGCAGGCAGTTGTTTCAGTGTTTGTTATTTCTGCCACAAAGTTGATTGCAACAATTTTCAAAACACTGGTGATTTTATTCATATGTGCTCAGCAACCAGCACTGGTGAAAAACCGGCACATGATGATGAACTTTAACTACACAGAAATATGTTTTTTAGATATTTCTTTAAGTACTAGATAATAACTGGGGTTTTATTAATGATTTTTAGGGGTCAACATTTTTAAGGATTTCGTTAATTGTTTTTATCAGAATGCATGTCAAACTGTGCATTGCTGTTACCATCATTACTGTTGTTAAGTTTATGAGGACATATTACTCTTATGTCACTTTTCTGAGTGCAGGTACGTCAGTTAATTTTGGGAGAGAAAAAAAGAGAAGCCCCTGGATTCTTTCAGATTGAATACATAAAAGTAAAATATCCACTTTTGCACATGAAAAGACATTTGTTGAAATCATATATAGTGGATAGGAAAATGATATCCCAGCCCTACATTAATTTTTACTCCAGCAATACAGGCTCATTATGGTGCTGCTATATGTACGACATGACTTAAGACGGTGAATCATATGATCCAGCTGCAAAACTACACACGTTAAAACAGTGACAGGATCAAGACCTTGGAGCCGTCCATGAGATTTCATAGAGCAGACTAAGCATGGTGTTTCCATTTTTTTTTTTTTTTCACTTGTCTTCACGGTACCGATTGTTTGCTAAAACAAGTGATGGTTATTTTGTTTTAAAAGCCATTTCTGGGAACTGGATTTGAGCTTTGGCTTCTGAATTCACACAGGTGGGACCATTTAATTTAACTTTTTAAAGTGGTCTTGTTGGGTTGTAATATTTTGGTCTGAACAGTGACCTGAGTGTATGTCAGCAACAAAGTCTGTTTTGTCAAGTATTTTATGTGTGAAGACAATGATTTAATAGGCATAAAGACTACGAGGACTCTGCATAGCATACTCTTTGTTTACCGAGAGCTTCTTCTGAGTCACACATCATTCCACAGGGTTAGACCTTCACTAGCACCCTCTAGTGGCTAGGTGCATATTACCACACATCACATCTCCCTTCTTTAAAGAAAGTTAGGATATTCTAACAGTGTAAAATCAAACTGTCAACAACAAAACTAGAGCACTTCCAATGCATATATTTGTAAAAGTTAAAGTCCATTTTTTTTTAGCTAAAACCATTAACTTTTAAATGCTCAATTATTTTTCAGTGTTTAACTCTCTGCACCACATTAACATGTATATTCTTTTACCAGTAACACAAATTTTAGCAAAGAACACTAGCATAGTATAATGTTATTAACACTGCTAACTCAACATTACATATCTATGCTCTGTAGTTTACAGTAAGTAACGTTTTGGGGTTTAAATCCTTCTGCCAAAGTTTAAAGTCTTTGCTGGAATGGTTGTTGTTTCTGGTGCAACAGTTCCTTTCACAGGAGAAGGAACACATTCTGGCATCACCAAAATGTTGTCTGGTGGTTCCTCCATCTCTGTCTGGAATCCTTCCTCTCTAGTATGGTTTGGTTCTTGTAAACAGTCCTCTCTGCTTTTCAACAGATGTCCCCTGTCATGCGAAAGGTGTTGCCATCAGGTGTTTGGACCATGAATGACCTTGGCTGCTCATGGCTCTGTTTCACAACAGCAGGTTGCCATGTTTAATCAACTTTGAACCTAACAGTCTCTCCTTCCTGTATTTCAGGAAGGACTCGGACTCCACGATCAAAGTGCTGCTTTTTTTTTCAGCTGTCTAGTCTTCATGCTGTCATGCACTTTCATGTGCAGCTGGGGCTTCGACAGTTGTGTAGTTGCTGGTAGGTTTGTTTTCAGTCTTCTACCCATTAACATTTGTGCAAGATCCAGTTCTACTCCATCCAGAGGTGAATTCCTGTACTTAAGAAGAGAAAGATATGGGATCTCCTTTGCTTTCCTGTGCATTTTTGAGTCGGTTCTTTATCGTCTGAATTGCTCTTTCACTTTGACTATTTGATTGTGTGGGAATCCTGGGCTTGACGTTGTGCGCTGAAACTCCAACTTTTCTGCAAACACTCTAAACTCCTCACTTGCAAACTGCGGTCTGTTAGCGGATATGATCTCATCCAGTATCCCATGTCTTGCAAACATAGATTTGAGTGCTGTGATGACATGTTTGCTTGTTGTTTGTGTAAGTTTTGCAATTTCTGGGTATTTGGAGTAATAATCTACACACAGCAGAAACTCGCTCTGATCAAAGTGAAAAAGATCAACACCCAGTTTTGCCCATGCCCTATCTGGAATGTCAAGGCATAAGGGTGGTTCTTTCACATTGCTTCTTTTGAAAGTGTTACATATGGCACACTTTAAGACCATGGCTTCAATCTGTTTGGACACCCTAAGTCAAAAGAGTACATCTCGTGCTCTCTCTTTGCATTTTACAACTCCAAGATGAGCTTCGTGAATCTTTTGTTGCATGTCTGCTCTCAGGCTCTGGGGTACAACAAGTCTAGAGTTCTCAAACACAAGTCCTTCTGAACAACTTAGTTCTTCTCTAAATGTCCAATATTTCTTTACTCCAGCTGGAACTTGGTTTTGTTGCTCTGGCCAACCTGACTGAACCGCCTTAATCACTTGTTGTAGTTCACTATCATCTGCCGTAGCTTATTTGAACTGACTTAGTTTTTCTCCTGAGATTGGAAGAAATGCTCTTAAGAGGTTAACTTGTAGTTCCTCTTCTAGCAGATTTTCTGTCTGTTCTTGCAGGTAAGCTCTGCTGAGTGCATCTGCAATATGCAAGACTTTGCCAGGTTTATATGTGACATGCAAGTCAAAGGCTTGTAGTCTCATTAGTATCCTTTGGAGCCTGGGATGAGCTTTATGGAGTCTTTTTTTGAACACTGACTCAAGTAGTTTATGATCAGAGTCCACCTGCACTTGTTTTCCATACAGATACTGTTTGAACTTTTCACAGCCATACACAATAGCAAAGAGCTTTTTTTCTATCTGTGCATATTTTTTCTGTGTGTCAGCAAGAGATCTAGATCCAAAGGCCACAGGTTGTCCCTCCTGCATTATCACGGCTCCCAGTCCTTCAGAACTTGCATCCACTGACAATGTCACATCTTTGTCAACATCATAAAACTTTAGCACTGGAGCATTGCTAACCAGCTTTTTCAGCATTTCAAAACTGTTTTGCTGCTGTGTCTCCCAATGCCATGCAACCTCACCTTCTATCTTCTTAGTGGTGCACTCACCTCAGACAGGTTTGGGATGAACTTCGAGAGGTACTGCACCACGCCCAGGAACCTCATCAGTGCAGGTTTGTCGTGTGGCTGTGGCATGTTTCTTATAGCTCTGATTTTTTTCTTTGGTTTCATGCCTTCTGCACTCAGAACATGTCCAAATAAACTGTATCTCTGTCAGTCCAATCTTGCACTTTTCTTTGTTCAGCTTTAGGTTAATGCTTCGTATTCTGTAGAGAAGCTGTCTCAGTCTCTTGTCATGCTGTTCTTTGTCTGCACCCCATACCAAAATGTCATCCATGACATTCACAACTCCTTCCAGATCTTCCAGTCTCTGTGCAATACATTTCTGGAACACTTCTGGAGCTGATGAGACACCAAAAGGAAGCTGGTTAAAACAGTACCTACCAAAAGGTGTATTACAGGTGCATAACTTTGAACTGTCTTCGTCCAGTTGGATTTGGCAGAATCCATGATTTGCATCCAGAACTGAGAAGATTCTCATGTTTGGCATTTCAGCCACAACCTCCTCCACTGTTCTCAGGGGGTAGTGTTCCCTTTTTATGCCCTTATTGAGGTCCTGGGGGACAATGCAGATTCTTATTTTCTTGTTGGCTTTTAGCACAGTAACCATGCTATTAACCCAGTCTGTAGGTTCTGCCTGCTTTTCAATCACTCCAAGTTTCTCCATCCTGTCCAGTTCAACTTTGATTTTGTCTTTTAATGCCAATGGCACTTTCCTCGGTGGGTGGATTACTGGAATTACAGCTGGATCAATCTGAATGTCATGCTGTCCCTGTACACATCCCAAGCCTGTGAAAACATCTCTTAGTCATTTTGGACGTTTATTTCTTCTTGTATGTCCAATTTGTAGTCTCTTTATCAGCCCCATTTGTGCACATGAATCTCCTCCTAGGATTGCTAGGAAGTTGGCTTCAATTATCTGGAATTCCAACTCATGCACTTCAGATTTGTACTCATATTTTAACCTTCCCATGCCAAATGGTACCACCTTGTGACAGGAATATGTCACTAACTTGGAGCTTGACTCTTGCAGTGGTGTGACTTTTTGGGCCACTTGATGAAATGTTGTGAGAGGTAACACATTGCAGTCTGAACAAGTAGCCTATCTAGCTTGAATGTGAGTTTTTGTCCATTAACTTTAAGTACTTCAGTCCATTGTTTCTGTCTTGTTTCTGAGGTACTTTCGTTGATGAAGTCAGCTGTTTTCCTCTTAACTCTTGCCTTTGTTTAAAGAGCTCCTATGAACATTTCGTTTTCTTCTTGCTCTATTTCATGTACATTTTTCTCCCCTTTTCCGAAATATTCCCTCGGATTTCTTGTTTGGCACATACGAGCAAAGTGGTTCTTGCCATTGCATGCTTTGCATGTTAGATCATGTGCTGGACACTTGCGAGGATCATGTCGAGTACATCTAGTACATGCACTTTTATCAGACACTGCTGTTTTGGGGCTTCTTTTTTTTTTTTTTGCTTAATGTTGCTTAGCTTGTTCACTGCCACTTTAGTCTCTTCATGCAATGCTTTCAGATGACTCTGTGTATCTTCATTAGCTCTGCAGATATCAACAGCTTTGGTCAGTGTTAAATCTGGCTCTCTTAGCAATCTTGCTCTTACTTGCTCATTTGTGACTCCACACACTATGCGGTCTCTTATAAGTGAATCTGTGAGGTGATCAAACTCACAGTCCTTCGCTTTATTCTTCAGATCAGTCACATAAGCATCAATTGACTCACTTTTGTCTTGAATCCGTGTGAAAAACATGTACCTACATTGTGGTACATTGTGTCCGTCCTTGGCTCACAGTACTGCTGAAACTTTTCTTTCAAAATGTCCAGATCATCCAAGTCATCATCAAAGTCCATGGTATCAAATACCTTTATAGCGTCGTCTCCATTCAAGTGGAGAAATGTTGCACACTTCACTTTCTCCGTCTTCTCGGAGGTGCCGCTCGCTACGAGGTAAAGCCCGAACTTTTGGATCCAAGAACGCCAGTTTTCTGTCAGGTTTCCATTGAGGCAAAGTTTGGTGGCTTAAGCTGATCCATTGTTCACTTCTGACACCATGCCATGTATTTTATGTGTGAAGTCAATGATTTAATATGCATAAAGACTGGGAGAACTCAGCATAGCGTACTGTGGCTGAATCTCAATCTCCTCCCTAAACCCTGAGCCCTCACTGACTTAAATGACTGCACCCGGAAACTGATTGAGTGCATGAGGCTGCCAGGGCTATAAGTGCTATAGCCAGGAATGGGGCAGCCCTTTGTTTTTTAGACAGCAATGCATCATGCTAGAGATAGCATAAACTGCCAGGTTTTTTTTTTTTTTTTTTTTTTTGTGACCTCCAACATTTTTTTTTCATGTGAAACACACCCATATGCGCAGATTTACACCATGTGTATATAGACTTTAAATTATACACGTATTTACACATACATACATATACATACATACAAGAGGCATCTGTTAATCAAATGATTAAACGTAATGTGAAGCGTTTTCTTTGCTCTTTTGTCTTCCATTCCTGAAAGTGAGCTCATATAATACTCTTTCTCCTTCTTGACTTGTACATTTTTTGGTAATTTTTATATCCATTTATACTTATGTAAATATAATATTTCCTGTATAATAGAAGTTACATAAAGAAAATATGTATCCTGACAGCTCCTATGTTCACTATCATAAAAAAATAAAACATCCTTTTCTTTAGGCAGAAATTTGAAGCTGGTCTGTTCATTATAGAGTTGCTGTACAGCTAAACAAAATGCACGACTATGAAGACATTCAAAAAACAAATGGCAAAATAGTTTCAATATCAATGGAACAAAAGCACAGCATCTCCTCACAACTCCAAACCTTTCAACAACTTGAGTAGTTGGATTAATCAGGCGCATTATTTTGAATGTCACTTACTTTAGTTTATTTGTGACAGAGCATTTATTAAAATTCCAAACAGACTTCAGATTAATGTTTTCAAATTTTGAATTCCATGTGGATTTTGTTTGAGGAGTTGATATTTGGTGGTAGAGTTTCCTAATATGTTTATTGCTACATTGTTTATTAACTTTACAACACCTACAATAGAAGCTCTGAAGAATATTGTATGACAGCCCTCCCTACCTCTTGCAGTTATGTCAACAGACTATCAGGAATTGCATCAAACACAATTGTGAACTCTTTAGGAGTCACTGTGATTTTATATTTTGAGCACGTCTCAAAGTGAGTGAGTGTGTGAGTGTGGACATTGGGATTGGGCCTCTTTGTTTACTGAGAGCTTCTTCTTCTTCTGTGTCACACATTATTCCACAGGGTTAGCACTTCACTAGCACCTTTTCGTGGCTCGGTGCATATTACTACACATCACAAGTCTGATTACTTTCCTTCCTGTTTCCACACAGTTTCTGAGCAAAGCAGTGCAATGTGGGGTGATACTTTCTTACAAAGACACCCATTTTCTTTTTCCCTTAAGCTGCTTATTGACATGGCTGAGGGGTAAGAAGATTAGGACTATGGAGCTCCCTGTTTTCTTCATTTATTCTAAATGTCTTCCTCACAACATTTATTATACTGTTGTTGTGAGAAAGATGAGGATGCATATAATATTGTATATAATAGTATTATCCAATAATATTCAAACCAGTATTTTAAATGTTGGCCCATTATTTGTGTCAACTCCTCTTTGAACAGTCAAGCTTCCTATCTTCAGTAGATTAATGATATAATGCACCTACTTCCATCCGATTACAAATCAAGATATAACATTAAAAAAAATAAATTAAATAAAACTCATACGGCAGAGTTGAATATCCAGCGCAGAGGTACACATTAATTTTGTCCACATTGTCAAAGGGGCAAACATTAGCTGGAAAATTCAACAAAACAGTTTCTGTAATTTAACAGAATGGATAAATACCTCAGAGATAATTATTTTAACATTAATGTATTTAACCTCAGTGCAACAAGATATACTTGATTTAATGAGCTAAACAGAATTCAACACAACCATTTTAGTGCACATTAGAGAGTACCTACCAGTTACTGAAGATCCTTTTATTTTTACTTCTGTTTGTATATCCAAAGGCATGGAATAACATACAAAAAATAGTTTTACAGAGCCAGTTACAGCAAGTCATAGCTCATATTTTTAGGATATATTGCAAGTTTCATGTTTTCAAGGCTTCACTTTAGATGTTTCAACATTGAAAAACTTTTAACTTACAGAATGTTACCAGCTGCCCTAACCAAATCTAATGCATGTTGCAAAATCTGATGCCTGTGTGCAATTAAGACAGACTGATAAATTATGCAATTTCTGTAAAATGTGTAACTCATCATGTTTTGTAACTGTGACCCCAATATTAGTCAAAATAATAGGGATTATTTTTTCCACATAATTGAGAGAACCTTCTAAAATGAAATAGACATTTTAAGCAAATGACTTATTGGGATTAGGTATTGGACAGTAATTCTTAATTTTTCAGAAAATTAAAAACATTAAGCTGTATAATCTTTCTTAAAGACAATTAATAACCCAAAGCTTTGATTTACTTAATTTTTTTAGAGTTTTATACTTTCATTTAGGATTTTTTTCTGTCTTCCTAGGACAGTTGCTGTTTTTTTGGGTGGATTCTTGATACTGTTTTGTCTCTTTTTTAAGATCCATAAACAAGCAAATTTCCCATAAAGCTGGAACATTGTGTAAATAAAAACAAAATTCAGTCAGTTGCTCTAAAAAAAGTTTTTAGAAAAAAGGCAATCAAATCATCCAAGCTCAAGAAGAAAAGAACCATGTGAGTTGTTAACAGTGCCATGTTCAACAACCAACGTGTGCAGGGGGGCACTGATGTCCATGGCATGAACAACTTGCACATCTGTCACAGGCTGAGCGACTATAATCCTTTGCTGTACTCTTTCACTTTACTTCACTGACATCCCATAATAAATTCTGGAATTTTTAACAATGATACATTTTTATTTTTAAACATTGTATTGGTGGGGCTGCCCCAGTTGTCCCTAAATTATTTGTGCTTTATCCATCTTTGTGTTTTACCTGGATTTGTGTGATTGTGCTTTTATGTGTCATGTGTGTTTACCTGCCCACAAAACAAATTTTCCTTTGGAGACAGTAAAGTGAAGTTGAAGTTTATATCCTCTCATTGTTACAAGCATACATAACATATGTGTATTCTGTCACTGTACATTTTGTAAGCCTGTTTTAAAATGTCAGTTGTTGTGCTGTTAATTTTTTGTCTTGTTTTTAAGTCTGTTTCACTGTATTGGCTGCTACTTTGGCTATGTCTCTCTTGTAAAAGAGATTTTTAATCTCAGTTGGGACTTCCTGGTTAAATAAAGGTAAAATAAATATTAAAAAATTATGGAGTCTACTCCTAACTGATCTTTTAGTTTAACACTTTAATGTTATTTTCCTTTTGCTGTTGTCCACCCTAAATGAGGGCACTGAACAGATGTGGGAAGTATCTCATTCACTCCTATTTTGTGAAAAATCGGCTTTATTTCATGATGTCTCATTTATTTCTTTGAGTACTGAACATGCCCTTCTTGTGCAGACTGTCACTGACTGAAAGTCCTGAGTGCTCTCTAGTGCAGATGAAAAGCAAACCATATGAATCCATCCCCATCAGCACTGGGACACTGAGCCTGATGAGTACCGCTGGTGGTGTAGAGCAGAACAAAGTATCTGAGTGAAGATGAGGTTACAGTAAAAGAGCAGTCATCATAAACCTTTATGTGTCATAAAGTCTATTTCATGAGCATGCTAAGATCACAGAGGAGATCAATATTCCCAAGAGACGCACTTGTGCCCCCAAGCAGCAGCATGGTGCATTAGTGGGTCTCTGCTGAATTAATAATCCACAATGTGAAATTGATGGTATTGTTGCAGAGCAGGCAGAGCCGTGGAGGGCAGAGTACTGATGGAAACACTTCCCCTATGAGGCTAAGAGGAAGATAAGGATGATGAACACGCAGGTGACATGCCCCTCTACTGAGGAGGAAAGCATGACAGGAAGACCCGTATCCTGGACCACGAGGGTCAAGTACAGGGCCGACCATGTGTGTGTGTGTGTGTGTGTCTCACGCAATAAACTGCAAAAAGCACACTCAGTCTCACAAGCAATTTCACTTCATATACTGAGAGTCTTACTGTGTAGCAGAAAATAGGTTGTTAAGCAACTTTAAAAATGTGTTCTAGTTCATTATTGTAATGTTCCAATTATTTTAAAGTACAAGAGGTTCTGCAGAGGGGGACTTTAATGCTGAAATATTATTTTCAGAGAAACAAGTCCAATAAAAATGAGTGTTTTTTGGAGATGACAAGCTCAGACTTTAATTCTTCTGCCTGATTTTATATATCTGCACCTCATCCACACCTTTAAGTTTGAATCTTTAAACTATATGAGATTGCTGGTGCCCCAAAGCCGTAGCACTTACATCATTTACTTATATCTCCGAACCACATAAGGATCTCTATGAGGGCAATTGAGTTTAGGAGTTTACTCTTTTGACAATCTACCCTGGGCTCCAGGTCAAATATGTACCTTTATCAATGAAGATACAGACCAGTTGAAAAATTGCTAGAATATGCATTTTGCACATTTGGACCTTTATGAGATTTTAAATAGAGCAACAATATGCAAAAGCAAGAAGGGGGAGTGTGACAAAAAGCACTTTGAAAAAGTAATTTATTGAAAACAACAAGTAAACTGAAATAGGCTGTTTATCAGATGATCAGAAGTTTAAGACCATTGCTCAAAAAATCACAAAAAAACTCTCCAAACCAGAACAAATATTTTCTCAGTAGGACTCAGTAATGATTAGCTCCACCGTTCACTTCAAAAATTTGTTTGGGCATGCTTGATGCGAGTGTTTCCAGGAAGCTTTTGGGAACATTGCTCCAAGTGGTGAAGATGGCTTCATGAAGGGCATCAACTGTCTGGAACTGACAGCCATTTTTATAAACCTCCCTTGCCATCCATCCCCAAATGTTCTCTATGGGATTTAAATCAGGGGAACATGTGGGATGGTCCAAAAGAGTGATGTTATTCTCCCTGAAGAAGTCCTTGGTCAAGCGAGCATTGTGAACTGCAGCGTTGTCCTGTTGAAAAACCCAGCTGTTACCACACAGACGAGGGCCCTCAGTCATGAGGGATGCCCGCTGCAACATCTGCACGTAACCAGCCGCTTGACGACCCTGCACCACCTGAAGCTCCAGTGTTCCACTGAATGAAAAAGCACCCAGATCATGATGGACCCCCTCCACTGTCCTGGGTAGAAAACATCTCAGGTGGGGCGGACATTAGCTCACTTGGTAGAGCGTCCGCCCCATGTACGGGGGCTGCCAACCCCCAGCAGTGGCTGCTGGTTCGAATCCCGGCCTTGGCCCTTTGCTGCATGTCATCCCCCCTCTCTTCACCCGCTTTCCTGTCTATCTTCAGCTGTCCCATATAATAAAGGCCATAAAAGCCCCAAAAAATAACTTAAAAAAAAAAAAAGAAAACATCTCAGGTGGGATCTCCTTGTCATGGAACCCATCTGGACCGTCAAGGTTACATTTTTTCTCATCAGAGAATAAAACTTTATTCCACCTTTCAATGTCCCATGTTTGATGCTCCCTGGCAAAGTCTAAACGGGCAGTTTGGTGGCGTTGAAGGAGACGAGGTCTTTGAATTGTTTTTTTGTTTTTGAAACCCTTTTCCCGCAGATGCCGTTTGATGGTTTTTTGCGCTGCAGTCGGCACCAGTAGGGGCCTTAATTTGGGTCGAGGACCGCCCTGTGCCTTGACAAACAGCCAATCGGATCCTCCGGCTCAGCGCAGGTGTAATTTTTTTGGGTCTACCACTTGACTTTTTTGTTCCATAATGCTCAGGATCTTTTGAAAACTTTAGAATGACTGTCTAACTGCATCCAACCTCAGCAGCAATGGCACGCTGTGAGAGGCCTTGCTCCTGCAGCTCAAGGATCCGACCACATTCAAGAAGAGAAAGCTTCTTAGCTTTAGCCATCAGAAGGGAATGACCGTGTGAATGCCTGACACAAAATGAAAATTTTGAGCAGATTTTGGCTTTAATAGCCTGTGGTCTTAAACTTTTGATCAGGTGATAAACAACCCATTTCATTTTTTTTTTTTTTAATTACAAGTTCCAAATTTTTTTGTCACACTCCCCCTTCTTGCTTTTGCATATTGTAGCTCTATTTAAAACCTCATTAGGGTCCAAATTTTCAAAATTCATATTCTAGCAATTTTTCACCTGGTCTTAAGATTTTGATCAGGTCTGTATATATCACACCTGAAAAGCTCAAGAAGTATAACCCTCCTATAACAGGCTTACTTTAACTGTAAAGAGGACTTTCACTGTATTTGGAAATGCCCCAAATTCAAAGAATTTTGGTTGCAGGTCTGGGAAGTGTTACATTTGTTTTCATCCTTTCATGCAGTATTGGAATCTAAGTTTTTATATTAGGTTTCTCCCCCAATGACAAAAATATGAATAATTTCACGTTTACACCAAAACATGAACAAGATCTATTCCACAGTCTTGTGGAATCTTTGTCCAATATCTTAGCGATAAGGACTGTAGCAGTGGATTTCTTTCTTTTTCTCGTGTATTCTTTGTAAAATGCTGCAAAACTCAGTAAATGCTGTCTAAAAAGTGTAGCTTTCAAAAGGGTCTTCAGAAAACCACCTGTTCTGATCAGCTTTTAAACACGCTTAATAGACTCTAAGTCTTTATTTAATTTGTCCGCAGTGAAAGAATAAAGACAAAGTTAAACTGGTGTGTATGATACAAGGTGTCAAAAAAGTATTATAGTATTGCCCCTTTTGACTATGTAAATACACTATAATTATTGTCAAATCTGAGCTTGTCTTTGCTAATAATAAGAAAAGCTGTTGTGGTTGTCTTGATTTAAGGAAAATCTATTTTACGATCTATTGAGCCAAAACAAACTAAAGCTCTAAAAACTGATTCTACATTTGTTTTTGGTACTTCTTCAAGAACACCAGGACGCGTTTTACAAAGTAAGACGGGATATGAGAGGAAATTACTTGGTTTTACAGTGACAGTTATGTATGTTTGCTCTCTCACACACATACACACAGATACTAACACAGACAGGCAGGATGAGAGAGATAGACGAGGCATTACCCCATGAAGCTCCTTTCAAAGGTTTCAGGGACAAAAACAGGGAGAGGATCAGGTCAATAAACACACTGAACAACAGAACAGTCACACAGAAATAAACACAAAACTTCATCCTGCAGGGTTCAGAACATTTGCTCCTCCTGTCATCAGTCAGCTGCTGCTTGGTTCGTCCTTCTTCACAATGCTTTAGAGAATCTTTTGTATATCTCTAAAGAACACAAAGTTATTGAGGTGAAATGTGCACTCCTTCAACACACACTTGAAACAATATAATATGACACGTGAAAAAGGCTAAAACAACACAAGAGGAACAAGTCTAAGCCATTTTAAATTGTTGGGTTGCTTCAAAATGATTTGAGAATCACAAACAAGATATTTTAAACATTTTTCAGAAATATACAGTTTTGCAAAGCGTGAACCTATATTTTTTTCAATCAAAAAGATACAAAAGTTATTGGCAAGATCTGCTAAAACTCTCTTAAAGTGGAAGCCAGAGTTAATGAACCTGCCATGTGAACTTTCCTGTACCCAAATGTTCTGATAATAGAACTGACATGACTGGCATAAAACCTTTTGGACTTGCTTGCAATCGAAAACTCTAAAAAAAAAAAATCAGTCAAACTGTCATAAAAACCCTGGAATACTGTAACTGGATATTACCCAGGTGAACAGCCAAGTTGGGTCTAAATGTGAGCTCTAACAGAGCATCTTGAGCAGAGAGAATAAGGGGCTGTAGGGTGAAAGGCAGGTGTACTCTGTTTGTGAACCATGATAGTTTGAACATTAGTGATTGTGAACATACTCTGGCAGTCATCAAAATCAAATATGTGACCCAAGTTAAGACAAAATACAACCTCTTTAAAGTGCCATTTAAGATCCAGTTGCTCTTTCGAGTCAAAAATCTGACTTTCTCAACTGTTTAAATATCCAGTTCAAGACTTTTAATGATCCATGGGAGCCCTGCACTTTGAGTAAAGTTCATTTAACCAGTGTCTTACGTCACATACCGTGAACAAGGGCAGAACCTTTCCTTCCAGTCTGTAGATCAACACCCTCATCCCAGTGGATCCATAATTACATTTACTAAAACCCAAGATAGATTATTAAATATGAATCTCCTGAAAAAGGGTCACTTCTTTATAATGAATCCAATCGGTTCAAGCATCAGGTGGGTTGGTAAGATGGCAAAGAGAGTCACACTTTAGAAACAAAAATGTTTTTTGCATGTTATGTAGAATAAGTGGTGTTTAAATTTCATGATGTAAAAGTCATTTCTTCTGAACTCTAATAATTAATTACCTCTGTAATTATGATTTTACCATGGGACTCCATAAATTAAAGTACTTCACTGAGGAGTGATGTGTGGGTGGTGTGCAGCTTCTCCCTCTGCTTCTATTTCTTTAAAGCAAGGAAGGCAGGAAGGTGTGCTGTTCCTGCTTAAGGCTTTTCATGTATATATATGGAAGGGCAGGGAAACCACCGGACAGAGCCATACTGCTAAATCCAATTTCTGCAAAAAAAAAAATAAAAAAAAAATAAATACAAATAAGTTGAATTCAAGCAGCTACTCTCGTCAGTTTATTCGCAGTGATTACACTGCGAACAAACAGTTTTCACTTATTTCTCTTTTTATGAGCACTCTCAACCTTTTGCTATGTTATTTTGTTACCCTCAGTAACTTTTATGGCTCCAAAATGCAACTCTGAAGAAAATATTTGCTGTAATGCACTGCATCTTTTTGACAACAGCAGTATTTCTGCTGTCCTCTGAAGTGAGTGATGCCATTGAAGACATGTCTGCAAGAAGTCTGCTGTCTGTCAATTAAAATTTCTAGAATAGAATCTAAAATAACTAAAATATCCATTCATCTCTAACTTGGATGCCCAATTTTAGCATTGTCTTGTTCCTTCAGCTCAGTGAATGAACATTCCTAATTTTTTTATGAATTACAAATTTTTAAGGTTCTTCAGCAACTCAAACTTTTTAGGAATTAATGATTTTTGAAAGTGTCAACAGTTTATTATCCAAAGTTAGGTTTTACTACAAAAAGGAGCACATCAGTACAGAAGGTGCCGCTTTTACACACTGATCACAAGCTAACTTATGTTTACTGATATGTCCTTTAAACCACACACACCAGAATGAAGTACTTTCAACGGAGTCCCGTTTATGTTTCTCAGCCTTCATTTGGCAGACCTGATGCTACATAGCCTCCGTCTGATGAGCTGCAGTGTTTCAGATCACTCACATCTGCTTAATCAGATGATCCATGTTGACCCTTCTGTTCTCAGCTGAAAACATACTTATGACAAAGAGAAGGAATTTTAAAACTTACGAAAATGCAAAAGCCACCAGCGCCCCACTGACCACTATGAAGTCCAGAATGTTCCACAGGTCTCTGAAGTAGGCTCCGGGATGCAGCAGCAGGCCCAGGTCCACCATCTGGATCAAACACGCCACTGTTATGCTTAATTATCTGTTATTCATTCTTTATTCATACTGTTGTCATTAATGGACCATGTATATTTATTTTATAATAAACCATGTTAGTAATAAATCTAACCAGTGAACCAGAATTAGAAACTGATTTCTTAGAGGATTCTTAAAGGCAGGGTTGGTAATCAGATTTAGATACAGTTTGTTATTCTGAGAAAAATGATTGTGAAGACCCGATGGCAATAAATGCATGATGTGTTTTCAAAGGAGAGTGAAAACTAGCTTCTGTCTACAGCAGGAGTAAAGCAGAGAAAAAAACAACCAATCGCAGCAATTCGGACCAAACTTATCAAACCAATCAAATCCTTTTTTAACTTTACTATGATAATGTTTTGGTGTTTACTAACCACTGAGTGAGAAATGACTGGGCAAAGTGCAAAACAAAAGGATATGCTGAGGTCCGGTTTGTAGTCGGTGGTTTTGACTTAGTCATATGGTCACGAATCAGCAGTGCTTGTGCATGTGAGGAGCTCCAGGGAATGAGATGATGGGGCCAGACAAAGTCCTCAAGGAGATGCTACATTCAAATTCATGCAAGTTTTCAATGACTACCAATCCAAACTTCAAGGGGGGGGGGGGGGGGTAAAAACCACAGCAATCATAATGGAATAAAATCAATCAGTGGTTGCATGTCCATCACTGAATTTACCAACCACAAAAAAGTTATCAGCACCTCACAGCACCTCCATCTTGGTCCACAGTCTTGTCACCTCCAGACTCGACTACTGCAACTCCCTTCTGTTTGGTCTCCCTCATAAAACTCTCCACAAGCTTCAACTGGTCCAGAACTCAGCAGCTCGCATCATTTCTAGGACTCCATCCACCCATCACATCACTCCCATCCTGCAGCAGCTCCACTGGCTCCCCATCACACAACGCATCCAGTACAAAATCCTGCTCCACACATACAAAGCCATCCACAACCTCGCCCCCCCGTACCTTTCCGACCTTAATCACATCTCTGTACCCTTCGTTCCTCTTCTTCTATCCACTTCTCTGTCCCCTCTGCACGCCTCAGCACCATGGGGGGCCGAGCATTCAGCCGCTCGGCTCCCCAGTTATGGAACTCACTCCCCCCTGACCTCCGCAACACTGACTCCCTACCGCTCTTTAAAACCAGACTTAAAACTCATCTGTTCAGACTTTCATACTCCCTCTGATAATTTGCGCTGTCTTTGTATTGTATGTTTCTTTTTATACCTGCTTTTTATGCCTGCTTTTTATGCCTGCTTTTAATGCGCTTTTTATTTATACTTGATGTGCTCTTTGTTTGTGACTAATGTAAGGTGACCTTGAATGTTTTGAAAGGCGCCTTGAAATAAAAATGTATTGGAAGAAACATTAATTTGCAGTTACAACCTCAAAACTTGAGATACTCTTCAGATAGACTGATACCTTCATCTAATTCAGGGAAGCTTTTGTTACCCAATGGACCACATGAATTATGTCCTCAAATCCAAAAGGCTAAACTGTTTCACATATTAGACAACTGGACCACAACCATGATTGATAATAGGCAATAAGAAGCCATTTGTAGCCATGAAAGTTGTTGTTTTGTTCATCAGTATTTGCATATTCTAACCAATACCTAATTACTATGAGCTGAACACAGAATTCAGGGCTCTGGTCATTAACTTGTTGCTAAAGTATATCTTACATTTATATTGATTACACAAATGCATCCAGAAATGCATGAAGAGGAAATCTGTAACGACAATTGGATAATTGATAAATATACTCAATAAATTATTGAAAATGTTTTTGTTTTTTTTTACCTTGATCACCATTTCAAAAGTGAACACGCCAGTGAAGGCATAATCCAGATATTTGAGCACCTGCAAAAAGTAAAGTACAAATCAAGACAATCAATCAGTCATATAGAAGTGGTAGCTCATTCTAATCAGCAGTTGCCTCTTTTCATTGAGCAGCGATTATAACTGGGTCAAATGAACAGCTCTTTTAGAACTGTTCCAGGTCTGTTGATAATCAACCCTTTAAAAATATAGAATTAAATAACACTTAGTCTTTCTGGTCTTAGGTCAGATTATACTTAAAAGTTTGACAATTCATTATACCTGAACTTTTTTATTTGAGGATGTGTGAACTGATGTTTAAGTTAACTAATTTAAGAGTGAATTTGCAGATTTGGTACAGGTACTGTGTGATTGGGTTGCTTGATTATGGTAAACAGACCTTCTTATGATTATTCTGATTATAATGAAATCTTTAGTAACAGAGAAAATGACAGAAGACAAACTATGTGTGAGGACGTGGTGACCTCTTTAGGACAATAAGTAACAAACACAGAAACATTTGTCACACATGACAAACAAAACAAAGTGAAAGTAACAATCTGTTATTGATGTCAAGGTTTATGGTAGTGTTAGAAGTAAAAACTGTACCTAAAATTAAAACTAGAATAACCGTACCCTTACATTGGCCTTGAAGCACCACATATTGAGATGTAGTAGATATCAAGAGAAAATCATGCACAATCTTCAGAGCTGCGAGAGACCGCAATCCATTGAAACAGGCCCTCAGTTTGTAAATGTGAAGTGTGAGGCTTACATTGTTTCGAGGGGCGTTGGTCCACACAGGGTCCTCTGCTGCCAAAGCAATGCTGCTCATTGCAATGACGACCAGGATGGACATCTCAAAGTAGCGCAGAGTCACGATGTAGTGACATAAGCGCCTCACCCTGCAGACACAGACAAAGCAGACAAAGCAGTGAATCAGTCTTTATGTAGCACCAGAGGTTTTCTAACTATTATTTATTCAACCTGAAATGAAGAATGACGTATCATTAAAGAAAGAAATGTTATGCTAAAGTCTGACTGTCAGATTACACAAGACATAAAAAGACTAAAAAAGATTGCAGCTCACTGGATATTTTCGCTTTCTCTGTGTATTCTCTCTGACTTTGGAAAAAAACTTCAGAAGATCAGAAGTGTCAGTCTAAGACCAGTCCGTCTGGCACCAACAACTACACAAGTTTCTTAAATCCACTTTCTTCTCCATTCTTACATGCCTAATGCACCAAGATGCTGGCATATAATTGGCTGATCAGCCAATTAATTTTTGTGCCAAATAAAGTGCCTGGGAGTTCATGTAACTATGTATTTTCAATTTCTGTACTAAAAATTGTGCTCAAGCAGAAAGAAATTTCAGGATGAATCTGACATCTAAATGACTGACATGTACATGAAAAGATGGAAATACGTTCCAGACTTTGCTCCAGCTGACAGCTCCTAAGAGGCTCTTACATGACCAAATGGCAAATGAACCAAACATAAAGCATTTCAAGTGCTTTTCCCACTAACAGGCTCAGATAATTGATGAAAGTGTATGAAAACATTAAAGACAGAATCCAGACAGAAGCAGATCTTAGCACACCAGGCCAGTGTAATCAATCTGATCTATCTGGGTGAAAGTCTCTTGATAGGCTGCTTCTTTATAATCTTGCCCAGCAGCTGGATCTGCCTGATTCAGCGTCTGTGATCAGGAAGATCTACTGTATCTTGCCAAGCTCCAACCTACAACTGTGGGCAGCCTAAAGCAACACAGACCCAATCAGGGTCCTTTCAGTGAGACAACAGCAGAAAGTGATTGCTTGCACAGATATTAGCATAGATGCTAACAGCTTCAGCAGCAATATTATCTCATCTAGACCACATTTATTCATTAAGCAACAGCATTAGTTGATAGAAATTATGTATTTGTTCCATTTTTGATGACACTGTTGGGATCTTGGACCATGTGCTCTGGAAAACAATAGAGAGGTCCATATATAACTTTTGAAGCCTGACCTTGACTTTGCTTGACAAAATGGCACAATGAACCCATGTATAACACCCTGGTGTGAGTTTGAGTTAGAATCCAAACTCTGCATGGGCATTGGCCACAGTCAGGTAGACCCTGCAGGGATCCCCAGTGATGTCATGCGGACAATAAAGACGTCGCCGCGGCCCCTCCTCGATGCTTTTCCCCCGGTGCCTTTGTAGAGAGCTATCACAGGCCTTCTCCACACCCTGGCTGCTAAAAGACAGCAAACTTCAGACATTTGATTTCACAACTTGCAATGAGCATACTGACTGCAGTTGTTTTGTTCTTTTTCCCCTCTTTTGGGACCTGATGCAGATCATTGTGTAATCAGCTGATCTGACATCTGTGAGTGCACATACTTTGTTAAGGACCTAACAAAGCATCTCATTTTCCATCTGTGGGTTTTCTCCGCTGCCCACAGACAAACCAGCATATCACTGTCACTGAGAGCGAGATACAGACTGTCCAGACACAACTGAGGAGCGTGCTGCAAACACACAGAGTGCATCGCAGATACTCAGGGTGCACAGCGGATACTCGGAACAGACCTCCTCCTTCTCTACTTTTTACCTTCAATTTCGAAGGACCGGAGTAACCAAAGGGGTTTTGGACAGAACGCGCGTCACTCTCCTGCCATCTTGGCTCTTAAAGTCAAGCCTCTCAAGTGACCTCATTGCCATTATCTGTCTCTCTCCTTCTCTTGCTCAACCATCATAGACACACACACACACACATAAATCCTCACCATTTGTGATTGTTATTGCTGCTGTTACTGTGATTGTTGTTGCTACTGCTGGTATTTCTGCTCTTGTTGTTTATCCCAACTTTTGCTGTTGCTGCAGTTGTTTCTATTACTGACATGTGTGTTGATCTGTCATAGTTAGAATTAATGTTGGCTTTTTAAACTGATTTATAATAGGTTTTCTGATAAGTAATGTTATTTAAAATAATTATTGCTTTTAAAAAAGCCTGTTATAATTGAATCAGCTGTTGTTTGTTATTATTGTGGTTATATAATTGTGATAACTGCTGGATTCATAACAGATTCATTACAGAACGCTCTGGCGTTCTGTCACTCAGGTCATCCAGTGCTTTAAGGCACCGCCTCTGGCGGTCATCCAGGATTCATAGAACCGTGATTACATACGTAACCTTCGTTCTATTTCATCCTTCCTGACCGCCAGAGGCGGTGCCTTAAAGCACTGGATGACCTATACCAACATGGTCACGAGGAATCACCTTACCCAATGCCATGCATTGAGGCTGAAAGAGGCATCAAAACGATCCCTGCCAGTGGATGGAGGGTGGAATGTTTAACTCTGTAGAACTTGAGAAGGTGCTCGGCGATATATCCAAAAAGCCGCAGCACAGATTGCCTCCAGGGGGGCACCCTGGAGGGCTGCCCACGCCATGTAGATAGCTTGTGTTGAATGGCGTCGCCCACCAGCTGGCGAAGTGCACCCATCTGCCTAATACCCATGGTTGATCACCTCCGCAATTCTAATGATACAACCACTGTTTCGAGGCAGTTAGCCTTTTTCTTGGACCACTATGACATACAAATATTGGTCAGATCTACGTATACCTGCTGTGCTGTCCACCTTGCTCTCAGGGCAAGTACTGGACATAGCGACATAGCAGCATCGACCTGTTGGCATTTCCCTCAGATAGAGGGTCAAAATGTGCGAACTGTATTGAGTGGTCCAGATTTGCATTCAACACGACCTTAGGCAGCAATGCCACATTTGGCCACAAGGGCACCCTGGGGTCATCTGGTGCCTATCTTAGGGGACTGTTTTTCTTTTCCTTAGAGAAAAAAAACCCAAGTGGGCAACGTGTTGTTGCTCTCTTGGCAAACAGGTCTACCTGTGCCCTTTCAAAGAGACACCAGACGTCTTGTACCACATCTGAGTGAAGATTCTCCTGTCGGGGGGCTTGCTCTGAGACCTCATTGTTCACTCCGGTTAGGTTCATTGCCCCCAGGCTGGCAAGGCGGGGGGCGGTCCAAGCTAGGAGTTTCTGGGCCACCCAAAGCAGACAAATAGACCTGGTGCCCCTTGATGATTTATCTGGGAGACAGCAGTAATAGTGGCCAGTCGTACAAGGACGTGTTTCCGTCTGAGATATGGCATGAGATGCTTTGGGGCCAAGTGCACTGCCTGAAGCTCTAGTGTGTTGACATGGTCTAAGTCGATCCAATGGACCACTGCCCTTAAACTGCTCTCTTCTGCCGGACCACGCCCTCATCTGAGGGGGAGGCATCCAAAGTGAGAGTCTTGCAACGAGCTAGAACTGAACTAATAGCCACGCCCCTCTGCATAAAAAACCTTTGCCTCCATGGGGCCAGTGCAAGGAGGTGCTGATAGCACACCACAAGTTTCCCGTGTCTGTGCTGTCTGGGACAGATCAAAGCTGTTCCGCCATCTTTGGAGGGGGTGTACCCATATGGAAAAGACTTTGTAGGATTTTATAAAATAACTGTATCATATATATGACACTTGTAAATAATTTGCATGACAAGTAAAAATAATACAAGATCCACACAAAAGTTTTGTAAAATGAAGAATATACAATTTTCATACTTACAAGTATTATATATGACAGCTATTTCACATACAATATTCTTAGTGGATATTTGCTCTATCCTAAAGAACACACAAGATCCATACAAAAGTTTTGTAAAATGAAAAATATACAATTTGCATATCTACAAGTACTGTATATGACAGCTATTTCACATACAACACATACAATATTCTTAGTAGATACCTGCTCTATCCTACATATATTATTTGGAATTAAAAGTTTTGCAAGAAACACATAAAAACGTAGGAGGTCCTATGTAAAATGGCACATAGATGTGATCTCTGATTCTTGAATATTTCAAAGGCCTGTGTGTATGGTGTTAAGCTAAATACATAGTCAAAACCTGGTGTGTGTGTGTGTGTGTGTGTGTGTGTGTGTGTGTTCATAAAAACAAATATACGCACATATATATGTCAATGACATATTTAAGGGGTCAAAAATGCAGTTTTAAAAAGTTTTTTGAAAATGGATATAATGCAGATTTTTGAGACAAGGACAAAGCGTTTTAATGGATTTCAGACATTAACTAACATTTTTCATGTTTCATGTCAAATTACTTTTTTGAAGTTTTTTTAACTCTACCACCCCAGAAAATGTCAGGTGGTGCAACCAATAATATGTAAGTATATGTATATTTTTGTTAGTTTTTTTCTATGTGATATTTTGGGGAAATATTCCTTAAGTGTCTGCGGTGACTCATACATTATTAATTTGTGGGTGCGATTTTTTTATCTACAATAATTCAAGCGTGTTACACTCTAGAGTCCAGATATTAAGCATTTTTGTCATTTGATTTTATCTTTCAAGACAAAAAAATTAAATCAAAAATTTGCAAATAAATGAATTCAATAAAATAGCTATTCTAATCCCACTTATCTACTTTTGTTCACTTTAGATTTAGATTTGATGGTTTAAATTACTATTTTACCTGGTCACACCAACTGACAAGGAACAGTTGTGCCACCTGACCGCATTAGAAATGACAGAAAACCTAGTGTAGAAGATGGGTCTGTTCTACAACTACAGGAAATGTTTGGATGAGGTTATTGCTGCCAAAGGAATTTTATTAAACCCAAAGGTTCACATACTTTTTCCACCCTGCACTGTGACTGTTTCCATATTGTGTTGAATTAAAACATGAAATCGTATTATTTTTTGTGCAATATTAGTTTACGCAGACTATGTTTGTCTAGTGATGTGACTTAGATGAAGATCAGGACATATTTTATGACCGATTTAAGCAGATATCCAAGTAATCCCAAAGAGCTCACATACTTTTTCATGCAACTGTATCAATTAAAGATAAATCAATGATGACAAAAAAATTACCTTTGTAAATGATTAGTTAATTCAATATTTTCTACGGATGGAAATCGAACACCAATTCCAGTTGAAAATCGTTAACAGCTCCATCAAATAATCAAAATCAAGACTCTTTTTGTTCATCAATTCCCTTATCAATTCTTTCCACTGACAGGGTTCACAAACGTCAGAATTGTGGCTTAATCTTTTACAAAAGGCACCTACTGACAACCTTAAGTGAGTGGAAATACCAGCAACTTGCAGAAGAAGTTATCTATGCTGTGACATGTGTTTGACATTGTTGACACTGAAAATCTACAGGCCAACATTTGCTCACAGGAAAAATCTACAGAAATCAATGAGGGAATCATTGAAGAATTGATCGATTAGTAGAAACCTTAATAGCATTGATATAAATAAAATTTCTCAATACAAAATGATAATTATGACAAAAGCTTTAAATTATGAAATTTTTAACTAAAAATTAGAAGAATAGAAATATAAATGAAACTAATAAAGACTCTAGCACCACTGTTTATCTCTTAAAGTGACATTCCCTGCAGTTGTGCCACTGACTCACTGGTTGCATCGCCTGACATTATAAGTTATTTTCAGTTTAAACAGGCATCTGCCTAGGCAATTGTATAAGCATTAACCTTTGTCATTAAAATAATTACGTGTCATTTTAAATAAAATTTATTTTAAGTTAAAATGATATTTCAATAGTATTACATTGGTTGTACCACCTGACATGGAAATTGTATCAGCCTACCGATGAACTAAAAGTATGAATTTTTATCAGTATTTGAGAGAGATCTACAAAACTTTTCACCTGGTCTCAGGTGTCAGTTGGGGTCCTCTAGATGATGGAATATCCTTTTTACTGTTATTGCATTTTTACTTCAAAATAAAAGTCTAATGTTACAGTTGCACCGTCCTGATATTTAGCAAACTGCAAATTGTGGGACAAAAGTTTCTGAGCTACCTCAACAGATTAAAAACTGTTTTATTTGCAAGAAGTATTTTATTTGAAATGTTTCAGAAATGAAATAATGCAACAGTATGCTTTTTTTTATTATTTAGCATCATTGACATGCTAATTTTATAGTTTAATCAGTGTGTTCATTTGCTCGTACGGTTGTACCACCGGATTTTTTTTGGTGTTTGAGGTGCCCAAAAAAAAAAAAAAAAAAAAAATTGTATGAATGTGCTAGAGATATATTAACATGAAATAGATTTTGTACTTATAAGTAATACATATGATGAATTGCTTAATTTATTCTGTAAGGAAATGTACTCGGACAGAAAAATATGCATGGCATGTTACTTAGATAGATAGATAGATGGATAGATAGATAGATAGATAGATAGATAGATAGATAGATAGATAGATAGATAGATAGATAGATAGATAGATAGATAGATAGATAGATAGATAGATAGATAGATAGATAGATAGATAGATAGATAGATAATGTCTCTACTGTCAGGGTTATTTCATTGACACAAGACAGTATTGGCCAATACTGAATTTAGAGGACTGGAGGACTGGCACACCATCACAGTTAAAGTTTTTTTTCAGAACATCAAATGTTCAGGCAGTATGGTGGCGCAGCTGGTAGAGCACATGCCTCACAACAAGAAGGTTCCAGGTTCGATTCCAGGCTGGGAGGGCCTTTCTGGGTTCAGGGTAAACCCCACCTCTCAAATGTATATAGCTTGGATAGGCCCCCTAGAACAAGCTCCAGCCCCCTACAACCCCAAAACAGATAGCAGGGTATAGAGAAAATGATGAAAATATTCTTAGAGAAAACTATAGAAAATTTCATATAAATCAATTACAATTATTATACAAAAAATACATATGTAATGGATATACTTTTAATACTGTGACATAGTAAAAATATGTAGGTAATTACTAAATAACATATATGGACTATATAAGGAAAGCATATCTTTCAATTAAGTTTTTTATATGTAACATATATAAAGTTTAATACAACATATTAAATTTTTACAAGTATGTTGTATGAAAACAATGCAAAAGTGGCCACTTTCATGAGTAAATCATGAGAAAATAATATAAGTCTTACACATATAAAATATAAATATTTAACATGCAGGCATATAATAATTTTATAAGGTTTTTGTATTTCTTTTCCGTATGGGTAGTGACAGCAGGCCCAGCGGTATGACCATCACTGCTGCTGTCAATTTTCCTAAAAGCCTGAGGAATTTGACATAAGACAGTTTCCTCCCTCTTTGGACAAACGCAAGGATGTTTATGATGTCGCCCACTTATCCGCTGGATGGACACAATTTCATCAAAACAGTATCCAGATCCACACCTAGGCGGATAATGGTCTGGGTGGGATTAAGACTTTTTTTTTTTGTAAACCTGAGGCACAAGTGGTCAACATGAGACAGAAGAGTTGTGGTATCTTTGGTTACCTGAGACTGGGACAGCGCACACACCAACCAGTCATCTGAATAGGGCACTCCTAAGCCTGTGCTGATGAGGCATGCTCCTAATCAGCCTAGAAGGCTGTTGCCTGGTCTGTCCAGCTTGGATGGTCCACCCTAGAGCCTCTAGAGCAGCCAATACGAATATTTCACCGGGCTCCACAGGAACACTGGGAGCATCTTTCTACTTGTCTCTGTGAGGGGAGACTGGGCCAACCCTGGTGGCAAGCCTGGATGATTGTGGACATCACTCATCCTAACTCTATCAGAGCAAAAATGCATCACTGAGACTGTGCAGTGAATCATCAAATGAAGCATCATGTAGGGAGGCTGAAATGGCAAACACCAGGTGAGACATGGAGTTCCCTGTATACACCATGCAAGCAGCATCATAACCTTGGACAGAAGATCATCTGTCACCCTACACTGAGGACAGGGACACCTTGCATCCTACCTCAGGGCTTCTTCAGGTGGCACGATAAGGGCCGCAATGTCTGGCTCAATAGCTGGCATGTGCCCAAACCCATACTTACCACATCTTGCATTGCTGCAAGGGCTGGGCTACCAGATGGTAGACCCCTGAAGAAAGGTGTGACTCCCTCATTCCTTTCTTCAATGGGGCACCTCCTGCTGCTAAAGTCTGACGTTTAGACTCAGATTAACGTCCTGGTGAAACATTACCACGAAAAAGTTGTTCTACCTCTGCAAGTCTAGCAGCCATTACAGCACTTGGCATGTAGCTGCAGTTCATGCGAGGCCCAAGCAGGAGGGACAGAGGACATGGCCATCTTCCGGCTGTATTAGAGCCATACAGGACTCACTGTAACTCACAGTCACTATGAGTCACCAATGATAATGGTGACTATAGTTAGCACCAACAACATAGGAGCTGGGAGAGGGAAGAGTGGACAATGTCTTCACCACCAAGTTACTAAGTAAAAAAAAAAACACAGCTAGCAGGAGAGCAGTAGCTGACTTCAGTTGTTGGGAGCGGGCAGAAACTGATTATGTACGTAAAATGCAATTAGCTTAAATAAAACACTATTACCACACATCAATTGATGAAGAGGTACAATCCGATGCTACAGAGGGAGTGAACACACTGCCAAGTAGCCGGTTGATTATGAAGCTTGACACATCCGAGCTACAGAGGGAGTGAAAACACTGCCATGTAGCCAGTTGAAAATGGAGCTTTACACATCTGAGCTACAGAGGAAGCGAAAACACTGTCATGTAGCTGGTTGATTAGGAAGCTTTACACATCCGAGCTACAGAGGGAGCAAACGCACTGCCATGTAGCCGGTTGATAATGGAGCTCACACAACTGTGCTACAGAGGAAGTGAAAACACTGTCTTGTAGCCAGTTGAATATGCAGCTTTACACATCCGAGCTACAGAGGGAGCGAACGCACTGCCAAGTAGCCGGTTGATTATGGAGCTTGCACACCTGTGCTACAGAGGAAGCGAAAACACTGTCGTGTAGCCGGTTAATTATGGAGCTTGCACACCTATACTACAGAGGAAGCGAAAACACTGTCGTGTAGCCGGTTAATTATGGAGCTTTACACAACTATGCTACAGAGGAAGCAAAAACACTGTCGTGTTGCTGGTTAATTATGGAGCTTACACACCTGTGCTACAGAGGGAGTGAACACACTGCCCTGTAGTCGGTTGTAAATACAGCCGTACTCACCTGTGCTACAGCTAAGCGAACACACTGCCATGTAGCCGGTTGATAATACAGCCTTACATACCTGTGCTACAGCTTAGCGGACACACTGCCGTGTGTGTCTGCTGTGTTTCGCGCAGAAGACCAGCAGCGCGACAAACACTGTATAAGGTGTCCCATACCGGGAGTGCACATATCCTTGCTGATAATATTCAAAAGCGAAGTGCTATCATGTAAGACAGCCAGGGTGCAACCGTGTTGCTATCCCTACCGCTAAGAGTCAGCTCCGGTGAACACACCATCGCTATTTAAAACTAGTAGAATGAGGCTACTGGCTACAGTGCTTGTATGCACTTAGCGCTAGCTTCAGCATCAAGTAGATGGCGTACTCACGGATCAGGAGCGACCAACCTCAGGGATGGGAACCCGAAGGGAAAAGCCGAAGAGGCTAAGCTCTCGCAGCCCTTGGAGGGTGACTGAACAGCCGCAGCTCTGATCAATGATCACAGGGCTTCTAGCGAGGAGCTTCAATGTAACTCGACTATCCAACACCTGCGAGCGAGAAATGTGAAGGAACAGATCCTCTGATGACACCGGAATAAGTAGCCCGGGTCAACAGGGGTCACACGTGACTTTGTTGGTATAACTACTCGACCTGTGCATGCGTGGATGTGTCATCCAGTGCTTCAAGGCACTGCCTCTGGCGGTCAGGAAGGATGAAATAGAACCTCTGTCTATGTTGGATGGTCTAAAACCTGTGTCGAATGCTATCCACTTTAATACACTGATTTCTTTTTGTTAGTTTGTCAGTCTTTGTTATTTTGAACCACATGTTGTGAGAAAAGAGTCTAAATCATTTCTGATTTTGTTATACATGTCTATCTCCTACCATACACAGTATTGGATATTCACCAATCTTGCTTTCCATATCTTCCCATTTTGCTATGTAATCCAGTTAACACCAATATAAACATATTTCAAATGGGTTGCATAATAAAATTCTAATATTAGCCTTGGTAGGCCCATGCCTCCTCTATCTTTTTGCAGCTGTCGAGATTGATATCTGACCCTAGGCTTTTTGCCTCCCAAATTGAACCTGGATATAATCCTGTCCCATATTGAAAATGCCTGATTTTGATGTGCTCTCAATCAATAATGTTGCAGTAACATTGTCTGGAAATTCGCAGTTATTTTTCCACGGTGCCACTGAACACACCACCGTCATGATCCGTAACATTTGGCCTTCTGTAAAATGGGCAAAGTGCACAACAGAATTTGAAACCTGGATGGCGTGACCGCATTTATCCGAAGCACGGATGGTGAGACCGCAGTCATTTAGAGCAGCCGAATTAAGTGTCTCTTGCTAAGAATTACTCCATGCCTAATCGCAAGTGACTTAAGAATGTCATTGTTGTTCATTCCCAAATCAAAATAAAGATCAATGTATTCAAAGCTGTCCATATTAAGAGGCTACAGTCTCTGTATTGCTCTGAAACTGGCAGATCTCAATACTAAAGATGAATTTTGTCGTATATAATGCGTGGCCACGACATTAACTATGTCGTGGCCACGCATTATTTTCTCGTGGCCTCGCGTTACTTTCTCGTGGCCACGCATTATTATTTTTCTATATAATGTCACCAGCGGGGCTCCGTAGATCAGGGTTCCTGTCTGTTGCCCTTTTTCTCTATTTAGTGCGATTCTGTGCTGATAATGTGTCCTTCATTATGCATGTAAAAGTTAAAGTTTCTGGAGAGGTTGAGATTTGGGCTGATTTTTATTGAGGTGGGCGGGTTTTACACTGTGATTGGGCTGGAAACTGTCCGTCAGATCTGGCAACCCTGAATGCATTTCCACTGTATGAGAGATGTGCCCGGAGTGAGTCACAGACCGAAGCAGTTTGTAGAATATGTTTAAACATAATTTTCTCAGCTTATAGGCTTCTGAGCATACGGGGATTTATGTAGAGGTTTATTAGATGTATTATGCGTAATCTTCCATAGTTTTCATGTACTAAACTGTCTATATAATTACTCTGTGTACTTATTACAAGGTAACTAGCATAACTCTGCATGAACCTAGGGGAAACACTGTATTGTATGGCTGAAATTATATTACATGCCATAATACATCACCATTGTATGAGAAATGTCCCTGAGTGTGCTTCAGTATCCTGAGACAAGCCAAGTGTATGACCAGTATCAATCTGATTGTACAGATAATAAACGGCAGCATACAGACAGAGCAGCCTCCCACTTCTTACTCTTCACACAATGCAAAGTCAATGGGGTTTTCTTGAACCAGCCAAAGTGCAACTGCGCACAGTTACATTAACTGCTGTTTGGTTCTCTTAAAGCTTGAGGTGTCCATACTATGGTTCAGAACAACATTTAAACATCCTCCACATTTTAGAATACCTTCTATTTCTAAAGCTATAGCATTAAATATGGACTTAAAAAAGAATTTGTTGCTTTCTGGCAGTGCGTAAACATTAACCAGTGTTATTGGTGTATTCTCTAATCTACCCCTTACTATGACATACCTTCCTTCTTTATCTTTGATTTCTTTACCATATTCAAATTGAATTATGTACGTTATTAATGTTATCACTCCCCTCCTACCTCCTTCTTTATAAGTGCTGTAGTATGCATTCTTCTAGCCATATCTTTTAAGTTTCTCATGTTCTATATGCGACAGATGTGTCTTCTGAAGGAATATGATTTGTGCCTTATCTTTCTTTACTTTTGTCATTACCCTGTCCCTTTTTATAAGTGGCACAGTTATTCATACTTATTTTGTACTTCTTTTGAAAGTTTTGCTCCCAAACAGCACTGAACATAAAGCAAATGAACATGTACAGACCTGATCAAAATCTTAAGACCAGTTGAAAAAATTGCTAGAATATGCATTTTGCACATTTGGACCTGAATGAGGTTTTAAATAGAGCTACAATATGCAAAGGCAAGAAGGGGGAGTGTGACAAAAAGCATTTGGAGCTTGTAATTAAATACATTTAAAAATTAAATAGGTTTTCATCTGATCAAAAGTTTAAGAGCACAGGCGATTAAAGCCAGAATCTGCCCAAAATTTGTATTTTTTGTCAGGCATTCACATGGTCATGCCCTCCTGATGGCTAAAGCTAAGAAGCTCTCTCTTCTTGAACGTGGTCGGATCCTCTAGCTGCAGGAGCAAGGCAAACGGAAAAATTACTTTTTCAAAGTGCTTTTTGTCACACTCCCCCTTCTTGCTTTTGAATATTGTAGCTCTATTTAAAACCTCATTAAGGTCCAAATGTGCAAAATGCAAATTCTAGCAATTTTTCAACTGGTCTTAAGATTTTGATCAGGTCTGTATAAACTTCACACAAACCAAAAGAACAGGTGACTCCCAACTCGGAGACAGTCTTTCACTTCTCCCCATTTCCCTGCTGGTGGGTGGAGGGTTATTCCTCATCTCCAAAGAGGCCCCCCCCCCCCCTAGATCTGGCACTACATCCCATTCGTGGTGCTCTCTAGTTCCTAGTCATGTCCAACGTAGTTTCCTTAACCTCTCGTGATCAGTTGATTGTTTTAATAGTCATAAACAAAAATTAAAGCAGACTGCTGGTTTTCCACCGCTACGTCTGGCAACGTTAAATCCTCAAATATACCTGTCTTTCTCTGGTATTTAGTGTTGAGTTGAGCTGGTAGCTTTGAAGCCTTTCCCTGACGCAGAGTGCTGTTTCCATTCTCTATTTGGAAATAGAGAATGGAAACAGTTAGGGACCAGCTTATAGGTTATAAATAAATAAATAAATAAATTAGTTCATAAACTAGACTCATAGTTTAGATGTAATAGGCCTAGACTGCCGGGGGGGAGGGGTCTGGCACAATGGGCTCTATCACTCTCTCTCTCTCTCTCTCCACATCTGTTTTTGCCCCTTTTGTTTGCTCCTGTACTCGTCTCTGGCTCTTGTCTTGTAGGTGGCCTGGGATCCTTGGTGGAGACTGCCTGCTGCTGTGGAGTCATGAAGCCTCAAAACTACAGCTATAAACATGACACACATAGTTGGCCATTTTATTAGGAACACTCCATTCTCATTATCATTATAGCTGTTCATGTAGTTATTAGCATGATCTCCATATCCATGATCGTTACACCTACAGTATCTATTTCTTATTACCACATAGTCATGAAGTCCCTCTTGAAAATAGGATGTCACATCTCAAGAGGCCTTTAACACATTTATACTTAATGGAGACAAATATGGTTGGGATGCACTTGTGGTCTGGGCACCCATGAGTTCGTCACTACCATAAGTTCTTATTTTCAGTTTGAATATCTAAGATTATACTTCTAGAAAATGATCACCACAACCATTCAGACATGAGGACCCTCCAGAAATGAGATGTAGCATCTCAAGAGGCTACCCTCTAATAAATCAGACGACAGGCCGATGATACATGGACCTGTCCCTAACTTTAGTTCTTACTTCGTCCACTTGTCTCCTCTTACTTCCCTTCCTTTGCCCTCACACCCATCACAGCATCGTGTGGATTTGCTGTTCATCATGAGACTGGGATCCACATTCAAGATTTCCTGCTGCTTAACAGAAGGTTTTTTCTTGCCGCCATGATGGAGGGATCCATGATTGGCTATATGGATTCATCTTGGGTGTTGGATGTATATATTTGTATATATATGTATATGTGTATTCTATATGTATATATGTATCTATGCATATATGTGTATCCATAAAATGAAGAGCTTTATGCTCTATTGTAAAGTGTCTTGAGATAACACTTGTTATGAATTGGCGCTATACAAATAAAGATTGATTGATTGATTGATTGATATTTGTTTCCCTTCATTGGCTGCCACTCATACAGCTCCCATGTCCTCACTTTCCCTGCCGCAGTCCCCGCTCAGTTCATCCACTGCGTAGCCTCTTTCCCACATGTCCCGTGCAGCCTCCCCGGTGCTCTTGAAGGTCTCGACTCCGTTGTTCCAGTGTATCCATATTTTATCGAGTGGAATCTGGCAACATATTCCTTTCTCTTTCAACAGTTATTTAATACCTTTGTATGGCTATCATTTCTGTACTATTTCTTTTGGATAGTCATGGTCAAAGAATATTAGTTTTCCTCTGATGAGTACCTTTTTTCTGCCATGCTTTCCTTTGAATCTTCTCTTTCATTTCAAACTGTAAAAAGTTCATCACTATCAATCTGGGGGGGCTCTGTGTGCTCATTGAATCTGAAGATCAGTGTCGTATAGTAGCCAGAGTTCGGTAATCAAGAGTTGTTCCACAGATCTAGCCACGGAGCTCACTTCCGTATCCTCCGGTAAGACAAAAACTCTTATATTATTTCTCCTTGCTCTCCCCTCGTTTGTTTCCACCTTCCACTTCTCCAACTCCGAAATACATGTTTGGGCCTCGGTGATGCTCACCTGTTGCCCCTGTATTTCCTTGCTATTTTCGACTAGCTTGCAGTCTATCTCTTGTCGAAGATTAGCCATCCCTTCCTTCATCTCTCTCTTCAGTTCCTCTTTAAACGTGGCTAACTCATGTCATATATCTTGATTAAGTTCTTTAATATTGTTGCTGATCGAGGCAAACCCAGATTGCAGAGTCTCTGTGTGTTCCTGTCCATCCATTTTCCCTGTTGCAATTCCTTTGTGTTCGTTAGCTTCTTGCCCGTTAGCCTCTTGTTCATTAGCCTCCCGTTCACAGATTTCTTCCAGAGCATCTTTTTCTTCAACTTTGTTTTGCTTTGGGTTGTTGTAGCATCTGCTTTGTCTCCTCCCCCACTTAGTACTATTATACACCTCATGGTGCAACCTGGACACATCGTCAGGGATGTACCTGGAGTCATTGGGTGTTTCGGGTCTTACATCAGACACCCTCACCCAGGCGACCCAGCCGGGGGTGATCAGGCCCCGACTTGCTTCCAGGTAGCGCACTACGCCACGTGTCCCCCCTCCTCAACCAGAGCCACCGTGAAGCCTTCTCTGCTGCTTCCAAGATGTTTTTGATGGCTTTTCATCTGTCCACCAATGCCTAGGAGTCCCAGGACCCGGAGCAAGGACTTACCTGCAAAGCCCCTGAAGCCCACCTCGATAGGCTCACAGCGGGCCTTCCACCCATTCCTCCGACACTCAGCAACCAGGTCTGCGTACTTTGCCCTCTTCCTCTCCTGTGCTTCCTCCATCTGGTCCTGCCAGGGGACAGTTAGTTCAAGAAGCATCACCTGCTTACTTGCCATGGACATCAGGACCATTTCCGGCCGGAGTGTTGTAGTAGCGATGATGTCTGGGAACCTTAACTGTCTCCTTAGGTCAACCAGGAGCTGCCAGTCCCTTGATGTTGTGAGAAGCCCCCTCTGGGTCTTCTTAGAGGGTTGCGGCTTTCCTCCTGCTCAGACAAAGGCAATGAAGCTCTTGGTTGGCTGCTGCAGCTTTCTGTTTTTAATGCCAGTGCAGATGGTGTCTGCTATTGCCCACAGGACATGGTCATGGTGCCAACGATACCTGCCATCTCCTAGGGCCTTTGAGCAGTTCCTCCCTTCTGGCAAAGCTGGCACACAGGTGAGTCTGTCAGGACCCAGGTAAAGAAGTTGCTAGGGCTCAGGAGGACATCGTACACAGACTATACCAAGAACTTAAAATTTTGTGGCTCCGCCTTCCAGAGTTCAGTCCAGGTGATCTTCCGGCTGGCTATGTGCTCCCACTTGATCCAGGCCCCGTGCTTGCTCATGCCAACCACTCTACTGAAGCGGGCCTCCCCCACCTCAGAACGGACCTCCTCCTGGATAAGTTCACACCTTTCCTTCCGTCTTGCTTTGCTGATGCCTGGTTTTGGGTTGCTACCTAGCCCAGCTTGTCCCGTCACCACGTTGCCCACTAGGATGGTGAGCCGCAACCTTGCCTCTGCTCGCTCCACTGCATCTTGGGCGTGCCACTTCCGTCCTGTTCGTACCTCCACGCCTGCTCAAGAGACTTTATTGTCCACAGAATTTCTGTAGAGCGGGACTTCTCTGGCTCTGGAAACCTTGAACTCCTCCATCAGGCTGCTGAAGGGTAGCTGCAGCTTGGTATTGTGCCCAAACAAAGCAATGCTGCTTAGGCTCCATGGCATGTCCAACCACCTGCGCAGAGCCTAGCTAATCTTCCTTTCAAAGCCTTCCGTGATGGTAATAGGAATTTCATAGATTAATAGTGGCCAGAGGAGATGAGGCAGGATGCAGTGCTGGTATGTTCAGGCCTTAAACTTACCAGGAAGTCCCGACTTATCCACCGCTGCAAGCCATGTGTCAAGGTCATTGCTGGTTGCTCGGCGTGTAGTGGTATCCCTCAGATCACAAGTGAAAAGCTTGCTCCAGCTCTTCACTGGCTTTTCCGACACAGTGGGAATTTTTGTGTCTCCCAGAGTGAAGAGGAAGCTGTCGGTGACCTTGCCTTTCTGCAGGACCAAGGACCTGGACATTTCGGGCTTGAAACTCATTCGTGCCCAAGTAACGAGCTGATCGAGACCTTGCAGAAGCCAACTGCATCCAGGCACTGATGTTGCTGTTACCGTGAGGTCGTCCATGAATGCTCTAATTGGAGGTTGTCGGGTGCCAGATCTTGATAAAGGGCCTCTGCACTCCACTTCTGCAGACTTTATGAGCATATTCATGGCCAAGGCAAACAGGGACACAGAGACTGTGCAGCTGGTAATGATGCCTTTCTCTAGACGATGCCCATCCGATGTTGAAGTTCCAGAGGACACCCTCAGACTGAAGTTGTTGTAGTAGTCCTGGATGAGATTGCGGACCTTCTCTGGGACGTGGTACTGCTCAGGGACAATTTCACCAGCTTATGGGGGATGAGCCATAAGTGTTGGCAAGGTCCAGCCACAGTACAGCCAAGTCCCCCCTGCTTTCCTGCGCCTCCCGGATCAGTTGGGTTACCACTCCAGTGTGTTCTATGCACCCTGGGACCCCTAGGACTCCTCCCTTCTGCACCAAAGTGTCGATGTTGGTGTTCTTGAGGAGGAATTCCATGAGGCGGTTGGCAATGATTTTGAAGAAGGTCTTGCATTCAACAATGAGGAGGGAGATTGTCCTGAATTGCTCGATGTTTCTCGCATTCTCCTCCTTGGGAATCCACACTCCTCTCTGCATACTAATACTGCTGAGGCACTTTCCCTATTTTCCAGATCCCTCTGAATATCTTCCAAAGACACTCCAACAGGCAGGAACAGTGTTTGAAGACCTTGTATGGGACTCCACTTGGGCCATTTTTTACTCATTACTCACTCATTTCTTTCAAGTTAATTATTTTGAAGGGGGTTTGTAATTCCCGACTCTGGAGAGGTAAAAACCTATGTGTCTGTTCTCTCCGCCATCTTACCGGAAGTCCCCCAAGTCTGTGGATATTCTAACAATAATAAGCATTTTCATTTGCATAAGCCTGTGTCTACCTGAGTATTCCTGCCCCCCAGCTTGAGAAGTTTCTGTGCAAACTGGCACCATTTGTTCACATTCTTGGCAAGAGATTGGCTTACACCATGTCTAAACTTAAAACCTATCACTACTCACTTGTTGGCTGTAAACAGCCACATATATTGTCGCATATAGGCTACCAGCCTTGGAGACCCAAAAAGCCCGTGGATTATTTTTATTTTTGAAGGGAATGCACAGCAGTCAGCTAAAACCTGCCAATCACTTCACGTCCAACTGCTTCTCCAACTCCAGTCAGGTCAACACAGTACATGTAACTGGACTTTTCCTGAATCCAGGCTCAATACCAACAATCCGTCACCAAACGTGATGATGGAAATGTAAGTTTTTTAATGCTGTGTGGCATAATTTTTCTCATTGTTACAAGTGAATGCTAAAAGCTGGGGGAAGGGAACCAGAGTTTACTGCAAAACATGTTTTTTTATTGTTCATGTCACATGTGAAAAGTCTGAAGGATAAACTTCAAGCATTCTTACATAAGTCAAGAGCATTTTTTCAGTTGGCTGAATATAATCAGTCCTTTACCCACCCCATTACCTCTCTGTTTCTGCTAACGTTAGGCCGTCGTGGCTGTGTCCCACTGCAGTGACTAGGAAGAGGTTAGCAGGTTGTACATTGGCCTGTGATGTTTGAGTAAAAGAGCTGCATTGTTATCTGGTATCCCGCATGAATTTGCGGTTCGCATGTGTTGGCCGTTGCTCCAGCTCATTAGCATAGTTAGGCACTTCCCGCAAAACCAGCCGTTCTGAACAGAGGGGAAATGTGAAAGAATACAGCTGTGCTTATTCATAGGCTTTTTGGACCAAAGCATGTTGCTAAGGTTTCATTAAGACATCATGGATCCATGTTAACCTGCGGAAAAGAAGCATAACAATGGACCTTTAAGGTCCTGGCCATTCCCAAACACTTTATATGGGCTGTTTCCAAGATGGACTAGTGAAGTATAATTAACTGTCAATCTGATTTGTCAGCTTTTTTTTCTGAACATTTTTCGAGTGAGAATTCAATGAAAGTAATCCTTTTGATATGGACAGATATCTATTTTTTCAAGGTGCATGTACCAAATTTGATGAATCTTGGGTAATGCTTTAACCTGACACACCAAATGTAGCAAATGTCAAGACAAGTGGAGTGAATATCCTTACTTTAGAGAAGTATGTAGTGTTGACACTTTTTTCCTTTTACAAAGAGATGTGGTCGAGATATGATAAAACTGCTACTGAAGTTTTTAGCATCTATGCTAATAACTGTCTGTCTGCTCTAAGGGACTCTGATCGGGCCGTCCCTCTTGGTTGGAACTTGGCAAGATGGATCCCTCTTGAATCTCGCTGATTAAGCTGCTGCACAAAGTTAGTAATATTTAGCAACTACAGGAGAAATATGTAGAAAACAAAGATAACGATAACAATCTACATTTCAAAAGGGTCCTCTCTCTGGACTGTTCTTGGGTCCTGTGTCAACTTTACCTTGTGAGATACCATGCTGGTAAAATATGAGAATACAACAAAGACTAATCCCTCTGTGGCCTGACTTGTACAGAGTCTTGAGGGATGGCCTACAGAAGCTGATTAGAAGAGGGGAATGTAACTCACGGGTTGGTCTGTCCAAAAATGAACATAGAGCTGTAAGGCAGGATGGGTTTGGGTCCACTTGGAGCAACACCCTCAAGGCTCCTCTCAGTCATGGGCATCGTCTCACAGTCCATACTGTTCACTGGAGACAGAGGGAGTCAGGTGGACACAGTTCATTCACACTGTCTTGTAGTTTTGCTTCTTTTTTTTCATTATTGTACACAGTTCTAGAAACACAATGCACATAAAACATATTTTAAAAAAAGCCTCTGTGTGTGGAATTGGTAGAAGCCTGCAAATGGCTGATATAACACGAAAGAGACAATGGAAGGTAACTACTGAGCCACCAAAAATAAATACCAGATATAAAGTGCAACAATTTCATACAGAGAAACAACGGGGAAAAACATAACAGACTCAAACAAGGCAGGTGTTAAAGAACAATAAATAAAATACATTTTTACATAGCTGTGGTTAATAGTCCTGTTCATGTTGAGGTCATCAACAGTTCCTTAGTCTATATTTCTCAACAGTCGATGACAGAGGAAGCATATATCTTCTCCACAAGATAACTCCCTGATATTTAATTGGACATTGACCAGGAGGTGTTTTTTATGTGTAAAAATAAAGGCTGTTAACTTGCCTTATAGAACGATTATCAAATTTTGAACTACAGACAAAATTATTTTGTAAACAAACTGGTAAATCTGAGTTTTGATATAAGACTTTAAGACAAAAATATTTGGAAGGTGTTAATGTTAAAAATAGATAACTGGAGTTTTAGAAAAGAGGTCCACTTTGTGCTAGAGATTTGGAGGCGGTGGCTAATCTAACAAATTGTTTCAGTTGCATTTAGGATTTTTGGAGATATGTGGGAAATGTGCTGGCCCAAACAATGTTACAATGTGATAAATAAAACTAAAATATAATGTCAGGAAGCAAGAGTTTATTACAAATTCATTTTTTTTCTAAAGATACCAACAACAGATTTAGAGACCTTATTACAAGCAAAATCAACCTGTTCTCTCCAGCTGAGATTGTGTTCAATCTGAGCACCTCAAAAATGCGTGATCATTTCATTATAATCTATGTAGAGCGTTTACTTCAAAATTTCTTGTTACCAGAAAATGGATAAAGGACCTCTTTCACAATACATGTAATTTTGCCCACAGCCCATTTTTTTGTTTATTGTGTGGTATTTGTAGTACACCCAGAGACTCCCAAGAATATACCTTTAGAAAATCCAAAAGTCATCCAGGGCCTGTACTATGACCTATTTTATGATCATTGCCATAGGTGTGAGCCAGGGTGCACACTTTACCCCAAAACTTACTCAAACACAAATAATAAATCATCAAATTGGGTCAAATCACCTTCACTGAAGTCTGGTGCATCTTTTGAAATCAAATGTAAAGCTAAGTATTACAATTGAAAGAAGTTATTGAATTTTAACTGGAAAAAAAATAGTTTTTTATGATTTTTTCAACAAATTCAATTCTTTAGAGATGTGTCTGACCAACTTACAGTTGCTGTACAACTAAAATACTTACAAATTATTTGGCCACATATATATTCTCAAAGTGGGAAAAAATCATCAAATTCTGAGACGGTAAAGTTGTTCAATTAACAGGTTGGGTTACTGTGGAAGAATCAGGATACTGTTCCATGTCTTGTATATCAGGGAACCTTTAAAGATTTGTTCAGAATTCATCCTTTAAGTATGATTTCTTTTAGAATTTGAATGCTAGATTCAAAACAAACATTTCACATGAAATGTTATTCATTTTAATATTGAACAGCCACAAAGGGCCTGTATATTATGCCTTTGTGATGAGATAATAATGAGCCATTGATACAAGTAAAAACCGATGCAGTTTTGGATTGTTGTAATCAGATTGTATATATCTACAATGACAGCAATACATAAACATTACTTCTGTCAATTTCTGTTTCTAGTACTTATATATACATGTAATCTGTTTTATGGCCTTCGTGTCTTTTTTGCATAGCAACGGCTTGGACAAATTTAATTTGTAGACTGTAGAACTATAGTGAGGAAAGGGGATCTGAGAAATCCATAAGATGTATGATTGGCTGGTTATTTCATAGAATGGAGTCTTTGAATTTGCTTGTGTATGGTTGGAGGGGTTTCTGATTTTGAAAATGTTTATAATATCCCAAATAATAGATTACAGATGCAACATGTGCACACATGCCAGAGGTTCTCTTTCCAGCAGGACAGAGACAATAATATGCCTTCACAGGATCATCTGATGCATTCTTGTCAAATTGAATCCAAACATTGTATTTTATTTGAGATCTGTGACGAGAATGAATCTGTCCCCTAATGAGATCAGCATCATGCTGGTAAACCCAAATCTCATAGTCACCATCATTTTTTGATGCTCAGCAATGTAGCCAGGGACTGTTTGATTTGGTATGTACCGCATGTTATGGTCTCAAGGTATTCCAGATCCACATGAGGGAACGAGATATCAGATGCTTCAAGCTTCTGCCATTCACTACGAGCTCTACGTGACATATTTGGGTCTTCTGCAACTCGTTTTGCCAAAACATTGTCTTTTTTTAAAAGTGAAAGCATATGCTGAGCCATCTTAGTATCTCATTCCTCTCGATCTGGATCTGAAACATATATTGGTCCTCTGAAGGCATTGAGACATGCAGTTACTATGTGCACTAATTTGCCAGTGACCTCAACGAAATAATTTGAGGTAAGTTGTTCCTTAAACAACATCCACTTCTTTAAACGCCCGTGGTAGGACTCTACTATCCATCTTGTTTTGGTACAGCAACGATCACTATTGGCTGTTGAGGAATCCAATTGGGATTTACCAGTTGGTAAAAATGAGGGCATTCTAGCATCATACCCCAACTTAGCAAGAAGATCTAAGGCATCCCTGAAACCGCGATCTACAATCATATTGTCATTTGCTTCTAACCAAGATTTCAATATTTCAATTTTTTCCATGATGAGCCGAGTTATTGTTGCATCATTTACGTTACCATGGTAGGGGCCAATAGTGTCTAAAACATATCCATCAGGCAGTACAACTGACATGAATTTTAGGTAATTTCGTTTTTTCTGTCCTCCGTAAGATGCCCTTTGAAACTGATGATCACTGCAATTGTTGAGGTAGATATATGTACCATCTAAGATAAGAGTGACCTGGTCACCATAAAAAGCTTTAGTAAAGACAGTGTTGTGAGTTATGGCATCGTGGCGTGAAATATGATTTGTGCCAAGGTATTTGGGAACAACTATTGTGTTCAAAATATCTGCAATTGTATGAAAATATCTTGACAGTGTAGCTTGGGAAAGATTAGTAAGCATGGTCATTTGATTCCATGAAAGGTTTGTTTTCAGTTTTGCCCAAAAGTAAAGAAGCAAATCTATTGCTCTGGAACTATCACTTGAACCTGAAACAAGATCAGAGTCACACATGTCATACATGTTCTTAAATTGCACCAGTGTCTAGCCAGTCCATGCATGGCAGTCAGAATCTGACAAGGTTTCAAACTTCAGTTTGGGTGATGTCTCATGTTTGGATACTTCATGTAGAATATATATAATATATATACTTCATATATAGAATATATGAAAAAAAAAATAATTCAATTGAATGCACAATACTAAATTGAAGTTAACATCCATTTGCTGCAAATTGCATGAAATAAAACATTACCCTTGATATAATACAAGACATGGAACAGTATCCTGATTCTTCCACAGTAACCCAACCTGTTAATTGAACAACTTTACCGGTCTCAGAATTTGATGATTTTTTTCCCACTTTGAGAATATATATGTGGCCAAATAATTTGTAAGTATTTTAGTTGTACAGCAACTGTAAGTTGGTCAGACACATCTCTAAAGAATTGAATTTGTTGAAAAAATCATAAAAAAAACTATTTTTTCCCAGTTAAAATTCAATAACTTCTTTCAATTGTAATACTTAGCTTTACATTTGATTTCAAAAGATGCACCAGACTTCAGTGAAGGTGATTTGACCCAATTTGATGATTTATTATTTGTGTTTGAGTAAGTTTTGGGGTAAAGTGTGCACCCTGGCTCACACCTATGGCAATGATCATAAAATAGGTCATAGTACAGGCCCTGGATGACTTTTGGATTTTCTAAAGGTATATTCTTGGGAGTCTCTGGGTGTACTACAAATACCACACAATAAACAAAAAATTGGGCTGTGGGCAAAATTACATGTATTGTGAAAGAGGTCCTTTTACATAAAACGTGATGCAGGTAACTTACAAATGGAAACAACCAAAATAAACCCCCTCTCATTCTCTTTTACTCACCATAAACATTGACATTAATAACATTATAAATTCTCTTGTCTCCTCCTCTATACCATCAACATACCTTTGACACCCACTCTTACCTAAGCTGTTCAAGGAGGTCTTTCCCCTTGTTCATCCATCCTTGCAGGAGACAACAAATATATCTCTGTCAACAGGCTACATGCTACAGTCATTTAAAGTAGCTGTAATCAAACTTCTCCTTAAAAAACGTCAGGATCAGGCCTATATCAAACCTTCCATTTACTTTAAGGATTCTGGAAAAAGTAGTGGCTGATCAGCTGTGTGACTTCCTTCAACACAACAGCCTGCTTGAGGACTTTCAGTCAAGATTTTGAGCTCATCACAGCACAGCACAGAGACTGCTCTAGTTAAAGTAACCAACGATCTACTCTCAGCTTCAGACGAGGCACTTCTCTGTACTTGTTTTGTTAGATTTTAGTGCTGCTTTCGACACCATTGATCATGATGTTCTTTTACAGAGATTAGAGGTTTTACTGGGGATTACAGGGACTGCCTTGAATTGGTTTAAGTCCTACTTATCTGACAGATACCAGTTTGTATACATGAACAAGTCCTCTGTGTACACTTAAGTAAGTTGCAGAGTTCCTCAAGGCTCTGTGCTAGGTCCAATTCTCTTCTCCATATATATGTTTCCCCTCGGTGATATCATGAGGAAATACTGTGTTGATTCTCATTGTTACACTGATGATGCTCAGCTGTATGTATCACTGAAGCCAGGTGAGACAAATCAGTTAACTACACGCATGTTTAAAGGACATTAGAACCAGGATGGCCAGAAATTTTCTTCTTCTAAACTCAGACAGAGGTTGGAGGCCATTGTGCTGGGCCCTCAACACATCAGAGAAACACTCTCTAATGATTTAACTGCCATAGATGGCATTAGCCTGACACAGAGCACAACTGTTAGAAATCTTGGGGTTCTATTTGATCAGGATTTATCCTTTAACTCTTACATAATGCAAGTTTCAAAAACAGCCTTTTTCATCTTTGTAAAATCACTAAAATCAGGCCTGTCCTGTCCTAGAGCGATGCTGAAAAGCTAATCCATGCTTTTGTTCCCTCTATACTGGACTATTGCAATTCTCTTCTTTCAGGCTGTTCCAGCAAGTCACTTAAGACGCTTTAGCTGGTCCAAAATGCTGCACCACATGTACTGACTAGAACTAGGAGAAGAGACCACATTAACCCTGTATTAGCTTCTCTGCATTGGCTTCCTATTAAATATAGAATAGAATTCAAAATTCTTCTCCTCACCTATAAAGCTCTCAGTGGACAGGCATCAGTTTATCTTTAAGAGCTTGTAGTGTCGTTCAACCCCTCTAGAACATTACGCTCCCAAAATGCTGGCCTGCTTGTGGTCCCATCAATCTCCAGGATAGAATGGGAGGTACAGCCTTCAGTTATCAGGCTCCTCGTCTCTGGAACCATTTACAGACCACAGTTCGGGAGTCAGACTCCCTCTCTACCTTTAATGTTAGACTTAAAACATTCCTCTTTGATAAAGCTTTCAGTTAGGGACCAGCTTATAATCCATAAATTAGACACATAGTTAAGATGCAATAGGCTTAGACTGCCGAGGGGATCTGACACACTGGGCTCTATCCCCCTCTCACACACTTTCTATCTATATCTGCCTTTGTCCCATTTGTTTGCTCCTGTACCCATCTCTGGCTCTTGTCTTGTAGGTGGCCTGGGATCCTTGGTGTAGACTGCCTGCTGCTGTGGAGTCACAAAGCTTCAAAAACTACAATTACAAACATGACACATATCTGGCCATTTCATTAGCCACATTCCATTCCCATTATCATCATAGCTGTTAATGTAGATATTAGCATGATCTCTCTATCCATGGTTGATACATCTACAGTAACTATTTTTTAGCATCACATAGACTTGAGGTCCCTCTTGAAATGGGATGTCACATCTCAAGCGGTCGACTTTTAATACATTTATTATAAATTCTTGTTGTCAGTAAGACTATCATTGATTATTGATTCTTGTTGTCAGTACGACTATCATTGATTATACTTGTATAAAATTATCACCACAACCATTCAGACATGGGGACCATCCTGAAAACAATGCAGCATCTGAAGAGGCTAACCTCTAATAAATTTGTTTTCAGTCGAAACATATTTGATGACGACAGGTCTATGGTTCATGAATCTCTCGCTAACTTCAGTTCTTACTTTAGTCCACTTGTCTCCTCTTACTTCCCTTCCTTCACCCACACACCACACAGTATTGTGTGGATTTGCTGTTCATTATGATACTGGAATCCACATTAAAGATTTCCTGCTGCTTAACAGAAGGTTTTCTGCTTCCTGCCATGATGGAGGGATTCATGATTGGCTATATGGATTCATGTTGGGTGTTGGATGTATATATTTGTATATATTTGTATTTGTGTCTCTATGCATATATGTGAATCCATAAAACGAAGATTTTTATGCTCTATTGGAAAGTGTCTTGAGATAAAACACTTTCTATAAATTGGCACTAAACAAATAAAGATTGATTGATTGATTGATTGATTGATTGATTGATTGATTGATTGATTGATTGATTGATTGATTAGTCCCAAAATTCATTTACCTCAACCCATGACATGACTATATCTTTTAAGATGTGGTGCTGATTAATTAAAAAAAAGATGATGCACAACAAATCAGAGCTCATTTCTGATTGAGTGTACATTTTATTTTCCATCAAGTTTTTGGAAATAAAAGAGGCAACTCTCTGTTTCTGTTTAGTGGATGAGATTCTGTTGACTTTTTCTCTCTCACAGTCATTATTTTATGTGCCATGGTTTCTGTTCAACATATAATTCACCAGAATTTAATGATGTAATTTGTAATTTCATGGTGAGGACTAACATGTTTGTATATTTCTATATACGTTTTGACTTGTATTTGAATTAATCATGATATCATGCTTCTCAAAGCATAACATTAGCAAGTAACAATGTGCTCAACTAATCAGGGAAATTTCTGGGACACTCCCGGATTGAGGTCTATAGTGATTTGCCAGCTAAAAGCCCAAAACAATCTTTGTATTTTGCCAGAGTAATACGGATAAAACACTTAAATTGTGTTATATACTCCAAGTAACCAATAAGAGGCTCTGCTGTGACTCTCTAGGATTGTGGGTATCATAGTTTGTTTGTTTATAGTGTTAGTGTAAGTTATATTTCACCATGCAGAGTTAATAAAATACAAACTCTTGTCTCCTATGGAAGAAAACGCAAACTCTCACAGCCAGGTAGCTTCTTGTGAGTCTGAAGTACACTCAGTGGCTATGAGGGGAGTTCCATTCAGAGCAGCTTCTCCCCACAATCAGACAAAACAAAATCCTGCTGAGGGGATTTCAAGAACTTGTTTGTGAATAACGGTTGGATGATTTGTTGTTACATCCCTCTTATTCTTAAGTCTGCCATGAGGAGATTAGAGGATCAGGATATGTGAGTTTTGTATGTCTGTGCCAACACTGACTTTGTATGAGGGTGGTCTCTCCAGGGGGGGAAGTGATGGTCACTGGAGGGATGTGGATGGAGGTCTGCCCTGTTCGTTTGACATTCTTCTGGTTGTCTGAGTCCTCTGGTCTGTCAGGTGGCCAATTGGTCCCATCTGAGCCCTGCTGCGGGGAAATGGTAAGGGATTCTCCCTCAGAGTCGCCGTACCTGAAAGACAGATCAGAAATAGCACCACTGCCGAGCTCTGTAGTCCTTCAGTAGTTCTGACTCTCACCTTTACTGCAGGACCACTGCTGAGCTTTGTAGCCCCGCAGTAGTTCTGACTCCCAACTTTACTGCAGGACCACTGCTGAGCTTTGTAGCCCTGCAGTAGTTCTGACTCCCACCTTTACTGCAGGACCACTGCTGAGCTTAATAGCCCTGCAGTAGTTCTGACTCTCACCTTTACTGCAGGACCACTGCTGAGCTTAATAGCCCTGCAGTAGTTCTGACACCCACCTTTACTGCAGGACCACTGCTGAGCTTAATAGCCCTGCAGTAGTTCTGACTCTTACCTTTACTGCAGGACCACTGCTGAGCTTAATAGCCCTGCAGTAGTTCTGACACCCACCTTTACTGCAGGACCACTGTTGAGCTTAATAACCCTGCAGTAGTTCTGACACCCACATTTACGGCAGGACCACTGCTGAGCTTTGTAGCCCTGCAGTAGTTCTGACTCCCGCCTTTACTGCAGGGCCACTGCTGAGCTTTGTAGCCCTGCAGGAGTTCTGACTCCCACCTTCACTGCAGGACCACTGCTGAGGTCTGTCACCTCACAGTAGTTCTGACTCTCACCTCTGACTGTGGGATTTTTCCCTCTCATTGGACTGCTCTCCCTCAGCTGCGGACTGTCCTCTGGATCCACGAGTCCGATGTCTCCTCCTCTCTCCATTCTCTCCTCGGGAGTGCTTGTCCCCATCCCTGTTACATGAACGTCCATCTTTGTGCCTTGACCTCCGCTCCCCCTTCCCTCCGTTGTTCAGCATTCCGTTGCCCCCTCTGTACTGGTGGTGTGAGTGATGATGATGGTGCTCCCTCTCACCTCCTCCTCCACTGTCGTCCATCGAGTTCTGATGATGATGTTTCCTTCCTCCCTCTCGGCTGTGGGATCTCTCACTCTTCCCTTCCTTGTCTCTGCTGCACTCGTGGTCTTTCGAGCGGCTGTGATGGACGTGGTGCCCCCCATCTTTACTGGTGTCACCATTTTTGTTAGCTTCCTCTCTCCTTCTGGCCCGGTCTCTGTGGCGGTGGTGGCGGCGAGGCTGGTGGTGTGGAAAAGGAGGTGGTGGAGGTGGATCTGCGGCGGTCTCTGCTTCTTCCGGCATGCAGGACTTGTGATGGTGGTGCTGGCGGCCCCCCATTACAGGTCCATCACCATGTTCAACAACCAGTGGGCGGTCCAGGTGTGTCTTCATATCGGGTCGGATGTTGAGGACAGAGGACAGGCGTAGACGTTCCTCTGGCTCCAGCTCGCTGTAGAGGGCCTCGCAGCTTGCCCAGTTCTGCTTCCTCAGCTGGTTGGCCTTCTGCTCCCACACTGACATCGCCTTCATGGACCTCTGCTGCTCCTTACTGAGGAAGGAGGAATCAGACAAATCAAAACCCACTGAGATGGCTGTAACTGAATCAAACATTGAGTAAATCTTTGTAATCTTTGTAATCCTATTACTTTCACACAGGGAAGGCTCTCCAATGGATGCATGGTTTCCTCTGAGGTGTGACACATTCAGTATGTATGTACTTCTCACTTCATGACTCCATGGCACATTAAACCAGCCGTAAAATTCCCTCCACGACTCGTGATGGCACTTTGTCCCTACATGCTGAATGATTTAAAGTATGACCAAAGAGCAATGAAGCTTTCAGCACAGCCAACACCAGATCTATTTATCACAGTCTGCCGTGCAGAGAGCTCATCCATGACAATGTGGAAGCAAACGCCAAGCATGGCCATGTTACCATGCTCTGACATGTTGTCATGTTAATATCTCAATTAAAGCTCTTTAATATGTTAGAATGCATGCAGATTAAAACTGACCTGAAATACTGATAATCTTCATACTTTTTTAAGAGACAAATTAGATGTTTCAATAACAACCAACAACAAAAAAGACTTTACAACAAGACAGATGCCAGGGTGAGATGTGCTTATCAAAACTTTCAAAGTCACTCATTATTTTGTTTTTTTAAAATACCTTTTAAAATGTTCCAACATCAGACTTTTATCAGGCAAACAGGGTTTAAGTGAGCAGGGGATCACATCCAGTTAGAGGCTAAAAGCCAAAGTATCATTAGGAGAGAAAAATATAAACATTTACTGGCCACTTTATTAGGTGCACCTTCTTAACTGCTCATTTATGCAAACAGCTAATCTGCCAATCATATGGCAGCAACTCAATGCTTTGAGGCATGTAGACGTGGTCAAGACAGCCTGTTGAAGTATTCCATAAATAGCTCAGCTGTTGGAATTTTCACAAACATCTCTAAGGTTTACAGAGAATGGTCCACAAAGAAGGAAATATCTTGTGTACTGCAGTTCAGGTCAGAGAAAAATAGCCAGAGTGGTTTGAGATGAAATTAACAAAAATGGAACAACTGTTAGAGCCAAGGTCTGCAGGAGATCATTTCTGAACACACAACACTTCAAGTCTTGGAGTAGATATGCAACAGCAGCAGAGGACTGCACAGGGTACCGTTCCTGTCAGCTAAGATGAGAAGACTGAGGCTTTAATTCACACCGGCTCACCAAAATTGGACTATAGAAAACCAAAGAAATGTTACCTGCTCTGATGAGTCTGGATTTCTGCTCCCCATTTGAAGGGTAGGGTCAGAATTTGGCATGAACATCATGTAAACATGGATATGACCTTGATAGCTCTTTGATAGCTCTCCACAATCATCAGTTCTCAATTCAGCACAGCACACCTTGGACGCTCTCATTGTGAGATGTCCTCATGTCAATATGGACCAAACTCTCTGCTGAATGTTTGCAGCACCTTGTTGAACAGTTACAACAGTTCTGACAGCAAAAAGGAGTCCAACCTGGTACTAATAAGATGCACCTGGTAAAGTAGCCAGAGACTGTGACTCTGAAATTTCGTGACTGTGTTAAGCATAGTTAGTGGCATTACATTTAAAGGAAATTATAATTTGATGTCCTTTTCAAAGACAAATGGGTGAAAAACCTTCCACACGCCCTTTAAAGCAGTTCTGTCTTTCTTATCCAGATGAAATTTGTTACACAAAAGTGAAAGCCAGATCACTTATCGGTAAAACGCAGCTCTCCCAATGGTCTGTGTCCACAGCTGCCATATTTCCCATGTACTATTGTAGTTCAACATCTTTGGGCTTAGCATTGCTCACAGCCCTCTCAGCTGACTTGCAGAAAAAAACAGTGAACTGACTTGTCTTTACAGGAAACACTCTCAAAGTACATCTGCTATTGGGGGATGGATTGGATTAATTTCCTCCATCAATGAGGTTATGTTTTTGCTGGCATTTGGCTGTTTGTTTGTTTGGTTGTGAGCAACACAGCAAATGGCTTACAGCATTTGTTAGCATTGCGTGACCCCCGACTAACAATGTCAGATATGCCTTACACACAGAGCTCTTTTAGTTTAGTTTGTTTTCCTTTTTTGGGGTATTTCTACTAATGGTCTGGGGATGTTAAAGTTTCCTGTTGTTCCTTTGAAATATTAAATACTAGGAAAAGCCCTCTGACACTGAGGTTCTGAGAGGTGAAGCAGGTGTGGACACAGGTCCTAGAGTGGGAGCTCAGATCTGCCTGCCTGAATCACCTTTAACACTTTATTCCATGACCATGAGACAGTTTTATGTTCACACAGCTCCTTTATCTGGCAGCTTAACCACTTTATCATCATTGCTTAAGTAGCATAATAGACATTTCTACAATGAAAAACTTGCTGCTCTCCTTAAAAGATGAAAAAAAACAAATCACACTAAAACATGGATGGAAATATGACACTGGATAGTCAAATGTGAAAATTCTAAAACATGGCTGAAAATGTAACTATGAAAAACATGATTATGTATGTTTAGTCTCAAAGCACTGACCACCCTGCTATAGGTCGGTTTTGTTTACCTCAGGTAGTGATGGACGGGGGTGCAGACATAACTCCTACAAACACATAAAGGGAGCAGCATTGAAACAAACAGAAGGAGAGAAGGGATTCAAAAGGGCAGATGGCAGCAGAACGAGGATACAGACAGAAGCACAGCGGGGCAAACAGATTCAGGAAACCAACACAGAGGCACGGAGAGTAAGGACACAAAAAAATATCTGAAAATAAATAAAATTTAAGTGTGTTTGTTGGGACGAAGCAGGGGAGTGATGGGCCCTGGTAATGAAAACTAGTGTAACATTAGTATTTTTTAAGACCTGAAGAGCTCTGGCTGTTTAGCGTATCATTTTCCTCAAAGCACCATTTCTATTCGCGTCTCATTGCTGGCACCAACATGGACAGGAGAAAGAAAAGGAGACTGACAGGACACTGAAGGGATTTTCTCATATCCTTTTTTAATTGTCTCACTCAGCAGAAATGATTTTTTCATTAAAGAAAGTAAAGATAAGTGTATTTATAATTTTTTATATTACAGGACAGGAAAAACATTTTAAATAGTACAGAAATGTTGCTCATATGCAGATCAAAACCTTTGCATCTGTCTAGCAGTAGTTAAAAGTATCTTATAGAGGTGGTCCACTGAGCTGCAGAGTGTGGATAAGATCTCAGACGAGAAGATACACTCTATCCTGCCTCATGGCAACAGACCTGAGTACTAAAAAAACAGCATAAGCTGGGACAGGAAGCCCACTGAAGAACTACTTTGGTATTCTCAATTTGAGCTACGCTTCCAGAGGTACAGGGACAGAATATTTGATTTTATCAGATTTTAATCCTTCAAACAAAACAGGTTTTTTGTTGATCCATCCAAAATTAATAAAACAAGCCTTTAGAACAGTTTTGTCAGAACCACCAGACTTTTGAACAAATAAGGCATCTGTATTCAGATGATATGAGTTTCTATGTTGACCACTGACGCAGTTGTTGAAGTGATTTTTTCAATGTAGGTGTTTTTGTTTTGAATCTTGTCAGTAATTATTTTTATGACATTAATGAGAGTAATGAAAAATTATACAGGTTGAGACAGCATGTCCGTTTGCTCTGAAGTAAGATGACAAAGTCTTTGTGGGAGCTGTTTTGGGGGTTTGAGGCTTTTAATGGCTCTAACAAGATAGTGTTATAGGGATGCAGCCACTTCAGTTTTCTCCTTCCAGTCAAATGTCAGCTGAGTTCCAGCCAACTGCTTGCCAGTGAGGGTCTAAATTATACTTTTTTTTCAATTTTTGCACTTTGTTGAAATTTTTCCGTGGTTATCAAAATTTTCAATTATGTGTTCTGTTAAGTATATATAGCTAATATTACATGTTTATTACATAATTGCAGGGAGAGCATTATTGGCTATGAGGGTGAGCAGGTCCAAGCACGATACTGTCATGGACCAGCCAAGACCCTGCAAAGGAAGTTGGGGAATATTTAAATAGGTCAATCTTTATTTGGAGGTAAGAAACAATTGGCAGGTCTGTGGAAAGCATGTAGGCTTGAAGCATCAGTTTATATTGGATAAATCACTTACTGGGATCCTCCCAATGTTATGCCTCAGAACTTTATGCCTCATTATATGTTTGGTTTGGAGACTTTTATTCAGGTAGGGTAACTGAACAAAAAATGAACAACTGCATCTGCATTTTTCTTATGGTCAATAAATACCAAACTAGAACCAAACCAGTGAAATGATGTTCCGTTGTCGCTGTCCAATTATGACCAAGTAACTTATGCAGATGCATTACTTGTGGCATACTATAATTACCACTTCTGTTGATGTTTTAGTTGAACAAATGTCTCTGTTTTTGTACGTTACTAAAGACAAGTCAAAAGCTTTTTTCCAAAATCATAACTAAAGGAGGTTAAAATTAAATTAAAAAAGCACTTGAAAGTCCTCATATAGTAAGGCCACTGTTGTGGTTTGAATTTTATGTTTAGGTATTACTGAAATGGTTTAAGTTGTGCTGTTCACCTTCCCCTTTTCTTTCTGCAGTGCAGGCTGTGGCTGGGGGGCGTGGCTGACCTACTTTCTGGCAGAGTGCAGCAGGGCACACCTGAAGGCATTTCCCAATCAACTCACCTCTCCATAAAGACCTACTGAATCCTCACTCCTCTGCCAGATAATTCCGTCTCACTCGGTAGTGCCAGGCTTAGAACCTCATGTTGTTCTCATGTTTTTTGGAAAACTTTTCGCACTGTTTTTGACGACCTTTTTTTCTGTTTCCGGGTCTGTGCCCTGCTGCCTCTCTTTGGTTTTTTGGTCAGTAGGCAGCCAGCCTCCAGCGGTCACAGCCCGCAGAGACATAGCTATATATTGTCCTTTTTGTGTTTGTTCTCTTTGGTGTGTCTCCTTTTGAGACAATAAAAAGACTTTGATTTTGGAACTTTCGACAGTCTCCTGCTCTTATTGGTCCACTTGAACATCAGGCCGTAACAGCCACTCTCATTACCCCCACTCATTTCTGGCAAGTGTCAACTGTTGCCTAGACATACAAATACACTGAAACTCTGCACGCAACATGGTTCATTATCTGAGCAAGCCTACTGATGAATTCAGACAGACTCAATCTAGAAAGTAAAGGAAACAAGAGGTATACGTTAATCTACTTTTCAAAGTTCTTATTAATGTAAAACACTTTTCTGCTGCAAAATATGTAATGTGCAATAGCAATGAGCAATTACAATGTGAAAGTACACCCATGTACAATCACTTATTCCTATGTGCAATTACTCAGAGTTTGACTACCCTGCAATGAAATCACAAACTGAAGAAAAAATATGCACAGTTACAAGGGCATGGACATTTTATCCCTCTGACTACTTTTGTTTTTTAACCATTTCCAGTGATGGGAGTTGACACAATTTTATTGATACCAACACCACTTTCAATTTTGATCTGGTTCTTGAACCATTTTCTCATTTATTTTTGGTGCAGGGAAAAAAAGATCAGTTTTTCAGAAGAGCCATTCAGTACATTTCACAGGTCCATCATGGTCACAGCTCATGGAAAGTGTTATGATGGGCAGAAAATGAGGCAGGTGATTGGACAATCATTAATCATTCTATCAATCACATTCATTACAGGCTGACTAGATATCACAGACAGGTGCCACTGGTGTGGTGTAAAACACAAAACATAAACATAACATAATTTTTTGTAGAAAAAAGTATCATCAAAACATGTATGAAGTGGAGCGAAAACATCATTTCTTCTGAGGAGTTCTTTCAGTTTTTGTTCTTCATTAAATAAAGAATGTGGTCCAGATCTGATAAAAAAGAGGCTTTTAGCATCTATGCAAATCTCTGTGAAAGCCGTCACATCCTACTGTCATCTCGATGGTAGCTTCACCTCTCTCTGCTTTAAAGGGCACTGATTTGGCCATGCTGCTGAAGGCCGCTCAGATCTGTTTTAGATTGGAGCTGGGAAGATGGATCTGCCTGATCACAGACATTGAATCAGGTAGGTCCAACTGCACTGCATGGTTAAATTTTGGAAAGCAATGGTGGAATAGTGGAAACAATGTAAAATACATGACATTCCACTA
>JAZDUH010000155.1:340000-430000 GCA_036419115.1 Scarus forsteni | reverse complement strand
CTGTTGATGCCAGGAGACGCTCAGCGTCCGACTGTGTGCGCTGAGACGCTGCGGGGATAAATGAGAAGGAAATCGCGCCAGTTACCTGTGATAAGTAGCTGATTCTGAACAAAAGATGAAGGTATTCTAGCGCATATTTAGTCAATGAAATGTACACACAGCAGTACATATCACCACTTTTTTGGGGGACATTTTAGGGGAAGCTGAGCTTCCCTTGCAGTCTCAGAGCAATCGCCACTGATATATATATATATACACATATATATTAAAATGAAATTAAAAATAATCTAATAGTTTAAATTACATACCACCCAAAAAAGAGAAAAAAACACGAAAGACATCCCTACAAAAAATAAATAATATAACAATAAAAACATTTTATTTGAAAGCGTCTTTCATGAATTAAATAAACTAATAAATGTGAGCTGCATATAGGAGTGAAAATTTTGATTTTTCTTTTCTGTATCTTTCATTAAGTGCTTCACTGTTTAGAAATCACTGTGCACATAAATGAATACAGCATTAATGATGATGTTTGTAGTTTTAGAATAGATCAGCTTCAATAAATGAGCTCAAACCATTCTCTGACAGAAAGAGGTTACTCACAGATGGTCAGATGATCATGAATATAAATACATCTGATAGGAGATGATTAAGAAGAAATCATTACAAATAAAAACACCAACAGCAGTACCAAAACAAAAACACAGCCTAATGGGACTCTTGGAGGACAGTAATGATCATTTTGAATAAGTCACACAGAGTAATGGCTGGATGAAGACAGACTTTGGCAGCAGCAGAGGAGGAGTGATGGTAGAAGAAAGATGGGAGGTTTTAAGTTGTAACAGAGAGGTCATAACTCACAGTGAGTTAACGCTGCAGATGGATGAGCTGCTAGAGTGCGCGTTACCTCGACTGCGTGTTAGAAAACTGCACATGCAACAAAACAAAAATGGGGAAGGGGGGGACATCATAAAAGGATGAAGTCAGAGAAACAACAGGGCACCATCAGACATTTCTGATGTCTCCTCCAGAGTCCGACAGCCTTCCATCATCACATTTAAAAGCAATGGGCAGTCAGAGATTACAAAGACAAGACTGACCCAGGGAGGAAATGTCACACACATGGACCATAAGGGACATTTGGACCACAAGTTTGTTCAGTTTTAAAGGGGAAAACTGCTATACTCTAACACCAGAGAGGACGATTAATACTGTGATGAGTCCAGGGCCACTGTAGCTCATTTTATGAGACCAACTGTAATCTTTGTTTTGCTCAAAATAGTAGAAATGTCATCAGTGGAGCTGAAGTAAGTCTTTGTCACAGTGGCTCTTGGCAGCCAGAAAATGTCAGATTGTGTGTTTGTGCCGCGGTCTTCAGATCAATATAGAGTTGGTTTTTAAACTATTGACACTAGACCCAACGGAAGATAGAAGACAGGCCTTTTCACACTTGACACAATTTATATGCACAAATCATTCATACATAATTCTTTTTTGGTGTGTGTTCAAAACCTGCACACTCCTGTTAGTTTTTTACAAGTCTAATGAAGTCACTCACTGATGGCTTACCTCACAGTCAAAGCACTGATGCATTCTGTGTTTGTCCCCAAATTCGCCCTTCATAAGGGTAAAAGAAGTTTCATTTCTGCTGCTCCTGCAGACTGGAATATGTTGCAGAAAGAATCGAGTCTGAGGGAGCTGGTTTCTTTAAAAAGTTTTTAAACTCAGGTTAAAGGCATTGGAGGAAGATGCAGCGGGCTGAGGATGCTTTGGCTGATGATTTTCAACCAATCAATCTTTATTTGTATAGCGCCAATTCATAACAAGTGTTATTTCAAGACACTTTACGATAGATCAAGAACTCTTCATTTTGTGGATACACATATATGCATAGATACATATATGGGCCATTCTACTGAATTTGTCCAAAGTGCAGGGTTGGAATTTTTTTTTTAAGTGTTTTTTTCCCAACATTTTGTCCATACATATGTTGTACCACATCTAAGGTACATATATCTTGTATAGTGCAGTCAATATTCATATTTTAGTTTCTGCTTGTTCTTGAAATGTTTTTTCTACTTCCAAAATGGTGTCACAACCGAAACATAGCAACACACTGCAATAAAAGGTATTATATTAATCTGTTCATATTGTACTTCCATGCCCCCTCTAAAGAATATTTTTACAAATTTTTCTTGAAGGGTTTTACAACAAAATCATTAAAAATGATATTTTAAACATTTTTCAAAGTTCAATTTCGAAGACTCATCAAAATCAAGATCCAATCTTTTCTTGTAAAATGAATTCCACTGATTATATAGATCTCAGAGTTAATGAGTTATGAAATTGAACATACATTTAAAGAATAGTCATCATAAAATGTTAGTTGATGACTCAATATCCTTTATTTTTTACAAAACACCCAGTGTTTCGGTTGTGACTGCACCGTTTCGGTTGTGACTGCACTATTTTGGTAGTGACCACTATTTTTTTGTTTGCAAGGTTGTATCATATTCCCTCCACCTTATTGCTTAATATTAACTTCAAACATGTCTTACATTGGGAATATTATGAACACAAATGTTTATAATCAATCAAATGACATTTACTTTGAAGGCCAGCATTAGCCTACTCAAACATCACAACGCATCTACTGTAACATTAAAAAGTAGTTTAAGCAGTTAAAGCAGTTTTTTCTGTCACAAATAAACAATGATTTTTTATTTTAAACATTAAACATTCCTGAATGTATTGACTTCTGCCAAACAGTTGAGCTGGGAGTTAGAGGGTCAAACATGAGTTATAATTATTGAACATTCTGAAGATATTGCTTTTAAAGGTGTTATGAGGAGAATCTATTACTGGCGACACGAAGACTCTGCTACCCATGAGCGCGTGCGGCGAATGTCATAATGCTGTGTTCCAGTAACCTCGGAACTAGGAGTGACATCATCTCTGACTTATCGGCGTTCAAGTTGAAGTCGGGAAAAAACATGCCGATCTACCAGGCTATTGTTAGCTGTTGTTAGCACGCCCTGCGTTGTTGTATGAAGAATGTGATTATCACTATGGCAACATTTTTGTAAATATAAGTCTAACAATACTATGGCTGCGGTCGAATAGTCACCTCCTAAGCCCTTTCCTATCTACTTTTCCTTAACCCTGATGGAAAACGTCATGAGGTTAAGGAAAGGAGAAAGGAGAATTCAGAAGGACTCAGGAAAGGAATACTGCCATACAGAGAGAATCCGACTACACTTTCACTACGCTACGTCATCATGTGATGGGGGATGTTACTGCTGCGTTGAAACTACAATTTCACCAAGGTGGACTACAAAAGATGCATCATTGAAGTGCTCAATAATCATGACAATGTTGTTCCTTTCAGACAACATTGAACATAATAACCTGGTAAAAATTACATCTTCATAACCGATGTTGTTGGAAGTGAGGATTTAAATAAATCTGTCCTCTCATTATCAACATGAACACCACTCAGTGCACGAAAATAAATGAACTGAAGGAAAGAAAGGCAGAAATTGTTAAGACCGCAATCTAATGGTGTACAAATGATTAATATTGAACCATGTTTAAAACATAATCAACATCAAATGTCTCATATCCTGCTCTCTTCAAAGAATCAGACTACTGGAAAGTTAAGGCAGGTTTTGGTAAACTTTAGAAAGGATGAACAGCAGTGGTAACTCACATGGTCTGTGTGATTTGTTCGTCATTATTCGGTTGAATTCGGAAGCAGTCAGAATACGTGCTGTTTATAAAAGCTGTTTATAAAAGCTGTTTATAAAAGCGCGGTGAATTGTGGGACAGAATAATCTCCTCTCCTTTCGTAAAGGATGGACCGGTGTATCCAATGCTAAAGGAGATAATAAAGGAAGCATTGAGCCACCTTTCCTATGCATTTAAACTATTTGAACAGCTCTAATCACGAACTACTTCCGGTTTGTTTCACTCCGTTAGGAACCTTCCAAAGCAAAAAGGACTTTTCGACCGCAGCCCCTGTATACAGCTGATCTAGAGTGACACACCCCAGTCAGAAGTGCAAATAAATTTATTATTACAGGAGCTAAATAACTGTTCACACTGGGGGCATCCATCTTCCATTGTCAACTCGGGGTAGGCGAGGTTTGACTGAGTTCCCAGCAGGAAATTTCCACTTCTGGGGACGTTTCAGTTGTAGTCTCCTACTTGAAATTCAAAAATCGTTACCTAGTTACTAGTTACGTAGTGGTAGTTTTTGATGTGTGACAACAAGCGATTTTTGGAAAACTTAGTATCATAGTTTTGTAGCTGGCCATATATCACTACTTACAACCCGGTGCTCTAAGACGTGTCTGAATAATATAAATTTACTCTAGTTTTATTTGTTTTGTTCCTGAAGTTGAGTATCCAGGCCAGTCCAGCCCGGTCCGACCCCACCGGAAGGCTAAGGAATAGCATTTATAGATAACCTATTTTGATGCTATTAAACTCATCTTAAAGTGTGTATTTCCATCAGGCATATACCTAAAAGGGAGACTTTTTGTAATTATTTAAAAACTCCTCACAGTCCCTTTAAAACAACTTTTTAAAAAATACACACACCAGAAAGTGTTATACAAGAACTTTAATGAACTTAAAACAAAACAAACAACTTCTTAAGAATAACATGATCGACACCCTTGGGCTAAAAGTCTAGTTTTTCAAATGTTTTGTTTTGCCATATTGGTGTTTTGTTAATTTCTCCCTGTTGCTTTCTCCTGATACTTTATAATATAAAACATGAATCAGCATTACCTACATGTTTTAAGAGGTAATAATGATCAAACATTGACTTAAGTGAGTGGACCATTACATGTTGTCACAACCGAAACTCTACCATCTGTTTCGGTTGTGACAATTAAAGCTAATTTTAGCTGATAACTAAAAAATGCTACTAAGCACATGGCCAGCAAATGGATGTTTGAACAGGTGTACACCCATAAAAACATAATATGTTGCATTAAACCTCCAAAAGTTTACCTAATTACAGAGAATATGTGTTTGGTAGTGACAATTAAAAATGTTCCCGACAGATTTTCAGATTTTGGAACACGTTTACTCCAAAATGATGAGAGGTAACTACTCACCATGATGCCATGAGGTAGAGGGATGCTGAGTCTCTGCCTGATCAAAAATGCAGGGGTGTGGCTAAAAACAGGCTCAACCTATGTGGTAAAACTATCTGAGTTCCGGGCGTGACATGAAAGCGTGGGACAACATTTTTTGAATGATCTTTTTAAATTAAAAAAATAAACCCACAATACATCCAAATCTTTTCAATGGTGTTTAAAGGAAATCAACAAGATATTTTAAAAAACATCATTAAAAAAAAATACAAAATTGTTTTAAGTATTATTTTCATAGGTTGAAATTTCGGGCTTAGGGGTTGGGACAACCACTTCCAAATAGAAAGTACACTATAAATGATGATTTTGTATATATTTAGCTTATTACTATATATTTGCTGTCTTGTGTGTTAAATAGATCATAACAGAATCTTAGTAAATATGTAAAGTCTGAATTCTTAATTGTTTTGTTACATAGTTTTTTTAGTGTGGGAACACAGTTTGGACAAATTTGGTAGAATGGCCCATATACATATAAAGATACACATATACATATATATACAAATATATACATCCAACACCCAACATGAATCTATACAGCCAATCATGAATCCCTCCATCATGGCGGCAAAAAAAAACCTTCTGTTAAGCAGCAGAAAATCTTGAATGTGGATCCCAGTCTCATGATGAACAGCAAATCCACACGATGCTGTGTTGGCTATGTGGGCAAAGGAAGGGAGGTAAGAGGAGACAAGCGGACTAGAATAAGAACTAAAGTTAGGGACAGGTTCATGGACACAGACCTGTCATCTGATTTATTAGAGGTTAGCGTCTTGAGATGCTACATCTCATTTTCTGAAGGGTCCTCATGTCTGAATGGTTGTGGTGATCATTTTATAGTAGTATAACCAATGATATACTTACTGAAAATAAGAATTTATGGTAGTGACGAACTCATGGATGCCCAGACCACAAGTGCATCCCAACCATATTTGTCTCCATTAAGTATAAATGTGTTGAAGGCCTCTTGAGATGTGACATCCCATTTTCAAGAGGGACCTCATGCCTATGTAGTAATAAAAAATAGATACTGCAGATGTATTGATCATGGATAGGGAGATCATGCTAATATCTACATGAACAGCTATATAATATCTACATGATTTTCTGCTCTGTGAGTCTGAATTGATTGGCTGATACTGATCAAGCCACTTCAATTTTCCCCTAGCTACCAGCTGCGTAACTGCCCATTCTTGCATTTGCAGGGTGTTTTCATGACATGGTTCTTCCCTCAGAAGATGACATAGCCTCAGCTTTTCCCTTGGTTAGTAAATCAACTTGGAGCAAACTTGACTCCACAAATTCACCCAAATATGGCCTAGAGTTCATAATTTATGACTGTCAGGGTAGACAGGCTGTGTCACTGACCCATCAGGGCCCAGCCAAGACCCTGTCAGGTTAAATGGGGAAATTTTATTGGCTGCATCTGAATGTGTGTATCTGTGATTTATGTCTGTAATTGTAGGAACTGTACTGCTACCTATCTCTGCCAGGAAACTCTGTAAATGAGACTTTTCATCTCAAGGGTTTTTTTGTTTGAAAAAGTTTTATTGTTATCATCATTATTATGTATTCATAAAATTACATTGAACATCGAAAGAAAAGGTTTTTTAAAGGTTCTGTCTGAAATACTCTCAATATTGTGACGTTTATTGTCATCTCATTGGTTTGCAAAGGTCATAACTTAACAACATGTGGATATAAAACATATGTTTTGGTGTCATCATTTTTTAATTTTGATCAAATCGATGGGACACATTTGGTTGTAACTTTCTGTAAATATTTATGTTGTTGCACATTAGGCCCTTGGGAATTTTTCCCTGAATGATGTGTCCTTCAGAAACACTTAAAAAAGCAAAAAAGACATGAATATTAATATATAAGTACAAATACTAAATATTTTAAAGTAAATGCAGACTTTCAATTTCATTTATCTTCAGAGAAAAAATATGTGCTTAAATTTTGCCTTTGAGGTTCAGCTTCACCAAAGACATTATTTATGCTTATTTATTAATGTTTGAGTGTTAAACAAACTCAGTGAGCAAAATCCTGATCACAGCACATAATACAGCATATTTAAAATACAAGGAAAAACAGAAAAGCTCACCCATAAAATAAGCAAACCTTTTTATTTATCTATTTTATTTTTTACCAATTTAGAAACAGACAACCATGAAAAAAATGTTAAAAGTCTGTCAGTCTCTCTTATCTCTACAAAGTCTCACAAATTGAACAACTTTCCCGATGCACTCACTTTTTCTGCTTTATGGAATATATTTATAACTCTGTAGAAATTAAATAGACTGGGTGGAGTTATTGACTGGTTAAATTGGCACGTTGTTTTTTTGGTGTGTGCTAGTGTTTTTAAATAAGACCACAGACCATAAAAGTTGGCTGTACTTACGCAGTGATGGAAATGTTAGCTGCCGACATGGGGCTGACCTCCTTTACCTCCTTGGCCTTCTGCAGTGCTAGCTTCTTGTTGATGGCCTCCTCCTGCTCCTCTTCATCCTGAACCGTGTGTGTGGTGACACACACAAACAAATGTAGACACACGTTAAAGGTCAAGCCCTTTATGTTACATTAGTCCGACCTTTGTCGATATAACACAGGAGGTTCTGTCATCCGTATCAACAGTCACAATCTCAGACCTGCTGCGGTCTGTGGTATCAAACCAGTTTAACAAACTCAGAGTAACTTCTGCTAATCAGGCTTCACAAACCGTTTCATAGCTTCACGTGACGTAAACATCTATAAATCACCTATTAATTTTTGCTATCTGAATGAGAGTCAGTTTTTTAAAGGGCTGCAACGGCAAACAATGAGGAGTCAAATCATTCTCTTCCAGAGCCCCATCTCAGAGATGAAACACAAATCGGGTCGATAATTAATGATTACAGTTACTCTATTGTGTCTGCAATGAATAAGAATGAAATGACAAAATACTTTTTTTAATCCTGTCAGAAACTCATGCATTAAACCAGAGCATTACTTCTTTTGAATTTACTGCATGCTGACTGGTAGGGACAGCTGTTCCTATTAAACTTGTACATAAATGAGCAAATGTTCACTTGTTTTAATGATGAGGAGTTTCTCATTCCTCACATGCATACAGTGTTATTATTGATACATTAATAAAAAAAAAAGCTACAGTATGTAAACATACCTGATGTCTGGGGAAAGATTAATCAGTTTTGAGTGATAAAAACAATGGCCTGGGCACTGAATGAGGGTTGAAAGAGCTAGCACAGTTACTCTGCTGAAGTGTTTCTTGAACTGTGAGGCACTTCACACTGGTGTGTCTTTAAGGCCCCATGTCCTGGTGTGTTTAACCATGTAAATCAAGTCTCAGTGTCTATTAAACAAGGACTTGATTTAAGCAGAATAGCACAGCTTTGTCTCTGTAGGGGAGCAGATGCAGGTTTTTTCTCTCCTTTTTGAAAATGCTCAGATCTGAAGGGACAGGGAGGTTACAGGAGGCTATGATAATGAGCTCTGCATGGATTGGCTGCCCAACAATGCCTAGTGGAAGGGGTTGTTACAGGCTACAGAGGAGACTTCAAAAACAGTCATGAAAACACATCTGTGTCTGTACATCTATAACACAATAACTCACAAGAAGTTAAAAAAAATAATTTAAGGGGCATTTTCTTTAAAGATGTATTTCTCTCTGAACTGAGAGTTAGTAAAAGGTCATGTTCTTCGGCTCCTCAAGCCCCTTACCACAAACTTAAAAGTAGGGCCCGACCAAAATATCCGTCAGCCGATTATAGTCCTCAGTGAGGGCTTTGTCTGATGTAACGCAGATATATTCTTAATTTCTCATATAACAGTAAACACTATTTGGTGTCCAAGCTGCGCAGAAAATGACGTCACGAAAGATGATGGCGCATCACTGTAGTAGCTCTAAGCTCTCCAATGATTCTGTATGGATGGATGATGGAGTGTAGGGGGTAACACTCACCCACACTCACACATAGTTGCTGAATGTTGTTTTTGCTTGCAAGTCTGACATAAGTGTATGGAAGAGCATTGCAATCACTGAAGATGAAAAAAAGATTAGACACCTTATCTTGTAATTATGAGATCAGGATCTCATAATTACGAGAAAAGATATTGTAATTACAAAAAAAGATCTTGTAACTAGATAGCTAACTATGCTAGTGTAATCATAGTTCCCTCGGAGCTCTACGACATCATCAGCCTGATGCGGGGGACTCACCCAGGGGGTCCTTCAGCATAGCTCCAAACTTTAATCAGACCTCTTTAAAGAAGACTGTGCAATATGTCCAGTGTCCAGCAAAATATTTTGATTTCCTTACACGTTACCTCATGTTTACCTTAAAAAAGTGGTTCAACCTATACTAAAACCTACTTCTGATGCACTAATGAGGACTCTGGGACTGAAAGGCAGATAGAGTTCATAATTCCTCTATATAATTCAATTCCAAATAAGACTGCACTGGACAGATACCATGTCCCCAGGAAGATCAAGGACCTCATTCTGGACTACTACGGGACCTTCAGGCTTAGAGTCACTTCTGGGAGCACAGCATCAGATAGGCATCGGCTCGAAAAGGGGATTATAACGGGTTGCACCATCTCAGTTAGCCTCTTTGCCCTTGCCATGAACATGGTGGCCAAGGAGAATGCAGAGGTCCCCTGTCCAAGTCTGGCAAGCGGCAACCTCCAATAAGAGCTTTCATGGATGACCTTACTGTCACAAGTTTCGCTTCTATGTGGATGGAAGAGCAATCCCATCAATAACTGAGAAACCAGTCAAGAGCCTGGGCAAAGTCTTTGATTGTAGTCTCAGGGACACTGCAACCATCCACACAGCCATCAGCGAGCTTGAGACATGGCTATTGGCAGTAGTCAAGTCTGGATGGCCTGGGAGATTTAAGGTGTGGATCTTTCAGCATGGTGTCCTTCCCCGGGTACTCTGGCCTCTCTTGGTGTACGAGGCGCCACTGTCGACAGTGGAAACCCTTGAGAGGAAAATCAGCGTCCGATAGCTGCCAACAGGCTAACCCGCCCCTACAAGTTATTAGCCTCCGAGGATGTATCTTTCATCATAACTAAGGTTATTTAGAGTTTCAGTAGCCTTGAGGAGGAGTTCAAAGTTGCTCGGACAAGAGAGGCTATGCTCTATTGGCACTCCAAGGATGCAAAGTTGCATCAGTGGGCATCATGGTGCAAACAGGCAGGAAGTGGAGAGATAAGGAAGGCCTGGAAGTAGCAGAATCCTGGCTGAGGCACATAGCATTGATGGATACAGTGGCAACTGGGCGTGCAGGGTTGGGCGCCTGCCCTCAGCCTCGCTATAAGAAGGCTCGAGGCAAGGACAAACATCAACTAGTAGTGAAGGAGGTGCGGGGCAGCAGTCGAGGAATAACTGACCAGCAGGATGGTGGCCATGCAACAGCAGGGAGCTTGGATGAGGTGGGAGGGAGTGCTGGACAGGAGAGTGTCCTGGGCAGAGATCTGGCAGGCAGAACCCCAACGCATCAAGTTCATGGTCCTGTATGTGTACGACGTCCTACCCAGCCCTGAAAATCTCCACCTCTGGGGCAAGAGCGACTCGCCAGCATGTGGGCTATGTGCTGGAAGAGGTTCACTTGAGCACATCCTGAGCAGTTGCCCGAAAGCACTGGCAGAGGGTCGCTATCGCTGTCGGCACAACCAGGTGTTTAAGGCAGCTGCTGAAGCCATCTCCAGCTCAGTAACCCACTTGAACTCCAAGCAACACCATAACAAAAGAAGTATTGCCTTCGTCAAGGCTGGAGTGCAGCCCAAACCACAGTCCAAAGCAGCAATCAAGCCTCCTCCAGCCAGCATCAGACTGGGACCTGAGGGTAGACTTGGGCAAACAGCTGAAGTTCCCGGCCCACATAACAACAACATATTTGAGGCCAGACATTGTGCTTTCCTCGGTCTCTTCAAAGCAAGTTCTACTGATAGAGCTGACAGCCAAAACCAACCAGGAGTTATTCAGCAGACATCTCACACTGTAGTAAACAAAGCCATTACCTGATCAACTAGGAGCTGGTGGAGCAGGGCCAGGCAAGGGGCTGGAGAGCATGGTGCGAGCCCATCAAAGTGGGGTGCTGAGGCTTCGCGGGTCGATCTCTGTGCAAAGTCTACTGAGCTGCAAAAAGGAGGGCCATAAAGGAAACCATGGGGGCAGCAGAGAGAGCCTCCAGATGGCTTTGGATCATGAGGAGAGACCAGTGGATCAGTGCTGCTGGGACACAAGCCAGGGTCTGATCAACCCTTGCTGGGTCACCTGAGGGAGGACGTCTGATGTTGAAAGACCCAAAACGTCCGATGATCTCAGGCACATCACTGATGATGTGTCCCAGCACATCCGAGGATGTATCTTTCATCATAAATAAGGTTATTTATTTTATTTTTAAGGAACTGACAGCTATTTTGCCCACTATTTTATTTTGTACTTGAAATTCTTTTCTCTTCAAAGTTGCAGAGTAGAAAAATAAGAGGCTTTTGAAAAGAATGTTGTTGCATTTCCTCTTACAATAACCTGCTTACAACTTTTTAAAAGTTGTTCTATCTGTACAATAACCTCCTTTCTTATTATTTTCATCAACAAGATGCACAAGATGAGTGACTCTTTTTATTGCTATATAATCCTTTCTCCAGAGGTTTAATTCATTTCTGCATGTTTTTGTTCTTGAAAATTCCTCTGTGTTGTAGGGTTAAAACAAATACTCAGGGGAAAAGGGTTGTAAAACCTGTAATTCATACATTATTTGCCTTAAAGCTGTGGTCTACGATTTGAAACCGCAGCCTGCCCCTCCTTCCCTCACCTCTCCCCTCCGTGTTCCAAGATCCCGCCCCCAGCTCGTGTCGCCTCATATAGCCCCTCCAGCAGAGCTACGAGCGACTAGCACAATATATCAGCAGCAAACTCAATCAAAAACAGCTCAGCTCAACTGAAAGTATCAAACACGACAGACATCTCCCTTATAACACACAGCAGTAGCCATTTCAACTGGACCGGCGGCAATGCGGGTTTGGCGCCGCCAGAGCGGAGCCGAGTGTGGGGGAGGATTAATCTTTCTCAGCCTGTCCTCCCCAGCTCAGCTTACAGTGCTAACGATTAGCGGCTAACAGGCTAACCCGCTCCCCTACAAGTTATTAGCCCGTACAGGCACAAACTAACCAGAGTTATTCAGCAGACATCTCACACTGTAGTAAACAAAGCCATTATTAAACTACATGAGACTTGGACGAGACAAGCAGAAGATGCTGTGCTGCATAGTTTTAAGTATGGTATGCCTTGAAATTTTGCTTGGTCATTCTGGCTGGGCAAAGAAAGTTTGGAGACCACTGATGATGAACAGGAGACGCGCATCGCACATTGTTTAAAAATCTGCATTAAAAAGAAAAAATAAAAGCCTCTGCTGCAGGCGCCCGCCCATTATTGCGCGTGCAGTGGAATTTGCCTACTTGGCTGGAATGAAAGTGAAGTGCTCCGCAGTACTTTTCAAGGGCACAGCTCTGTGCTTTCGTGTTATGAGGAATTTGGGGCTCTTTGTTTACCTGTGATTTGTGGTGTGATTTGATGCAGACTGTGTTGTTGTCTGCATATGTACAATACAGTGAAAATGAATCTCCCCTTTGCTTCCATCCTTGATGCTAATCTAACATGGTATTATATAAATAAAAAAAAAACATTTTATATAGGCTATATTTTTTAAAGTTATTAGCCCATTAATCGGCTAAGGGAAATTTGTTCTGCCAAATACTGGAATCGGCATCGCCTTCAAAAAATCCATAGGGTATAGGTCAAGCACTAATTAAAAGCAAGGAAAGCTGATTTTGCTAGACATGGGACCTTTAAAGCAAGTCTGAAAATTTAAACTACATGAGACTTGGGCGAGACAAGTAGAAGATGCTGTGCTGCATAGTTTTAAGTATGGTATGCCTTGAAATTTTGGCTTGGTCATTCTTGGCTTTGGGCAAAGAAAGTTTGGAGACCACTGATGATGATGAACAGGAGACGTTAATGCACATTGTTTAAAATCTGCATTAAAATGAAAAATAAAAAGCCTCTGCTGCAGCTTCACACAGTGGTCCCAACCATACAGCTTTGAGATTATTCAACTTCTATCCACCTATATCCTTGTAGAAAGGATGTTTAGTGTCATATATACAATGTTATATATTTCTGTACCTCTACAATTCGGTATTATATGAAAACAACCAATGAAACAACCTTCCTGGACTTTTTACCACTTAGATAATTATTAACTGCATACAATTACACAACTTAAAAGCTTCCTACCTTGACACGCATCTTTATTCAGCCATGCCGCTTTCCCTAGTCTTGTGTGTATGGATGAGAAAACAGAGGGCATAATTTCTCTGGATTCACCTTAAACTTGTAAACTTATCGTAAATCGTGTTCTCCATCAGGACTAGAGGAAATAGATCTGTTGAGTTCACAGTGACTGGACTAAAGGCAGAAGTTTTCAGTTCAGCACTGAAATGTCCCCTGTGGGGTACATACTGTTGCCAGCTTGAGTCTACACATCTACACCAAAGTTTAAATTAAAATTATGTAGACTGTGTTGTTGTCTGCATATGTACAATACAGTGAAAATGAATCTCCCCTTTGGACAGTAAATCTAATCTAATCTAACATACAAATGCTGAAATATCAATGATACCTGTACCCAGGGTTAGGGTTATCATATTGCAGAACTAACTTAAACCAAACTTTCCCCTCCTTGAGCTGTCAGCTTGAGAAAAATGAAAATTTTATAATATTAAGAGAAAGTGTTAAACAAACTGAGTGTAATTTATTCTTTGATTAATACATTAATTTGTCCATTAAACTACATGAGACTTGGACGAGACAAGTAGAAGATGCTGTGCTGCATAGTTTTAAGTATGGTATGCCTTGAAATTTTGGCTTGGTCATTCTTGGCTTTGGGCAAAGAAAGTTTGGAGACCACTGATGATGAACAGGAGACGTTAATGCACATTGTTTAAAATCTGCATTAAAAGTGAATATATTAAATTTAAAAGTATGTATATATATATATATATATATATATATATATATATATATACTTTTCCAAAACCAGCAATATGCACTTCAGAATTCCTTTATTTTACTCATAAGAAAAACATGTTTCCATCCTTGATGCAGTTTGTGGTATTATATAAAAACAACCAATGAAACAACCTTCCTGGTGCTTTTACCCCTTAGATAAATGCTGATATGTTTTCTAATGATGGTAAAGCAAATCTGACCAGCTAAAAAGTACAATTATTTAACATTTTAGAAAAAAACTAAATGTTCTATTTCTTTAAATAATATCCAAACACATCATGATGAAATGATTCAACCAACTTGTAACATTATGAATTCTCCATCAGCAGAGGCCAGAATTTTACAGATCTGTTGAGTTATGTGATGAAGCATTGCGTCACTAAAGGCACATACTCGCCCGCGCACTGACACACTCCCCAGGGGGTGTACATACTGACGTTGAAGCCAGCTTGAGTCTACACATCTACACCAAAGTTTTCCCTCTGTGCCAGTGTTTTCTTCACTCTGAAAAACTCACCATTCTCCTCCTTTCCTTCTGTCTCTTAGCGTGACCAAGGGTGTACACTTGGGAGCTCTAATTATTAACTGCATACAATTACACAACTTAAAAGCGCTCCTACCTTGACACGCATCTTTAAAGCACCATGCTGCCTCCTAGTCTTGTGTATGGATGAGAAAACAGAGGGCATAATTTCTGGTACCTTTAAACTGTAATCTTGCGGGAAATCGTGCTCACAGGACCAGGGACAAAGCAGTTTTTTGTAGTTTTTCAGTTGAAATGTCTTTTTTTGTGCTAATTTGAATTATTAAAATATGTATAAAAATGTTTTTAAATGTGACGATTTAAGGGGCAGGTAAAGAAAAGTGAATATATTAAATTTAAAAGTATATATATATATATATATATATATATATATATATATACCCAAAACCAGTGAAGTTGGCACGTTGTGTAAATTGTAAATAAAAACAGAATACAATGATTTCCAAATCCCTTTCAACTTATATTCAATTAAATACACAGCAAAGACAAGATACTTAACGTTCGAACTGGTAAACTTTGTTATTTTTTGCAAATATTAGCTCATTTGGAATTTGATGCCTGCAACATGTTTCAAAAAAGCTGGCACCAGTGACAAAAAAGACTGAGACAGTTGAGGAATGCTCATCAAACACTTATTTGGAACATCCCACAGGTGAACAGGCTAATTGGGTACAGGTGGGTGCCATGAATGGGTATAAAAGCAGCTTCCCTGAAATGCTCAGTCATTCACAAACAAGGATGGGGCGAGGGTCACCACTTTGTGAACAAATGCATGAGCAAATTGTCCAACAGTTTAAGAACAACATTTCTCAACGAGCTATTGCAAGGAATTTAGAGATATCATCATCTACGGTCCGTAATATCATTAAAAGGTTCAGAGAATCTGGAGAAATTACTGCACGTAAGCGGCAAGGCCCAAAACCAACATTGAATGCCCGTGATCTTCGATCCCTCAGCCAGTACTGCATCAAAAACCGGCATCACCGTGTAAAGGATACCACATGGGCTCAGGAACACCTCAGAAAACCACTGTCAGTAACTACAGTTCGTCGCTACATCTCTAAGTGCAAGTTAAAACTCTACTATGCAAAGCCAAAGCCATTTATCAACAACACTCAGAAACGCCGCCGGCTTCGCTGGGCCCGAGCTCATCTAAGATGGACTGATGCAAAGTGGAAAAGTGTTCTGTGGTCTGACGAGTCCACATTTCAAATTGTTTTTGGAAACTGTGGTTGTCGTGTCCTCCGGACCAAAGAGGAAAAGAACCATCCGGACTGTTATAGGCGCAAAGTTCAAAAGCCAGCATCTGAGATGGTATGGGGGTGTATTAGTGCCCAAGGCACGGGTAACTTACACATCTGTGAAGGCACCATTAATGCTGAAAGCTACATACAGGTTTTGGAGCAACATATGTTGCCATCCAAGCAACGTGTTTTTCATGGACACCCCTGCTTATTTCAGCAAGACAATGCCAAGCCACATTCTGCACGTGTTACAACAGCGTGGCTTCGTAGTAAAAGAGTGCAGGTACTAGACTGGCCTGCCTGTAGTCCAGACCTGTCCCCCATTCAAAATGTGTGGCGCATTATGAAGCGTAAAATACAACAACGGAGACCCCGGACTGTTGAACAACTTAAGCTGTTAAGCAGTTCCCAAACGTTTACTGTGTGTTGTTAAAAGGAAAGGCGATGTAACACGGTGGTAAAAATGATGATGTGCCAACTTTTTTGCAACATGTTGCTGCCATACATTGAGTTTCTTGCACTGCTAGATGGGAGGCCGGTAAAAATAAATAACATTAAAACACATTCTTCCAACTACGCCGGTGTTTTTGGAAATTTTTGGGTGTTTTGCTGCATATCGAGCACATTGCGAAGACTTGAAAGTGGCCTGAGTGTGAATGGGTATGCCAGCATGTTCCACTGTTGACTGGTAAGGCACTTGAGGCTTACACTGCCATGGACGAGGGGAGAGCCCATTGCTATCCAGACCTGAGAGCAACCCTGCTGACAAAGTTTGACATCTCTCCAGAGACATACCATCAGCAGTTCCGTTCCACCACTGTGCCCCCTCGTGAGAACCCCACTGAGACCTACCATCACCTGAAGGGATTCTACCGACACTGGATCCGACCGGAGCAGCATTCCAAGGAGGAAATTGGGGAGGCCATCATCCTGGAGCAGCTCTTGCGGGTGTTGCTGACAGAGGTGAGGACCAAGGTGAAGGAGCATGAGCCAGTGGAGGGACTTTCAGCTACCCGGCTCGCTCTACGGTACCTTAACGGACAGAGGTGAGCTCAAAATTCACGCACCAACAATGTGCCAAACCGCCCAGCAGCCCAACGTCCCCAGGACAGATCATCACGAGTGGAGAACATCAAGGACCCTTCAGGTGACCCCAGCTCTGCTCCAAACCATGAGGAACTGGTAAGGACCTTGTTTGTTTCTACTGCCATCAGCCAGGCCACAAAGCTTCTGTGTGTCCCATATGCAAAGCTAAGGTCTCCGGCGCCTGCTATGCAACCGGGTTGGAGGTAGAGCTTGACAGGGACGTGAAGGCAAGACTAAATGTAAAACTGTTTCAGTCATTGGACAACAGGTTATTGCATTGTTGGACACTGGTAGTTTTATGTCCCTGGTGAAACGTAGTCCGGTACCTGTGGGCGGCATAGACTACAGTAGACAGGCAGACATTTTGTGTGTTCATTGGGACAAACATTCTTACCCAAAAGCCGATCGCACCATTACTATTGATGAACAGCCTTACATGCTCACAGTTGGTGTGGTTGTAAATCTGCCTGTGGATGCCATTTTAGGCTGTGATTTGCCTGTGCTCATGGACCTGTTATAAGATCAAGACGTGGCTGATGGCACTGACTCTGGGGCAATTGAGTGTAAATGTGTCTTGTCCTGTTATCACCAGAGCCCAAGCAAAAGCTGGTGTCGAACCACTGCCACCAATGTTGCGGGGTCCTTCTTTAAAACATCCAAAATCTCCAAAAACATGGGCTTGTCCTGTTATCACCAGAGCCCAAGCAAAAGCTGGTGTCGAACCACTTCCAGATCTTGACAGTAGTCTATGTGGGGTGGCGCTAAGGGGCCTAGAAAATCACATCCACAGCAACGCTTTGAGAAAAAAAAGAACCCAGTACCATGCAACAACAAGGATTTGCTGCCTGACAAAATTTGGGATGTACCTGGTAATACTTCTGTGATGCAGAGGGAAGATGAAAAACTAACACCTTTGTTATAAAGTAGACAGGGAGAAGGATGGATGTTTTGAGGATAGAGAGAGATTTATTATGGATAATGATGTGCTCCATTGTGTCTGTAAAGATGACACACAACCATGATTATGCACTAAGCACACACACTCCCATGGGCTGGTCACCTTGGCCATCACAAAACCTATCTTCGCATCAGTTCACGTTTCTATTGGCCCTTCATGTATTCAGACATTCAGAAATATTGCAACACATGCCCCACCTGTCAGAAAACATGTACTGTCCACAAGTCTGACCAAGCCTTGTTGCAGCCCCTTCCTGTAATCTCCACAACTTTTCGTAGGATCGCCATGGACATTGTTGGGCCTCTGGTGAAAAGTAGCGGCAGACACCAGTACATCCTGGTCATATGTGACTACGTTACCCGGTTTCCAGAGGCTTTCTCCCTGTGCTCCATCACAGCTCCAGCTGTAGTTCGAGCATTGGTTCAACTCTTCTCCCGGGTGGGGATACTAGACGAGATCCCAACTGACCAAGGGACCAACTTTACCTCCAGGTTAATGCAGATCCTGTACAAACAACTTGGCATCACAGCAATCAAGACCAGGTCCTACCACCCACAGACCAATGGACTGGTAGAGCGATTCACCCAGACGTTAAAGAGGATGCTACAGAAGTTTGTGCATGACACTGGGAGGGACTGGGATCGCTAGTTGTCATTCCTGCTGTTTGCATACAGGGAGGTCCCTCAAGCTTCGACTGGTTTCTCTCCTTTCGAGCTCCTGTATGGTTGGGATGCACAGGGACCCTTGGACCTGCTACGGAAAAGCTGGGAGGCTCCGTCAACCCTTTCAAGTGACAAGGGAGTGGTCCAGATTCTGGAGATGAGAGATCGGCTTTCTAAGTATCAGGAAGAGGCAGAGGTCAACCAGCAAGCTCGGTATCGTGAGTTCCAGCCAGGCCAAAAAGTCTGTTTGCTTCTCCCCTCCTCCACCAGCAAGCTTTTGGCCAAGTGGTAGGGCCCTTACACTGTACCCCGCAAAATGGGTCCCGTCACTTACAAGGTCCACCATCCGGAAAAGAAAAGAACGAAACTGACTTACCATGTCAACTTACTTAAGAAGTAGAAAGAACCAAGTAAGTTTTCAGGGGTGGCTACACTGGTGAGCGAAGTGGATCTGGAGGAAGAAGAGGAAACAGGGCCAGGGATTTCTACTAGGTCTGTTGTTCCGGTCTTGGCACATCTGGCTTCTCAACAAGCAGCCCAGCTCCTCCAAATCTTCAAGGAAGCCTCTTCTCTGTTCTCTGCCAGCCCAGGACAAACTACAGTTGTGGAGCATGTCATTCGTCTGAAAGAGGGTCAACCAATCCACCAGCGTTCCTACCCTGTCCCAAAACATCTGGTGGCCAGTGTTCTTTATCCAAGGCCCTGCTAAAAGATACCATACAATGAGCTTGGAGTTCATGCACCTCCCATGAGGTGCAGTGGTAGTATTAATGAGTTCTAACATGTCCGATTTTCTGGTTTGGCAAATGCTAAACTAACTTCACCTTTGCTTCCCTCATTTGAAGAACAAGGGGCCCACAAACAGCAAGATTGGGTGTGAACTGCCGCCCATCTTGTCAAGGCAAAGCAGAAGTATGCAATCTTGGCCTGACTTCAGCACATTACTCCATGCGGTGGGAGTTGACTCCCCAGACTCACAGGCACAAACACAGCAGAGCAAATACAGGGGGAGAAGGGCAGCAATTGATGAAAGCTGTTTGTAATCAATAACAAAAATACTGTGATTTCCACGTGCCTAATGGACCACAGATGTTGCACTGAATGGTTCAATATTTTATTGAGAATTGCAGCACCTCTACTACCAATACTATATTTGTCTGTCTGTCTAACCCTGTGACCATCAAATTCTTCTAAAGAAGCCTCTGCTGCACATTTCACGTATCATCAACTATGTAGATACGTACAACTGTATATTCAGACCAGATCTACACCTTGTTAGGTTTGTTAATTTATGACTGTAGTTTGTAGTTTTGCAGTTCTGAGTTCTTCTTCTGTGATTAATTTTAAATTTAAAAAAAAGCTGTGCTATGGCCCAGCTTTACTTAAATCCAGAAAGGATCTTTGGAGTGCATGACTTCACTGATCCAGCTTCACAGCCTTCACAAAACATAAGGCCCTTTCTTGAACAAGAAAGTAAACAGCAAACCTGCACTCAATCGCCACCTGATCAGGTACACCAGTTTGACTGCTTCTAAATGCAAATAGCTGATCACAAATCACTTGAAAGCAACAATGCCTTGAAGCAGGCAGATATGAACAAGTCCATCTGCTGAAGATCAAACTGAGCATCAGAATAGAGGAGAAAGGTGATCAAAGTGGCTTTAAATGTGGCATACTTGTTGGTGACTGATAGACTGGTCTGTTTGAAACTGCTGATCTGCTGGGATTTTTATGCACAGCCATCGCTGATGTTCACAGAGAATGATTAAAAGAAATATATCATGGGATCAGCAGTAGTGTAGAAATGCCTTGTTCATGCTAGAGGTCAGAGGAGAATAGCCGGACTGGTTCAAGATGATGGAGAGGCATATGTAAGGGAAATGACCACTCCTTACAACCAGGGTATGCAAATGAGCTACAGCAGCAAAGAACCTCTCAGAGTGCCAATCCTGTTAGCTTAGAAAAGGGAACTCTGTTTAAGATTCATACAGACTGACCACAATTGAACAAAAAATGGGACCAACGTTTCCTGGTCTGATGAGTCAGTACTTCTGCTCCTCATTCACAAAACTTGTGTGAACGTCATGAAAGCATGGACCCATCCTGCCTTGTATCAACACTTCAGGCTGCTGGTGTTTTTTTCACTGTACACCAGTGGCCTCCACAATCACCAATCTTATTCCAAAAGAGCAGCTTTGGAATATGGTGGAATGCAAGATTTTCATCATGGATGTACAGTCAACAAATCTGCTGCAACTGTGTGGTGCTATCACGTTAATATGGACCAAACTCTTGTTAAATTAATATGATGACAGCAGTTTTGGATGCAAAGTGTACCTAATTAAGTGACCAGTGAATGTAGATATACTCAGGTCTAACAAATATTCTATGTATTTTAAGAAAAAAGGATACTAAGGTTTAATAGATGGACTGTGGGACAGCTGCTTTTGTCTCCTTCTGTAAACTTCAGTATAATTGGCACGTTCTTGGTGATGAAGAATTCAGTACCTTTGTGAGCTCCTGGGCATTAGCGAGGTTATCGACAGCAATGGCCAAGAACACGTTCAGCAGTGTGTCTGGTTATTTGAGGTTTCAGGAAAAAAAACATCAGATGATTGATGAGGACAGAATCAATACAAACAATCAAAGCTGTTTTTCAAATCAAAGTGGAATCTTCTGGTGGTATAAAGCTGCCTGACAGCCACTGAAGCAAATCAATGAGGAGCAAACAGGCAGGATACAGTTTCCAAAGAGAGTGAGGACGATAAAATAGATGGAGGAGAACATCCCCCCACGGACACCCCCCTGAGATTCAATCCCGTGGTACATGACAGCGTTCCAGTCCTCTCCGGTCAGGATCTGAAGAAAAAACAGAGTCCAGATCAGTGAAAACTAGAGCAGGTCAGGAAAAACAAATCCTGATAGAGCTGACCTTTACCTGGAAGACGGTGAGAATCGCTGCAGGGAAGGTGTCAAAGTTGGTTGTTGGTGTTTCCTCTTCAAAATTAAACCTACAGGGAGGGAACAAACAGAATGAAATCAAGCTCCAAACATGGTTCCTTCCAGCCCTGTATGCTGCAGCTCGTTGTTGTCTCCATTAGGCTGCTGGACTTATTTCAGTACATACATGCTCATTTGGTTTGAGTGGACTAAGGGCCTCCTGTGTGCGACCTTATGTGGGTTTTTCTTCTCAAATGTGAGAGTCAGGCTAAGGCTGACATTTGGTATCTCTGTCTGTCTGCTCGGACCTCATTACATGTCCAGACAACATTGATTCTGACAGAGGAGGCCCAAACACCAGCAGACTCTATCTTCTGAATATCCATAAGAGCTTTATTTTTATTCTGGATCTCATTAAAAGACATCCACAGAAGGACAGGAGGGCAAATCACATCATAGAGGGAGTCGCTGAAATATAGTGTTATTTTTCTTTTCTTTTGTTTCGTTTTGTTTCGTTTCTTACGTTCTCTCTGCCCCTGAGGTCATTTGGCTTTCAGAAATTGGTGTATTGTTTATAACTTATCAGATAAGTCAAATTATGTACAACTTCTTAACCTCAGGTTTTAGAAGACTGGTTATAAACCACATAGACACGAGGTTCCTCTTGAAGATGCAATGCCACATCTCAAAGAGCTTATCTTTAATACATTTTACATTCTACAAATATGGTGCTGTTTAAATATTGAGTGATGGATTAAATATATATATATATATATATATATATATATATATATATATATATATATTGACTGATTGGGTCTGTTTAACACTGGAAAAATGATCTTAAGGTCAAACAACATTAGTGCATATTTTAAAGGTGTGTTGAAATTGACATTTCAGCGGCATCTAGTGCTCAGATTTTGGAATAAGCCCATCCATTTGTAACACATCACATCACTTTGCGATGAGAGTTGTACAAGACCAAAAAGGATCGTGAACAAGGCATCATTTACAACAGTTAAAAGGTGAGGGTTTTTTCATTCATATTTGTAACTTTTATTTTGATAGATTATAGGTCAGTTAAGATGATGATGATAGGTTTTGTAAACTTTTGTAGACTCTAGGGCCCGACCGACTTATCGGCCGGCCGATTTAATCGGCAGATTATAGCCCTTTTGAAAGTATTAAACATCGGCTAGAGTTTTGTTGATGTTACGCTGATATATTCTTAATTTCTCATAAAACAGTAAAGGCTGTTCGGTGTCCAAGCCATGCAGAATGATGACGCGGAAGACGACTGCGACGCGCGTTGGTGGCGGCTCTTGTTAGCTTTCTGCTGATGCTGTGTGTGTGTGGATGACTCACCTACACTCACACGGAGTTGCTCTTTTAAGCCTGAAGGTCCGACATTACGAGCCACTTTCAGCGGTGCTGCATGCACTAAGTTCCGCTGCTGCTGGACACAGAGAGATCACCAGTCTCTCTGCTAGTTCGGCTACCAAAGCAGCTTCACAGACAGACAGAACAGTTTTCTGACCAATACCTCCTCTGTCATTTTCAATACTGATGAATTGGACCTTCTGGTGGCAGGGGATCAGTTTAGCTGCGACTGTTTTATTGTGATTATGATGGAAATCTGGCTTTATCCGCTTGTTCCCAACACGGCAGCTAAGCTAACTAGCTAGCGAGCTATCTATGCTAGCGTTAGCTAACTGACGTCAAAGACGTCATAGACATCATCAGCAGACTTATCTAAAGGGAAACTTCATCGTGGCTGGGGACTTTAATCAAGTTGTTAAAATAAGTATGTGAAATTATATGTGCAATGTCCCTCAAAATATTTTGATTTCCTCACGCACATTACCTCGTGTTGATAATAACAAAGTGGTTTTACCTGAACTAAAACCTGCTTCTGATACACTACTGAGGACTGAAAGGCAGATGTGACAAATAGTTCATGAACAATCTCTATATTTACATTTTAAATAGGTAATTTGTTTTATTTTGCCGGAGTTTGCCTCAGTTTAACACACTCTTTTATATTGTACCTGAAAGCTGCAGAGAAGGAAAATAAAAGATGCCTATGAAAAGAATGTTACCTTACGTGTTTTTGTTTCTTTCCTGTTTACAACTTTTTAAAAAGTTGTTCTCTCTTTACTATTATCTTCATCTAATTTTAACCAACAAGAAGTACAAGATACAGAATGACTCTTTTTTTAAGGCAAAGTATAACAAATACTAAAGGACAAAGTATTGTATATGTATATACATATATATATGTATATATGTATATACATATATATATATATATATATATATATATATATATATATATATATATATATATATATATATATATATATATATATATATATATATATATATATATATATATATATATACATACATACATACATATATGTATATCTCGGCCAATTAATCAGTATTTTTTTCTGACAAATATCGGTATCGACCTCAAAAAATCCATATCGGTCGGGCCCAGTAGACTCATATTCAAAAATCGTGTTTCGCACGTAAATAACATGGTGGATCGTTATTCAGCCTCCACAGAGGGAGACCCACGGTAAATAGATAGAAAAGCATATAATAAATAAAAAGAAAAAGTTTTATGAGGATGATTGTACACCTATTTTGATAGACTTTACATACAAATAGCAACATTATATCCTTTATGACCAAACCCAATAGTTGTAGGGTTTTCAGGACCCTTTGGCTTTTAACATCAGTTGTTCCATCTTGTGCAGTGAATGACCTCACCATTTTTACAATTACAGCCATGCCATACATCCAATAAAGAAAGTCTAGACAGTTTGTTTTTTTTGTGCTGCCTTTTTTGATTTGTTCCTCCACATCAGACATTGACCAATGACAGCAGAGGGGGCTCTGCATGTGCAATCACAGATGTAAGCAAATGGAGGTTTGCACATGGACAGCAACGAGACAGAAGGAAAGTGCAAAGCTCTGAAAGAACATTCCCTCAGGCAGAGACTGGGGCAGAGAAGGGGTCTGATGTTATAAAAAATATCACCCTTAATATTTATATTTTCTATCATTTACACAGCCTGAACAAACACCTATTTAGTTATAATATGTGTTTTTTTCAGCTGTCTCTTTGAGACAAAACTATTGTACTAAACTTCAAAGTAATTATTCTTTTAAATATTGTTCAGCAATTCAAAGTGCTTTGCACAAACATCACCAAACTCTAACAAGGAAAATAACACATCAGCATAAAATGTTAACAACAAATTAATGCAAGATAAGATGTTAGAACAAAGTTAAAACATGAGTTAAAACAAAAACTAAAATGTAGAAGAAATCATTTTTGATTAAAAAAAATTAACGTTAACAGTTACAGTGTTGTAGTTCAAATAAATGCTCATGTATTTTTAATTGGTAAGTTAAAGCTGTGATAGTAACGGTGCAGTTTTTTTTATTAAAGCAGTTATCCAACTCTGTTGCTTTCATCCCAAAAGTTAGCAAACAATTTTTAATTCACACGTTTGTTGAAAATAAAATGGATTAATAAATAAACAAAAGTAACAAACTTTTAGTCATTTGTTTTAGCTGAGTCATTATTGACTCACTCAGATTAACAAGTCAGTGCAACCATGTTGGATTTGTTTCGAGTGATTAACAGAAATCACTCAGTGTACACACTTGTGCAGCTTAGCTCAGTATGTATGGGCTTGGGCTTCAAGTCCCGACTGATACATGTTTGGAAGTTGGTGTGATAGCTGCAGAGATGCAAGCTGACTTCCTGGGTCACACTGCCACTGGTTACAGCAGCTAAAGGGTGTTGGCGTCCCTCACCTCCAGAGACTTGGGTATAGGGTTTGCACCCTTGCATCCTGAAACGTCATCGCACATAAACCTCTATGAATGATGTTGGGTTAATATTGTTGATGGAGCTGTCAGGACTGATGAATGTGCTCCCAAACATTTCTATCATCCCTGATAACAAAGTCTTCAATGTCCCGCTGGACAGGGATTCCCAGGCTGATCCTGACCCATCAACATTCGCAGCATATTAAATAAAACTGAGCAAGGAGAACATCTGCTGATTTGTTCCAACATTGATATAGGGGGCATATCAGAAAGTTGGCTCACTAAACCCTCTCAAACTTCTGCTGTTAGTATCGCAGAATATAATCTAATCTAAAGAAGGAACAGGTGGGTGGGCCGAGGTGGAGGACTGCTTGTTTATGTGAAGAAATGCTTTAAATGTGAGCTTATTGAGTGGCCAATGAAATTATATGTTTTGGTCTAAATGTTATTCTTTCCCCGGAAATTTCATTTATTTTTATATGCCTTCACGGGCCTCCCTCATCCAAAGATGGGTTTTATAATGAACTGAAGTTTATTTTAAATAACTAATTTTAAAAGGGAAGTTATTGTAATTGGTGACTTTAACATCAACTGGGATAATAAACTGGTAACTGATAAAAAAAACTAAAATAACTTTCAGATAACTTCAATCTTGCACAAATTATTCAAAATCCGACAAGAATGAAAAACACCTCTTAGGCAAAAATTGACTTGATACGTACAAATAAACCTAAAAGTGCACAAGAAAACTTGAAGGATTCTCTCCAACAATCTAACTGGTCCAGTGCACTAACAAGTAATACAACTGAAAACAGCAGTAACATTTTCACAACAAAGATTAAGGAAGTTCTTGACCTTTTCACTAAAACAGTGTAAATAAAACAGAGCAAAGAAGCATAACCATGGCTGAACAATGATGTCTGGAAATTAATGAAAGAGAGCGACAGAGCTCTTAAAAATCCTTATATACAGGATTTAGGAGTGATCATCACATTTTCAACTCACAGAGAAAAAAGTGGTTCATCAGATTCGTAAATCTAAAGCAGATTTTTTTTTTTTTATTAAAATGATAGATGAGGTGAATGATAATGGAAAATTGATATGGTAAAACATTAACAGACTGCTAGGTCAAAACAAAAAAACAAAGAAATGACATACAGCTCCAGGCCAATGGTACACTGTGTGATATTTTGGATGTTATCGGAAGTACTTTTCATATATATTTTTTTATCCACTCGACTGAGGATTTAACAAGGAATTTTAAATGTCCTGACACTCCCATTAAACCTTACAATCCTGGCAAACCAGTGTTCAGCTTAAGGGACATAACTATCCCTGATGTCTTTAAGATTATCTCATCACTGAAAAACTCTACAGCTAAGGACATATTTGGTTTAGACAGTAATCTGCTGAAGTCTAATAAAGAGGCTCTGGCAAATCCAATTGCAAATTTGATTAATCTTTCTACTAAACAATGCCAACTAGCTGGAAAACAGTCAAAGTCCCCCCTGTTTTTAAGGCTGGTGACAAAACAAAGCCTGATAACTATCGGCCTATCAGCATCCTGCCCCATTGTTTCTAAGGTAGCAGAGAAATGGGTGAAAATGCAATTAGTGAAACATCTTAGTAAAAGTCATAATTCTCTACACCCAATGCAGTTTGAATTTTGCCAGCATCACTCTACTGAGACTGCCACCTGTTATTTTTTAACTACTAGACAAGGGCGGTTATGTCGGGGCCGTTCTTTAAGATCTGAAACGAGCCTTTGACACAATAAATCATGAACTTTTGCTTGCAAAACTGTCTTATTTTAACTTTTCAAACACAGTTCTCTGCTGGATGAAATCATACTTATCAAACTGAAACCAAACTGTTCACATTGAAGAGTCAAAGTCATCATATCTCAGTTGTTCAGCTGGAGTACCACAAGGCTCTATTTTAGGACCAATCTACCAAATGTCTGTTCAATTTTAAAAGTGCAACTATATGCAGATGACACTGTATTTTACACTCAAAAACAAAACAAGAAGTTGCAACCGTACTATCTTCAGCCATGACATCAATGTCCGATTGGCTGAATAATTCCTGCTTACACCTAAACACCAAAAGGACTGTATGCATGTCTTCTCCCATCAGCCAGTACGGGGTCAGAAGCCATGTGTTCCTGTCAATGGGGAGAGATTTGATGTGGTGGAAAAATTCAAATATCTTGATTCCAATCTGACTTTTGAAGACCATGTTGAGAATAACTCAAATGTCATAAAGTTCAATCTGGCAAATTTCCATCATATTAGACCCTTTCTCGCTATACAGTCAGCCAAGGCTTATATGCATGCAGTGATTTTCTCTCATATATGGGCCATTCTACCGAATTTGTCCAAACTGTGGTCCCACACTAAAAAAAGTATGTAACAAAACAATAAAGAATTCAGACTTTACATATTTACTAAGATTCTGTTATGATCTATTTAACACACAAGACAGCAAAAAGATAGTAATAAGCTAAATATATACAAAATCATCATTTATAGTGTACTTTCTATTGGAGAGTGGTTGTCCCAACCCCTAAGCCCTAAATTTTGACCTATGAAAATAATACTGAAAACAATTTTGTATTTTTTTTCAATGATGTTTTTTAAAATATCTTGATTTCTTTTAAACAGCATTGAAAAGATTTGGATGTATTGTGGGTTTATTTTTTTAATTTAAAAAGATCATTCAAAAAATGTTGTCCCACGCTTTCATGTCACGCCCGAAACTCAGATAGTTTTACCACATAGGTTGAGCCTGGTTTTAGCCACACCCCTGCATTTTTGATCAGGCAGAGACTCAGCATCCCTCTACCTCATAGCATCATGGTGAGTAGTTACGTCTCATCATTTTGGAGTAAATGTGTTCCAAAATCTGAAAATCTGTTGGGAACATTTTTAATTGTCACTACCAAACACATATTCTCTGCAATTAGCTAAACTTTTGGAGGTTTAATGCAACATATTATGTTTTTATGGGTGTACACCTGTTCAAACATCCATTCTCGCCATGTGCCTAGTAGCATTTTTTAGGTATTAGCTAAAATTAGCTAAAGTTGTCACAACCGAAACAGTCACAACCAAAACAGATGGTAGAGTTCCGATTGTGACACGATCGTTTCAGTTGTGACAACATGTAATGGTCCACTCACTTAAGTCGATGTTTGATCATTATTACCTCTTAAAACATGTAGATAATGCTGATTCATGTTTTTAATTATACAGCATCAGGAGAAAGCAACAGGAAGAAATGAACAAAACACCAATATGGCAAAACAAAATATTTGAAAAACTAGACTTTTAGCCCAAGGGTGTTCACCATGTTATTCTTAAGAAGTCGGTTTTTTTGTTTTAAGTTCATTAAAGTTCTTGCATAACACTATCTGGTGTGTGTATTTTTAAAAAAGAAGGTTTTTTAAAGGGACTGTGAGGAGTTTCTGGATAATTACAAAAAAGTCTCCCTTTTAGATATATGCCTGATGGAAATACACACTTATCCATAAGTTTTATAGCATCAAAATAGGTTATCTATAAATGCTCTTCCTTAGCCTTCTGGTCGGGTTGGACCGGGCTGGATTGGCCTGGATACTCAACTTCAGGAACAAGACAAATAAAACTAGAGCAAATGTATATTATTCAGACACATCTTAGAGCACCAAGCTGTAAGTAGTGATATATAGCCCGCTACAAAACTACGATACTAAGTTTTCCAAAAATTATTTGTTGTAACACATCAAAAACTACCGCTACGAAACTAGAAAGAGATACATTACCTCATGGCTTTGCATCCTGTAAGTTGTTGAAAAAAGAAGTTGTAAAGCAATGCAGAGTTCTGAGGAAGGTCAGAGCTGCATTCATTAGCATCACAACAAACACACGCTTTGGCTTGGGTCTTTTGGTGCGTTCCAGTTGTAGTCAGAAGTAGGAATTTTCGAGTTCCGAGTAGGACACTACAAATGAAACGTCCCCCGGAGTTGGAATTTCCTACTGGGAGCTCGGTGAAACCTCGCCACCCCCGAGTTGACAATCGAAGATGGATGCCCCCAGTGTGAACAGTTATTTAACTCCTGTAATAATCCATTTATTTGCACTTCTGACTGGGGTGTGTCGTTCTAGATCAGCTGTATACATAGTATTGTTAGACTTATACTTATAAAAATGCTGCCACAGTGATAATCACATTCTTCATGTGATATTTGTGAACAACAACGCAGGGCGTGCTAACAAACAGCTAACGATAGCCTGGTAGATCGGCATGTTTTTTTTCCGACTTCAACTGGAACGCCGATAAGTCGAAGATGATGTCACTCCCAGTTCGGAGGTTACTGGAACGCAGCATTACGATAGTTGCCGCGCGTGCTCATGGGTTATTATTATAAACATTTGTGTTCATAATATTCCCAATGTAATGCAATGTAATGTAGGACATGTTAGAAGTTAATATTAAGCAATCAGGTGGAGGGAATATGATACAACATTGCAAACAAAAAAATAGTGGCCACTACCAAAATAGTGCAGTTATAACTGAAACACTGGGTGTTTTGTAAAAAATAAAAGATATTGAGTCATCAACTAACATTTTATGATGACTATTCTTTAAATGTATGTTCAATTTCATAACTCATTAAGTCTGAGATCTATATAATCAGTGGAATTCATTTTACAAGAAAAGGTTGGATTTTGATTCTGATGAGTCTTAGAAATTGAACTTTGAAAAATGTTTAAAATATCATTTTTATTGATTTTGTTGTAAAACCCTTCAAGAAAAATTTGTAAAAGTATTCTTTAGAGGGGGTATGGAAGTACAATATGAACAGATTAATATAATACCTTTTATTGCAGTGTGTTGCTATGTTTCGGTTGTGACACATTTTGGAAGTAGAAAAAACATTTCAAGAACAGGCAGAAATTAAAATATGAATATTGACTGCACTATACAAGATATATGTACCTTAGATATGGTACAACATATGTATGGACAAAGTTTTGGGAAAAAAAACACTTAAAAAAAAAAAATTCCAACCCTGCACTTTGGACAAATTCCGTAGAATGGCCCATATACCACTGCAATACAACCTGCTCACATACAACATCAAGTACAATAAAACCCATCATATCTTTCTTCAAAAAGGCGGTAAAAATCCTTGACAAGAAACCATTTCATTTACATTACTGTAATACCATTATTAAGTATAATATTTTAAACTTTGACTCTTACCAAACATACTCTGATGAAAATGAAAATGTCTTATTTTTTTAGGGTATTGAATGGACTTTTTTGCCCACCATTAGGAGATTTTATTCAGATGAAGGACACTAGCATGAATACCAGAGCACAAACTAGAGGAGACTGCAGCATACTAAGGCGTAGGACAGAGTTCAGTAGGCGGCGTCTATTAGAGGCGCACATTCATGGAACAGATTACCAGCACAGATCAGAGACAGTGACAACTATTTAACATTTAAAACAAAAGTTAAAAAATTGGTTGAAAACAAACCAGTCATGTAATCGTACATAATGTTCATCTCCTCCATTGCTGCTGCTGTTACTGAGAGCTCTGATGTTTCCTGTCCTTCCTGTTTGTAAAAACTGTGTGTTTACTGATTTTTCTGTCTTGTGGAAAGTGTTGCTATTTCAATTGTCTTTCTATGCAATCACCTGATTCAGTGGCGAGTACTGCAAAATTGTTGGTTGATGTGCACTGTCCTAATCAAATACATTAAATAAAATAAAATGTTCATTTATTCAGCCATGAATGTCTGCCGTATAATTTGTTCCATCAATGCATGAAAGCCAGAAACTTTTTTCACACTGGAATCAAGCTTACTGTCCACCAAACAACTGCATGCCCAACAGAGCAAAGACCACAATGAAGAGGAAGAGGAGGAAGAGCAGGCTGATGATCGACTTCATAGAGTTGAGCAGAGACACGACCAGGTTCCTCAGGGAGTTCCAGTACCTTCACACAGACATGGATGCAAATGTTAAAGACACATTAAAACAAAACAGGTGTTTCTGTGGAGGGTTGCAGTAATGAGTCCTACACATGGAGTAAACATCTTTAGCTCTGAGTCAGCACGAACAGTTCCCCCTGTCTTTTTGGATAATAGTCTGAGGTAAGATCATGGCTGATACAAGCTTCAGAGATTTTAAAGTTTTTTTTTCTACAATCATGAAACACATATGGAATTGCCACACTTGTGCATTTTACAGCATTAGCTGGGCCCTCATCTATCAGCCTAGTGTAGAGTCATGGACAGATTTTAGTGCAGAAGTCATGTTAAACCAGCGTCCATGTGTAAAACATGCTGAACATCAATACAACGTTCAGCATATACCATTTTATACATTTCCTCTCTTGGCTTCAAGTGAGTCGAGCTCTGACTGTCCCCTGAAACACTCTGAAACTGTCTCGTTGCATCACAAATTTGGCCGAAAGTAGGTATAAGAAGTCTATTGTACAAGAGCAGAAAGCAAAATCTTTGTGGTGGTGGCTTGAAGTCAGTCCACTATGTTGTGGCTACACAGCCTGAGATTTCTGACTTTTTGATCCCACCAGTTTCATTAGCCCTTTAAAAAAGTTTCTGTTCATTTCTTCAGATTATCTCGTTCAACAAAATGTGCACTAAGTGATTTTGCCAAAGAACATTCTGACTGCAATAGTTTAAAAAAAAAAAAAAAAACACCTTTTTTTTTCTTTTTACTGAGGGCACCTATGTATTGCTAACTCTAAGAATGTGCTTCAAAAATCCTCCCTTACCCCTCCCTTATATTGCGTGCAATATCAACAGAACTTATGAATGTACCATGATGCTTAAAAAATGAACACCATTATTTTTAGGGAATTAAATGTTTTACGGCTGTTTGTAATCTTAATAAAAACTATATTGAAACTGAAATCTGCTTCAGTAATTGGTTTGGAATTATCATTGTGTGGATATAAGCAAAAATCGCATCCTTAGTAAGAATCAACTTTTTGAGGAATATTTAGGCCTTAAATTTCAAACATACTTATGACATTTTTAGGATATGTAGAGTGAAATCAGATTAGAATTCTGATGACTCACTTTGTGACTTTAAAGATCCTGAGCAGCCTCAGAGCACGCAGGACGCTGATCCCAAATGAAGCACCAGGTTTGATGGCAGCCCAGATCACCTCAAAAATACTGCCAATGATTACCTGAAGGCACAGAGGAGTTGATGAGGAAGGATCAACAGATAACATTGTCTATCTAGTTAAAGTTTCTCTTATAATACTTCAACAGTGTGCTTTTGTTCCTCAGAAACCTTGGCCCTGAATCGATGACTGATTCCACACTCTATGCCCTGGAGGACTAGTTAAACTCAGCAGACTCACCCCAAAGTCAAAGCAGTTGAAAGAGGAGTGGAAGTAGTTTTGGGGGCCAAGGCCATACATCTTCATAGACATCTCGGCCAGGAACAGACCCAGGAACACAAACTCAGCCAGGTCTGTCAGGGGGACGATCAGAAAACACACAGATCAATGTCCAGGGTCAGGAAGGTCTCCCTGCAGGTTTGTATAATTCAGTCAGCTGCTGCTGCCTGTTCAGCTGTGCACTCAGCGAACACGACATAGGTTGAGTCCATTGTTTGAAGAAATAACTGCTCTATTCTACCATGATGCAGTGTGTGAGCTGTGTGTTTGCTCCTGTATGTGTCCGTGAAATTCACAATGGTGCTTGTGTGACCCATGTTTGCTCATGTCTCCCAGTGTAGACTCACAGCACGACATCAGGGAGAGGACATGTTAGAGGGATCAGAAACAGAGACAGAAATACAGCAGGTAGATGAAACCTCAAGATGCAGGTCACTGACTAAACAAATGAAAAACTGACAAAAATCTGTGTACAGTTGAAAGGTGTTTTGGAGTTTGAGTGTTCATTTTTTAACATTTTAAAATTACTAAATCCATCTACACCCCATTTCATCTGGTGATAAGATGGTCATTATTCAATATTATGAATATGTTTGTTTCTTAGGCTTAGATTGACTTTATTTTAATTCAGTATGCAGCAGGTGTATACAGAATGAGATTTGGTTTGTATAGGCTTCAGCTTACAGATTCAAGTATAGTGCAAACGTAAGTATGATATAATAAAAAAGTTATTGTATAAAATGTGCAAGAATGGCAAGGAGAATATGAATAAATTTATCTATGTTAAAATATAAGTATACAGTGCAGGACAAAAAGCAGTGAGAAGCAGTGAGTATATATAGCAGTAGCAAGATTCCGGTCTTCAAAAGTCGGATTGATTTGGGGACAAAGCTGTTGTAGAACCTGTTGGTCCTGTACCAAATGCTGATGAAGTTCTTTCCTGAGGTCTGTTCCGGAAATTCACAGTTTGAGGGAACGTTTGGTCCACTGTTTCTCCAACACACTGCATCTCCTCACAGTGGCTATGTCCTCACTTCATGAGACAGCTCCAACATATTGGTCAAGTTAGACAACAGACACTTTGTATGTCCTGTTAACTCTTCAAGATAAATGACTGAGCTATGAGTCCAAACTTATTCAGGACTTTGACATCAGTGATTGATAAAAATATCTTCCTCTGGACAGACAGATTTCCCACACAGAGACTTATAGAGGCTTCTGTCTCTGCTCTCAAGCACACTGAGGAATATTACAGACTTTAGAGGAAGCAGGTATCATAGCTTACTCAAAACATAACACATTTGAGAAGCAGCTCGACTGTGATAACTTCTTAGTTTAACATCAATTTTTAACAATTCAATGGAAAACAACCAATTTTGACATGAACTTAGTCAGAAATCACTATCTTAGCTCACCTTAACACAAACTCTGCTCTCCGCTGGTTCACATCACACCAAAAAAGTATTTCTCATACTGACTAGTTTTGCTCTCTGTGGCATTTAACTACCGACAAAATGGCCTAAACTAAACTATTGTCCTGAAATGTGTCCCTTATCTCATTTTTTTGAACAGCCTGATCGGCTCAAAACAGATGCAGGCCACTTTCTTAGTATTATCTTTTGACCATTTTGTGCCCTTATTGATAGGAGAGAGAGACAGTGGATAGGCTTGTGAAGTGAGGCAAGAGAGTAGGCGAGGACACTCTGCAAACTTGCCATAGACTGGATTTGAACCCAGGATGGCAGATGCGTTTATATGGGTTGTGCCTGGTTGCTTACCACTACACCAAACCAGCAACCTGTGATCCATAATTATTGAAGTAAAACTCAGAGATTTATGTTGCAGTTAAGGCCAAAGTAGAGCACATGCATGAAAAAGACTTAAAGGCTCACTGTAATGTAGCTGCTTATAAAACTTCTGTTGAATACACAAACCTGAAGATTTGTCTCTAATACAGGAATTTGTTGATCATATTTTCTCCTCCTGTCCTGTAAAGACTTGCCCTCTGTATGTCGTACTAAAGGTGATATAAAAGAGATGACAGGCTTTTTCACAGGAATATGAAAAAAGCAAGAGCCTGTGCCACTCACAGAGTGCATATGTGAGCCAGTCTGGCTGGTCGTAGTGTACGATGGCAACACACAGCGTGTTCAGACCGACCAGACACAGGACAGTCCAGTAGAAACTCTGTGACTTGACCAGCCGGCGGATGGTGAAACGGATCCTCTTCTCTTTCCTTCTGATGTATGAAGAGCTCTCCTTCTGGCTTTTCACGCTGGCTCGGGCGAACGGCGACCCTGGGGGAGCAGTTGGGAGGAAACACAAAGAACTGGGATAAAGTTACCAGGTCTAAAATCTGGGCTCAATGCAACAGATCAGACTGTTAATTTTTATTGTTGATTGATGTGCACTGTCCTAATAAAAAAAAAAAAAAATTAAATCATATTGATAGTTTATTCATTTTCTATACTCGGCTGTCTCTTTTGGGGTTGCGGGAGGCTGGAGCCTATCCCAGCTATCATCAAGCGAGAGGCAGGGTACACCCTGAATAGGTCGCCAGTTGATTGCAGGGCCACATAGAGAGACAACCACTCACGCTCACACTCATACCTAAGGGCAATTTAGAGTCACCAGTAAACCTAATGAGCATGTTTTTGGTCAGTGGTAGGAAACCGGAGTGCCCGGAGAGAACCCACGCATGCACGGGAAGAACATGCAAACTTCACACAGAAAGGCCCTCCCAAACTGGGAATCGAACCAGGAACCTTCTTGCTGTGAGGCACGTGCTCTACCAGCTACGCCACTGTGCCGCCCTATTGCTAGTTCAATCTGACCTAAATTAAATTGTGTGTAATTTTAAATTAAGCTCCAGGGTCAAGTAGAAGTGGATATGAAGCAAAAAAGAAAAACAGATCTATTAGGATTTCATTACAAACTCAGGAAGACCAAAGACCTAATCATTTTCTGATCTATTTTAGTCCAGACTGTGGGCTCACCCCGGTTCAGTTCCAGTCTTAAACCAATCCCCACCTGCATGTGTGTTTACATTTTCTTTATCATGTAATATGGTAATATGGCATGATAAATCTCAGCAGATCAATCAAGACCAATATCTTAATGAAGATGCACTGCAGGCAGTAAAAGACTTGAAAAATAGTAAAGCAAAAGATTTTCTGTCAGAAATTTATGCTATCATTTTAAGGGACCCATATTATGCAAAAACCACTTTATTAAGTCTTTGAGTGAAATTTTTGGGTCTGTGGTTTTCCCCCCGGCCCACAAAATGTGATATTTAGTGACAAAACCTGTGTTTAGTAGTGCTTGTGAATGTAAAATCCTGCCCCCTAATGAGCCATTTTGGCATTTGGGGTTCTGCCGACGTCACAGTTCACTTTTTGACCAATCAGGAGCGAGTCTGACCTGATTGGTCCACCGGAGCAGACACCCCCACGCCCTCCCCGCCCACTCCTCAATTCGCTGCTGGAGAGATCTCCAGCGAGAGCTGCTGAAGAGCAGCCATGATGGATTTACCGGCAGTAGGAGATTGGAGTTCAGAATGCTGACGTGGAAGAGCTACTGCTGCAGTGTTGTGGGCTGTAGCAAGCCACACACTTCCTTGCACAAACTTCCTACCTCTGAAGACCTAAAGACTAAGTGGCTGGAGTTCATCTATCATGGAAATGTGCCAGCAAAACAAAGTAAAAATGTGCACGTTTGTGCTAATCACTTCAAGGCCGACTGCTTTGTAAACCGGACAGTACACAAGAGAGCTAGCAACTAGACTGGTCCTTAATCCAGGAGCACTGCCAACCATCCGACAACAAACCTCGGACCCTGGAAACGTGAGTATTTCAAGTACTGAGTGCTGTTATTTTACTAATTGCTACGAGCTGCTAACAGCAGAGGGAAGTGGGTCAGATGTAAGAGCTTTAGCTGTGTCCCCTCTGTCTCTGTCTCTTAGCCTGTTGTTTAAGCCTGTAATGTTATGATAAACGAGTTGTGTCTTTTCAGGGCCGTAATATTTGTCTCTGTTGTCTATTACTTCGCTGGCTGCTGTTAAATGTACAGCGATTTGAGGACGAGGCCTGCAGCTCTTTACTCACTGAGGCAATGTAATTGGTAAATTACCTCATAAAGTATCAAAACTACACAAAATTTAATCTGATTTAGATGTATGAATATTCCCACAGTAATCAAGAGGAGTTTAACAGCTCAAGGATTATATTTACTCCTCATACACCATGTCCTGTCTCTGTGTTAGCTTCAGGAGGCTAAGCTTAGCTGCGGTTAGCCTGTTGTCTTAGCCCTTTACGTTACGATAAATGAGCTTTGCTGTGTTCTACACACGAGGACTCTACAGGCAATGTAAAGGCACTGAGGCAATGTAATCGATAAATTATCTCATGAAGTATCAAAACTCATTTCGTGTCTAAACTGTGGACGAGGGAAATGATCAGTGAAGGCTGTGTTTCTCTGTGTGTTACAGCAGGTCATGTAAATATTGATATTGATAACAACAGGCAGTGTTGTTAACGCTGCAGATGTCGTTATCATCAAAATAATTTAATCAGATTTCTGTGAGTTTAAACACTCAGAAATGCCCACAGAATGCTGTCATACGAGCTGTGTGAATATGAGGGTAAGTTACAATTAATAACACGTCAGTGATTTACGAAAAACTGAGGGGGGCAAATAAAATGTGTGAATTAATTGTCCTCCCGTTTTATTTACTCACAATATATAGGCATAGACATTTTATAATGCATCACATAATGTGACATTTGTAAGTAAAAACCCATTAACCCCTGAAAAGCCTGTTGTATCGTATTTGAGACATACTTTTGATACATGTGTCTAATCAAAATGATCAAAAAATATCACAAAAAAAATATAAAAGTCCTCAGCTGAATTATCAGTTACCAGAAATACCTAATGTATGCAATGAGGAACAAAAACTACATGTAACATCTCATGTAATTTATTTAGATTTTAGTACAACGTGAAATAAACATTTTATCTAAAAAGGTAAAAATGCATGGCTTTAATTTGTGTTTTCATGCACTAACAGGTTAAACAATTGTCTTTCTTGTGTCTATGCTGGTCGACTTCAGGCAGCATCTTCTGATGGTGAACCGCTGGTTACAGTCAGCTTCTCAAAATCCAAGGAGGAAGGATGTACAGCAAAGCCAGTGACAGCAGAGCCAGCTTTCCGTAAGTTAAACAAGATTTTATTAAAAATCAACACATTTAAAAACATTGGCAAATAGGCATAGCATGGAAAGGAAAAGATAAAGGAAACTGAAATAAAAATGGTATCAAAATGGAATTGAGAATATATAATCAATAAGGATATTGTGACAATAAAAGACTATGTAAAAAAATTACAACACTGCAGTGAAGTGTTTTAGTTTTGGTGCCATTTCTTGTTAACATATATTTTTGTGTCTTGCATTTCAGATCATGCAGATGCACTGTTGGACCCTGTCTTTGAGAAGGTTTTCCAGGACCATGCTTCACACCTGAAGGAGCTGCAGAAAATACCAGACCATATGCTCCTTTTCCAAATACCAGGAAGCGCTGACCCTCTCATACTGGTCTTCTGCATCAGGAAACTCCGCAGTAACACAGGCAGCATCAGCTCACAAAGGCTCTGTAGGCCAGGCATCTGTAAGGGCTGGACATGATGAGATTTTGTCAGAACTGAAAATTACTTTCATAGGTGTTTTTATGTATATACCTGTATTCATATTTTAATCAATATGGTTCTATGGCTTGTGTTTAAAAATTCCTTTTCTTTTTTCATGTCTTTTTTTACCTCCTTTATGTAAAAATGTCTACAGTACCAGCTGGTACATTTGGTGTTTTTATATGTAAAAGTATTTTTAACAATAAAAAGTCTACATGAACTGTTTTGTGTGTTTTCAGTTTTCCATATGTTACATGTAATGTTAATAAGTAAATAACAAGGAAGAAAAAAAATAAGATGGAGGAAACAGTGATGTACTTTTAATCTTTACTATTTTTGTTCAACAGTCATGGAAGCATTTATATCAAAATACTTATGCATTCCTCCTCTTATATGTAAAGGCTCATAGTCTGCTCTATAAATATAGAATGCATGTTGTAGTGAAAAACACACTCAAGCATAGAGGTCAGAGTCCAGGATGGTGGGTCTGAGAGTTTCTGAAGTTTTCCTCTGACCTACTTAATTAAAACAGGTAAGTCAGTGACATTGTACAGGAAAGGTAAAATAAAGATATTTTCAGGCTGTAGGAATTTTCACTTAATTGCCACAGGAGTACCTATGTAGGAGAAGAGTGAAAACAGGATGTTCAGTAGAATTTTTATGTAAAGGAAATGTACTAGAGAAACAATCATGTCCTGTTATTGTTTAAGAATATACACAGAGCTGTCATACAATAATGCAAGTGAAGAGGTATTTAAGACAGCTACTGTGTGGCATATAGAAAAGAAAATAACCTTTTAAAATAAGGTTCACAGAAAACTGCTGGCTGCTTATAGTTACAGCTAATAAACGTGGCAGCACGTTACTGTCACTAAAGGCTATGGTTCTATTAAATGCTGTATTCTGATGGGTCAGTCACATAACTAATGTTATTTCTGTAAAATAGACTGTTGCTCTGATCGGCCCTGAAGAGCCCAGACATTATTTACATATCACAACAACAGAGAAGACCCCCTCTCTCTGTCTTATTTCACTATCAGTGTTACTTAGAAGTGAAAGTGAATTCACATCGGGGTTTTAGTTAATTCACATCTCTGTAGTAGCTCGCTCACTCTACATTACCCCTTACTAGACTCTATTTAACGTCAGTCTAATCACTACATGTCTGCTAACAGACACGCTCTAACATCAACAACAACAGGGGGAGGGGGAGAGGAACGGCAGAATAACTTTAATTCGTCTACATACTAGCATTGAAGAAACAAACTTGATATACAGACCACTGAGAAACATCCCGGTTTATCCTTGGTCCTCGACTCTCTCCTGGTTCCTCTTATTTTCGGGTTCTGACTCGGTTAAAGCGTTCAGTGCTGCAGTCCTCATGTAGCAACACAGACGCTAACACAGAGCTCTATTGACATGGCCACGCGCATGCGCCGACTGCGCCGACACGGAAGTGCAGGGCGGTTCAGCGGTGGCTAATTAACATATGAAGGTTACGCCCACAAAATCAGACCTTTCTGAATGGAGGGGCTGTGAGAGCCTGGAAACAATGATGCTGTGCTTGTTTTATTGAGTTTTTAGACCAAAGCATATTACTAAGGCTTCATGAAGACATCAAAGATCAATATTGCACTGCAGAAAAGGAGCATAATATGTGATCTTTAATAATGTGACTCTTATTTTGTTTAATACTAACATTTTTTTGAACATTTTCATTGAATGAAGTATCTGTCACGTTGGTCAAGTTTTCCATTCCAGAATCACACAGCCACAAATATTACAAACCGTCAGATTGTTGTCTGATTGAAATGAAAATTTGTGGTTATTGTTTGTTAACATGCTTTAACATGACAGAAATAATGTTTCAGAGATCATTCTCACCAACAGATGAGATGTCTGTGAAATGGTCATCTCCTTCCTCTGCGCTGATGAGGTCGTTTTTACTCTTCTTTGTCCTTTTAAGCACTACAGACAAAACACAAATGAATAAAAGTGCATTTGAATTAGTTTAACATTTGTTGAAAAAGCAGTTTGATTAAGCTGTCGAGGCTTTGCTCCCATCTCTCCTTGCAGATTTATTTTTAAATGCAGAACAGGAGCAATAAGATATTAACTTAAACATTCTGTTAAAACCAATAAGTAGTTTTGGAGTGGTAAGGGGTTAAAAGCAACAGTACAATACTAATGCAGGGCAGAGCTGGCAGAGGAAAGTAAGGAGCTCTTTTACTCCCGGAATTAGCCTGTGGTTGTTGCCCCATTAATCTACAACATATGCACTTGCAGAGATCCCGAACACACAGTACACCTAGCTCACTAAACTACATTTCCTTTTAAACATTTGTTCAGCAAAACACTGAACAATTTAACACAAGAAGTTTTACCACTGCTGCTTAAGTCCAGATTTCAGCCCTCACATGATTTGTTTGCTGGGCTGTGTAAATGGAAAAAATTCAGTGGTTCACTGGTTCACTGCCTGATTGACTGCTCCTAACGAGTCGGATAAATTTCTGTCATGTTTGATATTTTGATTAAATGGCTGCATTCGCTCACTCAGTGAGAGCAGAGGTACAAATGATTTTACAACTTTATTTACTTCCAAGAAAACATGACGAGCAAAAGAAATTAATATTTTTCTGTTTTATTGTTAACTTTATGTAGCTTCTGTAAAGATGAAACATCAAATTTTGAATAATTTTCTGAATCATGCCCTTTTATGACAAGTTTGATCACATAATATTCCTATTATCAGCATTTACGCTGCAGTGGAGATAAACTGTTGCTTCCTTCAGTGTTGCTGACTGGACTTTTTGCTGTGTAACGCTTATGTCACCCCTTCACTGAGACTATGCTTTAAGAACAGCCAATACAACAGCTGCTGACATCTTGAACAAGACACTGTTCTCTTGTTTGTAATTGTCAGTGTTTTCATGTGGACTGAAATTTTTTTCCAGAGGAGAAATGCCTTCATTTAAAAAAAATAAAAATAGTGCTGTAGCCTAATAACTAACTTCCTGATGCAGTCATTAGTGGGGAAAAAAGATAATTTTTTTTCAGGTAAAACTGTACTTTTTCAATCTCATTAATGTGTACAAACTTACATACAAAGAAGATACGTACGAACAACCTCTTCCATCAACCCCCCCCCCCCCCCCCCCCCCAACCTGTACGGTTCAGCTCTGCTGTGAGTCTAAGAACTATAGAGGAAAAATCTAAGAAAGAGCTTTAAAATGTGTGAAGGATCCACGAACGATAATCCGCCAACGATAATCGATTCAGCAATGCATTGCTATGCGGGGCTTGCATGATTCGGCATCGATACGCCAACGTCACGTAATCGATCATATGTGTCGTTTTTTTTCTGCCCTTCCATTTTAATAAAGTTGTAAACTTTCAATAACATCCGGGGGCTTCTCCGGAGTAACGTTACAATGACGCAGCACGCAGCCCACTGTGCTCCAGAGCTCTGGCTTCGGCTCCATGATAAGCAGCCGCGTCCCGCAGCAGTGCTAAAAATAGCAGCAGAACAGCACGAGAGATGGCCAAAGAGGAGGAGTTGGGAAGCGCTGAAGTGCTAACAGACGGCCAAAAGACTTTGAAAGCGGACATCTGGCAACATTTCGGATTCTACGAAGTCGATGGGAAACTGGACAAAGCTCATGCGGTGTGTGCAGAGAATAATAATAATAACAATAGTTCAAAGGTCCTCAGTAGAGGCTTCCTTTCCTTACAGGAGAAAAGTTTTGTGTGGGAAATTGTAGTAGGCTAGGCCTACACCTTTTATTTTTGGTCTACAATGAATAATCCATTTTATTACAAATTGATGTTTTGCTGTTTGCAGCTGATTTAACTGTCTTGTAAGTGTATTTCACAGCAACAATACACTGAAGGGGAGAATTCTTCCTTCTTCCATACTCTGCCCTGATTCCCCACTTTAAGTGGCTTCCTTTCCACAGAGGCTAGCTATTAATAAACTTTAAGTATATCTGACTACTTGTATTTACTCATGACTGATAAAAAATGAACCATGTTGTTTGCAGTAATATAGAATTAGATGCATCGCAATGCATCGTAGAATCGAATTGGATCGAATCGTGACCTTGCCGAATCGAATTGAATTGAATTGTAAGAGCAGGACCAATGCACACCCCTAGGATCCACGTAGTCCTATGATGCTTCTGAACTCTGGTGAGCCTTACTCTCTGTTCTTCTCTTTAATCTCATAACCCTCCAATCCTGCACAATAATCACTGTGACCGTTCCCCCCGGTGAGGCTGCAGAGAAAAGGCGGCGCAGCCTTGATAAGATGAGGTGCGTCACTCACAAATACACACAGTAAGTGCAGGAAGCTTGTGAAAAATCTTTTCCAGCAGCTAAAAACAAAGGATTGAAGTAATAATTCACGATTTAACGATAAATGCAGCCTGACAGAAAATCCATCAATCATGTTTTTGATTTAAGAAAATAATATGGCTCAAGTCAGTCCAGGATCAAAGCCTTTGTCTATACAATCGAGCTCTCCTTTTCTGTTTGATTTCTGCTATTTGAAGAGGTCATTGCTCACAATATTACGTTTAATTGAACCATTTAATAAACCTTCTGAGCAGAAAAAGATAAATATGATTAGGATAAACTTATGTTATGGACAGCAGGGCTGCTTGGTACAAATAAACATTAGTCTTTATTGTTTGTATATTGAGATCACGATTATTTAGCATGATTATACATTTATTCAAGACATCATTTTGGACATCGAATAATAATAATGACAATTTGATTACATTTAAAGACAGAAATATTTAGCTGATTATCGGGTATTGTCCGTAAAATTATTTTGAAAAATATTATATAGCCTATTATAAGGCTTTATTCTTTAAAAAGTTCAAGATCTGCATCCTCAGTTGAATAATAATGAAGTTATGAAATAATCACCCTTGGTTACTTTTCATTTTACATGCTGTTAGTCGTTTCTGTACAAAGTGGGTTTACATAGATTTTCAGGAACACTGACTCCTATAAAACAGACTTATTTGCATTTGACTTACAGGAACCTGGAACCCTTCTTGCCCAAAAGAAGTCTGAAATTTAGAATTTACTGTTTATTGTTTGAGTTTTTTTCATCTAAACACCTTCAAAAAATGTATTTTTTTATGTAAGGAAAGTTCAGAGGAGACCAAGGAAAACTAAGTCACAATGAAACTACTCAAAGTTAAAGCACTGCTTAAATATAACAGATCAGGCTTTTAACTCGGAAATAAAAGTCATACAGTGCTTTATGTTCTGCCGGCTTCAGCTGAGGCTGACTCAGCATGCACACTGCTTAAAACTCTCTGTAGCTCTTAAACTAATAGGCTAGATTTGTGTCGTAGTGAACTAATACTCACGTCACATTCATAAATCAAAATTTGAACAGTTACATTCACAATTGACCACAAAACCTGTCCCCCACACAAGGGCAGATTTAACTCCATACGGTGGGAGGAGGGAGAAGAATAAGTTCTACAGGTCAAGCAGCACTGTAAGTACCTCATGAAGTTCATCCTGATTGTACAAAGACAAAATCATAATCACCACTGAAGCTGGGCCAGTACTACACAGGAAATCAAAGTAAATCCTATTTGTTGTTGTTTATTTGTGTAATTTGTCTTGAACCCACACAAGCAACCCTGATATATCAGGATAATATCCCAGCAGCCTGCCTGGGTAATTGACTAAAATGGTCGTTCACACTTGCCTCTCATCAGGGAGTACAGTCTGCTGGACGGAGGAGAAGTGACGAAGGAGGACAGGCAGCACACAACATCAAATATAAGCGGCAGAAGCCAGTGTTCGTAATATAAGAGCAATTGAACATTTTGTACTACATTTTTCACTCCTGCTTCAGAGTAACACGTTCAACAGTGCATCAGTAGCATCAGTAAAAGAGCTGAGAGGAGCACTGAAGCATGCAGAGGTGAATATGAGGCAGGGTCACGGGGTCAAAGGAAGCTGCAGTGTTTTAGCTCTTTATCCAACAGCAGTTCTCTGGATGTGCATGAGAGGTCATTGGTGGTCATCGGCGGTCATTTTGAAGCAGCTGTACTGTATGACTTTGACAGATAAACTTCTCCCACAAGAGCAGTTGTTTTATATGCCCTGTCAAGTCAAGTCTCTGTTTTCCTGGTTTGCACCAGTTGCTCAGGGTAATGTCATTCAAGTATTCAGAAACAAGTTTAATCAGACTTTATGCAGATGAAATACTCAGGAGGGAAAGGAAAGAGAGGAAATTATCCAGGTAAAGTCCAAGCAAAAAACGTGTTTGCTTGAGCTAAAACATATAGCTCGCCTCAACAGTGTCCGAATAGTTTCAGGGTTTTGTGTTAAGTGGGGTTTTGGTCACTTTCTTACACTCCCAACACAACCTCAGCGCCTGTTTAGAAGGAGGCTTGTTCTTATACTTTGCTAAATGCCTCTTAGCACTGTGCTCAAGGTGGATTAATGCTGAACTAATAATAACTAGTAAAAGTTATCATAAGTATAAGTATAATATCATAAAAACTACTAAATGAAATGCTTATATGAATCTTACTGGAGTCTCTACCTGAGTCAATGTGGAGTTTTTTTGTATTTTACCTAAAAGTGGGTAATAATGAGGCTTCAGCAGCATAATGCATTGTGTCCATGCCCAACCATCTCACCACAGGGATGTCATGGTTGTAGCCAGTTTTTGTTTAAGTATGTTCATTCCTCTTGTTACTTGTTGAAACCTCTTGTTTCTCATATTTCTTAATTTATTTTGAAGTCCCTCCTTTTAAAGTTGTGTTTCACCTCTGTGCTTTTCTAACATGTGTCTGATTATGTTCAAGCAGACATGGTCTCTGTGTTTCCTCGTCTTTGTCATTTCATTTGTCTCCCATGCCACATCCCAGCGGAGGTTTCCAATGTTTCCCCTTGTTGTTTGTTTGTTTAATTCTTTGTTGAACTTTTGTAGCAACTTTGAATGAATTTGTGTTTTTCAAGAGATTTTTTTTGGGGGGGTGGGGGAGGGGGGGTGTAAAAGGAGTCATTTTTGTTTCTTCAGCCTTTTTAGTACAAAATGGTTTTGTGTTTCTGCAGGTTATGCAAATGCAGCTTTGGGTCCAGCTTCTACTTTTTTCTCTGTTTAGTTTTTGACAAACCTTGACAAGGGCGGAGGTGGCCAGTTGCTTTTTTGGTTATTACATATACCAGAGTCATGAGCCTTTGTTAAATTTTGGGCTGTGAGGATCATTTAAAAATGATTCACTTTTATTGTGACCCAGTTTATTCTGATCAGTGTGCTATAACCTCTGACCTCTGAGCTGGCTCATTTTAAGTGTGAATGTGCACAGTGCTGGTTATTTCCTTTTCTCAGTGAAAACAAGGAAGTTGGTGATCCTCACCAGAGTTGTGTTGTTTCCTTTTGTACCATGCTCCATCCAGAGATTTCTCTTCTGCATTCTTGTCTTCTTCAGCCAGCATCACCTCCTCTGCAGCACAAAACACACTCCTAAGTTCAAAGTAGGCAGAGCTTCTCATGTCAAAAGCCAGTACATTTTTTATGTATGTGTGTGTGTGTCCGACCTGCTTTGCAGATCCACTCCAGGTATCCAGTTAGCTCTCTCTCTATCTGCTGCTGCCTGCGGAGCTTCAGGAACTCCTGCCTCTTCTCCACCCGCTCTCTCTCCTTGGCAAACTCCCTGCAGAGGCCACATGCACATACACATACACACAGAAATGCTTATTAGATCTGACAGGCCTACACACAGACTCTGGAGCGATCCCCTGCTGACGGGTGTACAGCAGGTCGGCCTCCAGTCAGAGTCCTGTCACAGGGTGGATTATCTGAACTGTCAGCAGCAGGACTCTTACAAATCCAGACTGAAAAACAAGGTAGTGTCTATCAAAATAATGACGGGAGACACACCCAAGTCAAAAAAATTCAAGAAAAGTCAATAATTATCATCAAAATCCTACAGAGATGCTATTCTTTTCAACTCACAACTCCGAAAATAACACAGGAGACATTTGTTGCAAAGCCACGAAGGAGCCCATGTTGTGCTTTTTGAGTTTCATAAGACCTTTTGTGTGTTTCATAGAGTACTTCAGTGCACAAGTCCAAAGCATCAGAACCTCTGCTTCTGTTCACAGAACCTGCTGATGTAAACGGCTCATTCCCTTTCAAAATAGAAAATAGTGTTACATCAGCAGATAGAAACGAGGTATGAAGCCCATTGGCAAAGCATGATAAGGGGGCCATAAAGTGAAAGGAGAAAAGAGGTAGATCAGGGTTACTCAGTATATGAAAACTAGAGGGATGTATTGATTAAAGGCCCAATATGTAGGATTCCATTTATTCTGCTCTCTAGTTCCCTCTGTGGTTGTTCAGTATAACTGCACTGTCGTAAAGCCGAGCGCCGCACAACAAGCATGCACTTGTTTACATAAAGAGGAAGGAGCAGCAAGCCGAAAGGACCTCCAGAGACATATAAACCATGTGGACTGATAAGGTACAGTCTGAGCATGTTTCTTTCCTAATATATCAATTTTCAAGCATTAGCAGTCAGTAGTTAGCTCAGCGTTTGCATGTGTATTCTGTAACTTTGACCGTAGCTTTTAGGCTGGGGCTAGTGGCTGATGGATAACAGCTACTCAGGAGGGACTCGTTTGTTACCCGCTTATCGAGAAAACTTTACGTGTTACAAACTTTATAAACTTGAGGCCCTCTGAGACATGACTGTGGTAGGATGACTCTATGTTTTCTGCAAAGCTACTAAATGTGAGACAAAGAAAACGCTGATAATGACGAAGCAGAGTGATGACACAGCCGAGCTAGACCATCATCTACAGTATATGAAACACGTAATCATAAACTCCATCTGTACTGCTTCACTCAGTGTGACCCCTGTCTTATACTGAGATTCACAGCCAGCTAAACTCTTCATGACATCACATCCTCCAAGGAACAGGCAAAGTTGTAGTTGGACGGGATTTAATGCCAAAAATTGTGAAACTAAAAGGACACAAACACAAAGACCCCAATTAATGATCGATACAAACACATAGCGTTCATGAATGAGCGTATAACTACAGTCGGCGGATCTAGTATTTGCCGATCTTCGACACAATAGAGCCGCGATACGAACATAAACAAAATAATTACACAAGCGGAGTCAAAGCTAAACACGGCTGCACTTATCAATGAAAAACAACAATTACTTACTTAAATTGCCACTTCAAGGGCCGAAAACATACAGGTGGATGATGAGTTAGCTTCAGAATGCTAGGAAAGTTTCTCTCAGAAAGCGTAGAAGAACAACTTCCTGGTAACTAGGCAACCACTGAAGCGGACAAACGAGGCTCAGAAACAAGCGAACTATGCCATCTGCTGGCCTAAAAATTCTACTGCATTATAGAAATGAACAGTTCCAACACACTCCCCGCCTGGCATTATTTAAGAATGCCACAATTACAAATTTACATGCTCTAATCTTCAGAAGACAAGAGAAGAATGCACTCTGTAATGGGTCTGAGGAAAGTCTTTTTACTCTTGTGCTGGGCAATCTTGACCTCCACCTTCCTGACAACCCCATCTTTACTCGGAAGAGCCTTCACTATGACACCAGTTGGCCATTCATTCCTGTTCAGTTGTTTGTCTTTTAAAAGAACAATGTCTCCTTCCTTCATGTTAGGCCTTCTGAGCTGCCATTTTTGACGACCTTGGAGCATGTTGAGGTACTCTCTCTGCCAACGAGCCCAGAAAGTGTCAGCCAGAACTTGAACTCTCTTCCACTGGTGTCTAAACATGTCTGCTTTGGTGAAATCTCCAGGGGGAGGTGAGAGGGCACCAAACTTCTGGGTGAGTAGAGTTGAGGGGGTTAAGATCATGGGAGCTTCTGGGTCAGTAGAGATGGGCACCAGCGGCCGTGCATTTATAATAGCTGAGACTTCAGCCATCAAAGTTATCAGAACTTCATGAGTCAGCTTGGAGTGGCTCGCTTGTAAGAGCATGGAATCCAGGATGCGTCGTGTGATTCCAATCATGCGCTCCCATGAGCCACCCATGTGGGATGAGTGGGGAGGATTGAACACCCATGAACATCTTTGACTGAAGAGGTAGTCGTCAACACTCATCTCACCAGGCTTTGGAGGATCCAGCTGCAGCTCCCTGGATGCGCCGACAAAGTTAGTTCCACAGTCTGACCTTAACTGCTTAGCAGGACCTCTGATCGCGAAGAATCTGCGAAGTGCGTTGATGAAGCTTGAAGAGCTCATAGCTTCAATCACTTCAATGTGAACCGCCCTGGTGCACATACATGTAAACAAAACTGCCCATCTCTTACTGTTGGCTTGTCCTCCTTTAGTGCGGCGTGCGCGGACCTCCCATGGTCCAAACACATCAAGGCCAACATAAGAAAATGGGGGGTCAGTCTGCAAACGTTCAGCTGGCAAATCCGCCATGATTTGCTGCTCCTCTCTGCCTCTTAGCTTCCTGCAAGTTACACATTTATGGATAATGCTGCTAATGCACCTCTTGGCTCCTACTATCCACAGGCCACTTGCTCTGACAGCTCCCTCGGTAAAGTGTCTTCCTTGATGCCTCACGGCCATATGATGATGACGAATAAGCAGAGTAGCAATATGATGTTTACCTGGGATCAGAAGAGGGTTGGCTTCATGTTGCAACAACTTTGACTCTGTAATGCGTCCTCCCACCCGCAGTAGGCCCTTTTCATCAATCACTGGATGAAGCTTGTGCAGAGGACTGTTGGAGGACAGATTTCTCTTTGCCATGATGCACTTGATGTCTTCTGCATACACTTCTTGCTGGACAGATCTTATCACAGTGTTTTCTGCTTGAGTTAAAGCTTCATCTGTGAGACTTTCCTTGCAGAGATGCCAACCTGCACAACTGTCGTCTTCTCCAGATTTAATAAAGCTGTGAGAGATGTGACGAAGTTGAGCTACTGCTTTGATGAGGGATGTCCACTTAGAGAAGCGCTCAAAGCGTGCTGAACCAAGACGATTCGGAGACACTGTGGTGGCAAGCACTGTCACATTAGAGTGTATTTCAACATCTGATTCTGGGTTAATGAGCTCAAATGGGCCTTTCTCAGGTGTCGTGCTCCCAGGCTGTAAAAGGAATGCTGGACCACATAACCACGTGGTGTTGGCAAGCTTCCCTGCTGCTACAGATCTAGAGCCGTGATCAGCTGGGTTGTGTTCTGTTGGAACATATTGCCACTGATCTGGGAGGGAAGACTGCTTGATTCTCTGCACACGATTGTTCACATATACGTGAAATCTTCTGTGCTGGTTGTTTATGTATCCTAACACCACTTTACTGTCGGTGTAGAATGTCGTTTTGTCTATTTTCATGTCAACTTCTTCAGTGAGTAGCTCTGACAACTCCACGGCAAGCACTGCAGCGCAGAGCTCCAGTCTGGGAATGATGAGCTCTGGTACTGGAGCCAGCTTGGCTTTACCCATGATGAAGCCAACCTCACGGTGACCATCTCCATGTGTGACTTTCAGGTAGGCTGCTACAGCTATTGCCTTGACTGAAGCATCTGAAAACACACAAAGCTCAATGCTCTTGGCTTGTGAAATAGAGAAGGAGACATACGTGCGAGGGATATGCAGTGCCTGAAGATCCTGCAGCGACGCTTGCCAACTCCTCCAGCTATCATACATGTCAGGAGGAAGGGGGCTGTCCCACTCAAGGTCACTGTTTGAGAGCTGTCTGAGGTAAAGTCTTCCTTTGATAGTTACAGGGGCAAGGAAGCCTAAGGGATCAAACAGACTGTTCACCACTGAAAGTACCCCACGGCGAGTGAAGGGCTTCTGGTTCTGTGGAACTTGGAAAGTGAATGCATCAGACATGATGTTCCAACTCACCCCCAAGCTGCGCTGGATCGGAAGCTCATCTGTGGAGAGGCCCAGATCTTTCATTTCCTTGGCCCTGTCTTCTGAGGGAAAGACGTTCATTACCTCCACCTTGTTGGAGGCAATCTTATGAAGACGCAGATTAGAGAGGGCGAGCATCTTTTGAGCTCTCTGCAGTACATCAACAGCCTCAGCTTCTGTCGGAAAGGACTTCAGAGCATCATCAACGTAAAAGTCGCGTTCTATGAAATGTCGTGCATCACTGCCATGTAGCCCTTCTGCCTCCCTTGCTGCCATTCTCAGCCCATATATAGCCACTGCTGGAGAGGGACTGTTTCCAAAGACATGGACTCTCATGCGGTAGTCTACCACACCCTTGCTGAGATCGTTGTCTTCGTACCAGAGAAAACGAAGGAAATCTCTGTGCTCTTCAAGAACAACAAAACAGTAAAACATGTGTTCTATGTCTGCTGTTGTGGCAACTGGTTCTTTTCGAAATCCGAGGAGCACGCCCAAAAGGGAGTTGTTCAAGTCGGGCCCTTTAAGCAGCACATCTTTGAGAGACGCTCCATCGAACTGTGCACTTGAGTCAAAAACCACCCGAATCTTTCCAGGCTTCTGTGGATGATAGATGCCAAAGGTGGGAAGATACCATCTCTCTTTATCCTTGTCACAAGGTGGTGCAAGCTCTGCATGTTTGTTGTCAATCATTTTCTGCATGAATTCGACAAAATGGGCTCTCATGTCTTCCTTCTTGTCAAGTGTGCGGCGAAGAGACATTAGCCGCTTGTAGGCATAAGGCCTGTTGTCTGGGAGCAGACGCCTGGGGCTCCTAAATGGCAAAGGTGCAACCCAGCTGTTAGTTTCGTCTTTGAAAACTCCTTCCATCTTCTTTAGAAAGACTGTGTCTTCAACAGAAGGTGCAAGCTGGTTGTCGGTAACAGTGCGATAGAAAACAGTCTCTCCTAAATTCTCTGCAGTGGGCTTGGGGGATGTGTTTAATGTTTGCAGCTGTTGAGGAGTTGTCTTTGTGTGACCTGTCAGGCTGAAGTTCTCTTTCACACTGAAACGGTTGTCACAGGGGGTGAGAAAGCTGGGGCGTCCATTATCTAACACATGTGTTTTTAGAGCACTCACTTCAGTTGGCTTGTGAGCACTGCCGAGGCACACATCGCCGATGATAACCCAGCCCAGGTCCAGCTTCTGTGCATATGGGTCATTGTGTCTACCATTCAAACGTTTTCTCACCTTGTGAGCCCTAAGAAGGTTCCGTCCAATGAGCAGGAGGATGTCAACATCTGGGTCGAGGGGCGGTATCTCAGCAGCGATAGACTTTAGATGGTGGTGATGACATGCGGCTTCAGGGGTGGGTATTTCTTCCCTGTTATTAGGGATGGCATTGCATTCGATTAGCACAGGGAGAGGAAAGTTCATTTTCCTGTCTGCTGACTCCACTATATAACCACAAGCTCTTCTGCCTGATGTTTCTGTTATGCCAGCACAAGTCTTCAGCGTGTATGGTTCTACTGTGCCCTGGATGTCAAACATATCAAAAAACTCAGTCTTTGCAAGGGAAACATTACTTTGATCATCTATGATCGCATACATCTTTTTGCTGTTATGTCGCTGACCTTCTGGAAAGACGTGTACCAAGCAAATCTTTGAACAGGATTTACCTGTGATTCCATTTCCACATACCTCCGTGCAGGTAGTTGTAACATCTGGGTTTGATGAGCTCACACTCTCCCCGCCATGCTCTTTAGAGGAAGAGAGGGGCTTGGGTGTCTGTGGAGGTGGTCCGGGGTGGAGAGCTGCCAGGTGCTTCTCACTGTCACACTCTACACACTTAATAGTAACATTACAATCTTTTGCCTGATGACTGGTGGATACAAGGCAACGAAAGCAGATGTTATTGTCTTTGATGTATTTCTTTCGGTCATCAAATAGCATAGCTCGGAAACCTCTACATCTACTCAGTGGGTGTGGTTTATGATGTAAGGGACATTGCCTGCTCATATCTCCAGTTGCATTTTTAACTGCTGTAGGTACATCTGTAGACACTTCAGTCTTGTGCACTGTTACAGATGGTCTTGTGTTATAATTAACTGGGGGCCGCTCTTTGTTGGAACTGACAAAGGAGAGTTGAGTGGTGGTGAAGCTTGGGTCATTCCTTGCTCTAGCCTCTTTCCTAACAAACTCAGAAAAGAAAGAGAAAGGTGGGAAGGCAACATTATAGTCTTCTTTAAACTTTGACCCAACTGCTGTCCATTTTTCCTGCAGGTAAAAGGGTAGCTTTTCCACAGTTGGACTCACTCCCCTGGCTGTATCCAGGTAACTCAACCCAGGTAAGTATCCATCTAACTTTGCAGCTTCCAGTTCACAGAGCAAGTCAGATAGCTCACGAAGCTTGTGAGGTTCTTTGCTGGAGAGCTTTGGGAAGTTTTCTATCCTAGAAAACAGGGCTCTTTCAATTGCTTCTGACGAACCGTAGCGTTCTTCTAATCTTGTCCAGATCATACTTAGACCAGCAGATGGGTGTCGTATATTGACTGCTTTCAGCCTTTTAGCATGTTCAGAGGACTCAGGACCCAGCCACTTGATTAACAGATTTATTTCTTCAATGGCAGTAAGTCCGAGATCTGCAATGGTACTCTGAAATGTGGTCTTCCAGCTCAAATAGCTTTCTGGTTTGTCATCAAACTTAGTAAGTCCTCCAGTTATGAGCTGACTCTTTGCTAAGAACCTTGCGAGGTCACTGGCAGTGTTATTGGTAGCTGCTTGGCTTGTGCTAAACTTATGCTGTGGCTGCAGCACATTGGGTAGCAGATTTTGTTGCACTACATCTCTTTGCAGTGTTGGTTTACTGCCATCTAGAGGTGAGAAGTGAATGGGATTTGATTCTTGTTGAAAAGGTGGAAATTCTGTTTTCGCTTGTTTCTGCTGATAGGTAGAGTCCTCGTGTTGCATCAATGTGCCTTTCAAAGACTGTGGAAACTCAGGGTGGCTGTGTTTATTTATGTAATCAGTCACTTTCTGCTCTGGGGTAGCCTGGGTAGGCAAGAACTCAAACTCACCACTTTTTTCTACAGCATCGAGCTGAGCAGCAGCAAACTCCATCACCTCTGCTTTGGCCATGGCAGCATCAGCCTCCTTCTGTAGTTCAAGCACATCAAGACTTGCCTCTAAGGGAGCTTTTTCCACCTTAATGCTCATTTCTTTCTCAGCGTAGGCTAACCTTGCTTTAGCAGCCTGTGCTTCGGCTTGAGCTCGTGCTGCTGCCATACTTGCTCTGCTTGATGTAGATGACCTTCTCGAAGCTCCTGCTGATGATCTGACAGTTAACCTTCCCGAACATATCGAGGACTTTGAGTGAATGGAGTGTGATCTGGTCTCCTCATGATCCTGATCTTGAGCCTCTGATTTCTCCATTATGCTTGGCTAAGAGGGAGTATGGGCCCGTCACTGGCTCTCTAGACAATATCCACACAGTTTGTCGACGACCCTCGCCGAAGTGCTTTAATTTCACTGTACTGCTTCACTCAGTGTGACCCCTGTCTTATACTGAGATTCACAGCCAGCTAAACTCTTCATGACATCACATCCTCCAAGGAACAGGCAAAGTTGTAGTTGGACAGGATTTAATGCCAAAAATTGTGAAACTAAAAGGACACAAACACAAAGACCCCAATTAATGATCGATACAAACACATAGCGTTCATGAATGAGCGTATAACTACAGTCGGCGGATCTAGTATTTGCCGATCTTCGACACAATAGAGCCGCGATACGAACATAAACAAAATAATTACACAAGCGGAGTCAAAGCTAAACACGGCTGCACTTATCAATGAAAAACAACAATTACTTACTTAAATTGCCATTTCAAGGGCTGAAAACATACAGGTGGATGATGAGTTAGCTTCAGAATGCTAGGAAAGTTTCTCTCAGAAAGCGTAGAAGAAGAACAACTTCCTGGTAACTAGGCAACCACTGAAGCGGACAAACGAAGCTCAGAAACAAGCGAACTATGCCATCTGCTGGCCTAAAAATGCTACTGCATTATAGAAATTAACAGTTCCAACACACCATCAGTTGTGAAAAACTTTTAACACGTACGAGTTAGACAGTGGGCATTTGACAAAAAGTTACGCTATAACGTTACGTCTGTTCATTTGTGTAATTTTCTGCTTCGATGTGAATGTTAGACACAGGACTGAGCCTCCACTTCAGACCCCTGAGAAGAGAAGAAGAATCAGAGATGTTGAGGTCTGGAGGAGCAGCAGTGTTTTGGTCAGAGAGAGATCCAGCTGACCAGAGGAGACCTTCCAATGTGTTTGATGTTATGATGTGCAAAACTCACAGATATAACACTGTGTAACTCATTTGTATTAACACTATTAAAGTATATTTAACATAAACTGCAGACCTACTCATTTCAATGACAAAAAACTTTATTTGGTCACAAAAGGCAGTTCAAATCTTGGGTGCAAGCTGGTTCAGGACGTTGAATATGGAGTTATTAGGAAATAGGATAGCTACACTGAAATGCAAATAGAAAACTTGAGACTGGAGTATTCAGGGCTACTTGTTAATTTGACCACAGATAAATAGTTCAATTTAGTACAAATATTCTGGATATTTACTCACATGATGTAAAGCAAAATTTTCTGGTTTATGTCGTGGTGTTTGCTGTAGTGCAAAATAAAACTACTTACCATTGTACAATTAGAACAAATACAGAAAAATTTAGGCAATAGTACAACTGAGTGTAAGGCTAAAATAATACAACAGAGATAAAGATCGAAATTGACAAATTTAAAAATGCCTGAAAGGCAAGAGAAAAAGTGCTAGGACACTGAATATCAACTTATAGAAGCATGTGGAAATGTTTTTTTTTCAGAGTAAATATACAGGATATCAGACATGATTGAAGAATATTCTCATGTGTCAATACTTCAGTGTTTGCTAACTTGCAAAATAAAACTGCCCCAAATCTCCCCCTTATTTACTGTGTTATACAGCGGAAGAACTGAAATGGAAATGAAAGAACTGGCAGCAGGTTTCTGGGATCATTGAAGGCTCGGTCCATTTTGAATCCTCATCAGAATAACTGCTTTCTGAAGGTCTTGATGTAACTGTGTTCTTCTGTGTCTTTAAAATCCTATAAACTCCAGCTCTGGTATATTTTTGATTGTAGTTCTGTTGATACCTTGAAAGAGAAAAGCAATTTATTTTACAGTTTTTTATTTCACATGTGTTTAGTTTGTAGTTGTGACAATCTGTTTCATTGAAGGGCAGTAAATGAAGCAAATTCTAATATACAGTGAGAAGAGAAACGATGGCCATATTAACCCAAGAAAAACAGCTCTGAGTGATTCCTTCAGTAAAATGAGTAAGTTCTGCACATAAAATGGAGTCAAATACCACGTATTTTGAGTAAATTTTGTGGTGCATGAAGATTAGATGGATTGTAATGAGTAAACCTGTTTGTTATTTCACCATGAAAGAATAAAATCATTCTGAATTCACCCCCCCAAAAAAGTCGGGCACATTGTTACTGTAAATATGGCAGGTATAGAAGAGAGATCAGAAATAATATACAGTATTTATTACACTATTTGATTTACAGGTTTACAGAAGCACACTACATTGTACTTATAATTTAATACAGACTATAGTCTTCATACAGTTCTTTTTTAACTATTTGGATAGATCAAGCACACAAAGGTTCATTAATTTTTTTTAAAACATGTATGTTTATTGCTTTTTGTGCATTTCAAATAATACAACAGAACAACAACAAAAGACAAGGTACAATACAAAACAAATACAGTAAGACATCATTTCATTATACAACTGTAAATTTCTATAGTGTTACAATTCCTGCAATAAGACTTCACATTAGGTGCCTCTAAAAGGCTCAAAGTATAAAAGTAGGCTCTGGAATAGCCCTCCATATAAACCTTAGTCAAAAATCAAAACAAGATGTAATCTTCTCCCCTTCTAGAAATGACATAAAACGTCCCCATATTTTATCAAAAGTGAAATTTTTACCCTTGATCGTAAAAGTAAGTTTTTCAAGGGCAAGAGAGTGTGACAATCCAGCAAGCCAGGCTTGTCGACTGGGTCTAGTAACAGATCTCCAAAATTTGGCTATTGTGTGTTTAGCTTGTAGCAAACAGTACATGGACATTTTCTTGTCTGCCTTGCTGAGAAGATAGTTTACAGGAATAGTGCCCAGGATACACAGTTTGGGGCATAGAGGCAACTTCACTCCTGTAACCTGAGTAATGACCTCCAGTACCTCTATCCAGAAGGCTTGGATTAGTGGACAGTTCCATAGGCAATGAAATAATGTACCCACCATTCCACATTTACTACATACATCTGGGGTATCGGGGTTAAATTTATTTAACATGATTGGAGTTATATACAATCTCATTATCCACTTATATTGGAGTAGTTTAAAATGGGTATTTATGGTACATGTTTGGGCTTCTAAGCAGATCGTCTGCCAGTCCTCAACTGAGATTTCACTGTTTAGATCCTCACACCATGCAAGTCTTTTAATATCAGAAGAGACCTTGGAGCCGTCCATGATGATTTTATAGAAGCGGGATATCAAGCCCCTTGTGGAGTGACGTTTTATTATTATTTCTTCTACAGAGGAGAGAGACGGTATGGATAATGATTTTTGTAACTTCGATATAAAGCTTCTAATTTGTAGATACTTAAAAAAATGTTTTGAATCAATATCATATTTCTGTCTCAACTCTGCAAATGACATAAGAATACCACTGTTGAATAGTGATTTTTCCAAGGCCTTTTCCGCCCAGGTTTTAAAGCCCATGTCTCTTTTTCCAGGTGTAAAGTTACTGTTGCCCCATATTGGAGAAAACTGTGATAAAACCAGGGTTTGGCCTCTATGTTTATGTACCTCAAACCTTACCTTTATTGTATTTTTGACGAAAGGATTTTTGGTGGATTATTTCAATTCTTGGAAATTAGCAGAGTACAGGTAAGAATAGAGTGGAAGAGGAGATGTATTATACCTTTCAATGCTTATCCAGGACTTTGGTAGTTCTAATGAAAACCAGCAGGAGGCAGTGGAGAGTTGAGCGGCCCAAAAATACCAATGAAGGTTTGGTGGTTTAAGTCCTCCTCTCTCATAGGGGAGATATAACAAAGATAAGCGAAGTCTAGCCCGCCTGTTGTTCCAGATAAAATTGCAGAACATGGTTCTCATTTTTGAAAAGAAACTGGAAGGGGGTTCAAGAGGGATTGTCTGAAAGAGATAGAGGAATTTCGGGAGAACATTCATTTCAAGAATATTAATACGTCCTACCAAAGAAATTGGTAGCACTGACCATCGACTGATTGATTCTGAAATGGATTCGACAACTGGCTCGTAATTTGTCGATACTAAGTTGTCTATTTTGGGGGTGATTTTAATACCTAAATATGTAAAGTTATCTGTGACTATTTTAAACGGTGTTTGAATTGGAGGACTTAATCTCTCAGAATGTTTAAGGAAAAGAATGGCAGATTTTGATTCGTTAATTTTATGCCCGGAGATGTTTCCAAAAGTATAAATAATTTCAAATAGATAATGTATTGACTGTTTCAAGTGCGTTAAAAAAATAACTATATCATCCGCGAATAGTCCTATTTTATTTTCTATATCATTTATTTTAATTCCAGAAACAGACTTATTACTCCTGATGGAAATTGCCAGTGGCTCCACTGCAAGCACAAAGAGAAGTGGAGAAAGGGGACACCCTTGGCGTGTGCCCCTGCTAAGGTTAAAGGAGTTGGATAGTACATTATTAGTGGTCACTGATGCTATTGAATTGTTATATAGCATATTAATCCAATTAGAGAAATAACTGCCAAAACCGAACCGAACTAGAACTTCATGAAGATAGCGGTGTTCCACTCTATCGAACGCTTTTTCCGCGTCTAATGACAATATTGCTGTGTCTGAATGTTCTACCTTTGCATGAACAATATTAAGAACCCTACGGACACAGTGAAATGCTTGACGGCCCTTGACAAATCCATTTTGATCTGGATCTGATAATAGCGGCAAATATTTTAAGTCTACGTGCCAGAACTTTGGCAATTATCTTTGCGTCAGAATTTATAAGTGATATTGGTCTATAGGAATCACTTTTTGTTGGCATTTTCCCTGGTTTCAGAATGACGGTAATAAGAGCTTTAAGGAAGGAGGTAGTTCACCTATTTGAAAGCTTTCGACGAGCATATCTAATAATGGGGCTAATAACTTATTTTTGAAAATTTTATATATATATCTATTGGCAGCCCATCTGAGCTGGGGGCCTTCCCTCCCTTCATTTTGTCAATTGCATCTGATAGTTCCGTTAATGTGATTGGGGAGTCCAGTTCAGCTTTAGCTTCTGTACTAAGTGAGGGATATTTTAAATTATCAAGGAAACAATTGAGAGTTTCAGTAGTTGCAAGGTTTTCTGATGAGTATAATTGTGAGTAGTAATGTTCAAAGACATTATTGATTTTTTGAGGATTTGAAGTTTTTTCTCCACTTGGAGTCAATATCTCAGTGACTGACCTCTCATTTTGCATAGTTTTTATGCGCCATGCCAGTAATTTTCCCGCTCTCTCTCCCTGGTCATAGTAGGCTTGATTGAGTCTAATTAAGTCTGCTAGGGCCTTATCAGTTGATAATTCATTATATTTTGCCCTTAAAATGGTTAATTTTTGTTGTTTTTCTTTATTTTTTATTTTTTATTTCTAATTCAATCTCCCTTATCTCCATCTCTAGCTTTGACATCTGTAAATATTGTTTATTTGATTTATTTTTGGTGAATCCCATCATCTGACCGCGAATAAAGGCTTTAAAAGCTTCCCATCTTATTGAGGCAGATGTCTCAGTTGAATTCAGTTGGAAACAGCTGTCTATATTTGAACCAATATACTCAAGAAACATAGGGTTAAATAACCATTGTGGTTTTAAACGCCAAGTTGTCTGCCCTTTATAAGCAGCAATAGTTGCATAGTTAAGCAGGATTAAAGCGTGATCTGAGATGAGAATACTCTTATATACACAGCCAGTAACAGAGATAATTGTGCTAGAGATAAGAAAGTAATCTATACGGCTATAGGTGTTATGACTGGCAGAGTGACAAGAGTATTCCCTCTCTGTAGGGTTTTCTAATCTCCATATATCTTTTAGATTTAGTTCGAGCATAAACTGATGAATAGTCTTCCTGCTTCTTGGATGGGAATTATCCACACCTGAAGAACGGTCAATTTTAGGGTCAAGGGTACAGTTGAAATCACCTCCCATTATATACACCATGAAGTGAGGAAATCGATAAAAACAGGTTATTAAAAAAGTCAGGGTCATCCTTATTGGGAGCGTATAGATTAACCAAAACTAAATCTTGATGAAGCAATGTGCCCTGAATAATGATATATCTGCCCAAAGGATCTAAGATGGTTTTTTGTATACTGAGCGGAACAGATTTATGTACAAGCACTGCAACTCCCCTGGCATATGAGGAGAAGGAGGAGGCGAACACCTGGCCTGGCCATTTTTTCCTTAACCGAGTGGTTTCACTGGAGAGTAGGTGTGTTTCTTGTATGAAAACAATTTTAGGATTATATCACAAAGGTTCAATAATGACAGTAAATGGTGAAACTCTTATCAGAAACTTTGAGCCCTGCAGACATTTCAGAAAACATACCTTCTGTTTTCTGACTCCTGTGGTGGTGTTACTGTCTCCTGTCTGAAGCTGATGCTGATCACCTGAGCTGATACCTGAAATAAATACTGAGGTCAGTGCCGCAGTGAACTGGACAGAATATATAATCGTCATCTCATGCACCTGGACAATACGTTTTCTAAGTAATCATCTCCAATATTACAGATTAATAGGACATGAGCTAACTTCAGATCATCTGATTGTTGGTTGACAGCCTCTGAAGTGTTCAACGCTCAATATCACTGCTGTACTAATCATAATAATATTATCAGATTCTAAATCTAATCGATTATAGGTCATAAATAGCATGTGGGGCTAACACACATGCTAACAGTAACGTTGTATTTCTTTCTTATTTCTTTGATCAACAGTAAAGTGACAGAATAAAACCCCAGCAGCTCAAATCAAGTAAGAAACTTTACTCACCCTCTGACAGCAGCAGAAGAGCTCACAGTCTGACTTCAGCTTGTTGATTCCCTAAGTTCAAAACATCGCTAAAAGCCTGTCCAATCTTCTCTCTGGTCCGGCTTTTTACTCGTTTTTTCCTCCTCTTTCTTTCCCAATCCTCATCCATCACAGTCCTCTTTCGTATCATAGCCTCAGCTTTCATAAAAACTGGACACACTCATCTGTAATCTGCTGTTTATATCGGCCATTAGCTGAACTCAGGTTTGTGCCGTACAGCAATTCGTTGCTCGACCGCGGCCTGCAGTTAAGAGTTTTTTTTTTTTTTTTTTTTTTAATTAAATCACTCAGTTAATACAAAGAGAGATCAGTTTCAAAATGTCAGCAATCATACAAGAGGTACGGACATACAAAATAAAATAAATAAAAAATATATAGTAAATTAAAAGAAAAAAAATTCTGTTTGTTTGGAAATGGCTAGGAGTTGTCCATGAATCTTGCCTCTTCTATCATGTTGAGAAGCTTCATAGCATTCCGTTTTTTCATGTGTTTCAGAGATGAGAAAAAAGAACACAGATCTTTATGAAATACATTAAAGTTTGGTTTACATTTCAGAAATCTGTTTTTATGAATAAAGAACTTCCCTAAGATTATAATGGTATTAACTGATAGATCATGCAAGGAGTTCTTAATTATGAAGCCGTACAAAATATTTTCACACTTAAAATCAGGAGTTGGTACATTTTTTGACAACCAGTGATGTAAATCATCCCAAAATGCATTTGAATACACACATTCAAAAAATACATGTTTTGTAGTTTCAATATGGTCATTACAAAAGGAACAATTATTTGTTTCAAAGCCAAAGCGTTTACTTAGAAAATCCGCAGAAGGATAAATACCACTGAGAATTCTGAATTGAATCTCTTTCACTCTAGGTGCGACAGGAAATTTTAAGAATTTAGATCTTGAAATTTGAGTTGTTTTTTTGGAGAAAAAATTAAGGATTGGAACTTTAGGTAATGAGACTGGGAATACTTCTTTATTAAAAGTATTTCTGATTGCAATATTTGTCAGTTTAGAATCACAAATGTTGTGACCATTTATGGGAGATTTGATCGTGCCCCATTTCTACATAAACCAGAAGCCATTAACAAAACTGCCTGAGGTATCGCTTTAACCACCTGTTTGTACTGACGTTCATCAGAAATGTTATATTTAGTACTAAATTGTTCAAATGTTCAAATGTTTCCTGTACAGTCCAGTAAATGTAGCACAGACCAAACCCCCTTATCTAACCAATTTTGCAGAAATATAGATTTGCGTTGATCTAAACGTATCTACAGTTCCACAGAGGGGTCATGTGAGGGCTAAAATTATGCTTGTAAATCAGTCTCCAATAAAGTAAAACCTGCTGATGAAATGAGGAAAATTTACAGGGAAGTTTGTTCAGGTCATAGTCACATCTGAGAAGGAATTCGATAACTCCGTGTTTGGAGAAAATTTCACTAGGAATATGAAAACAGAAATGTTTGGGTTGTTTAAGAAATTGCCTCAACCAGTTTATTTTGACAGTGCCGTTGATGCATTCAAGGTCAATAGCCTTAACACCACCTTCTTCATACTCTCGAATCATAGTGCCCTTTTTAATATAGTGCGTTTTCCCCTTCCAGATGTAGTTGAAATTAGTTTGATTAATTGCTTTAATTGCATCTTTGGGTATTGATAATGAATAAGCTGGATAAATGAATCGAGAGATGCATTCCATTTTTGTGAGAAAGGTTCTTCCAAGGATAGAAATATCTCTCTGTGACCAAGAGTTTAAGAGTGTTTTAGTTTTTTCTCGGCAACTCCATATATTAAGTTTGGCTAATTGGTCTACATCTTTAGTGATATGAATACCCAGATATTTTACTGTTGTTTTGGCAGGAATGTTGTGAATAGTTGTTAAATTGCAATCATGAATAGGCAGTAATTCACATTTTCCAAGGTTTAATTTTAGTCCAGACGCTTTAGTGAAAAAATCTATAGCGTTGAGGATTTTAGGAAGTTGATCATAGTCTTTCATGAATACGGCTGTGTCATCAGCCAGTTGGCTAATAGTCAGATGTTTCCTGTTTACTGTTAGTTTATCAAAATCAGATTTTTTAATTAGAATAGAAAGCATTTCTGCTGCAGCAATAAATAATAAGGGGGAAATCAGGCAGCCCTGTTTTATTCCTTTACCTATTAAGAATCTTGGGGAGGTGCCTTGTGGTAATAGAACCGAGCTGTTAGTATCCTTATAAATTAATTTAACAAAGTCTAAAAATTTATCACCAAAGCCAAAAAGTTCTATAGTCCTAAACATAAAATTATGTTCAATCATGTCAAAGGCCTTAAAGAAGTCAAAAAATAGAATGAAGCCCTCATCCTCAATTAGATCTTTATAGTCTATTAAGTCAAAGATGAGCTGTATATTGTTGTGAATTGAATGGCCCTTAATAAAACTGGATTGAGTATCTAAGATAATATCTGTGATTCCTGTCTTGAGTCTATTAGCATATATATGTGTTAATATCTTATAATCGTTGTTAAGTAGGGTAATTGGTCGGAGATTGTCAATTAATTTTGGGTCCTTGCCAGGCTTAGGAATTAGAGTAATAACCCCTTGCTTCATTGTAGTTGGTAAAATTGATGTTATAGAGATTTCTTTAAGCATGTTTAAAAAAAGATATTTTAGATAAATCCAAAAGTGTTTGTAAAAATTACTTGTTAGGCCATCTGACCCCGGAGATTTGTCTAAAGCCAAGCATTTAAGGGCTTTTTCTACTTCCTCCATTTTGATTTCTGCATCACATAGTTCCCTAAAACACTCATCGATCTTTGGTATTTGTCCTGTTATAGATTCAAAGAAAGCCTCTGCATCAGTGTGTGAATAAGAGGAGGAGTACAATTGGCTATAAAACTGAAAGATTTCTTTGGAGATCCTCATACGATCTGTACAAACTTTGCCCTCAACTACTAATGTTTTAATTTCATTTCGTTCTTGTCTCCTTTTCGCTAGTCTACAAAAATATGCTTAACTTCTTTCTCCCTCCTCTATTCATTTTGCTCTTGATCTGATGTATGCTCCTTTGGCTTTGTTGATATATATATACTGTCTAAGGAGGAGTGCAATAGAAATATTTTTTGCTTATTATCTTCACTTAAGGAGTTGCTGTTGCAGATGTTATGAATCTCTTTTATAATATCAATTTCTTTTTGTTTGCTGGCTCGACTTAAAGTTTTGCTATATGCTATAGAGATCTGGCGTATTTTATATTTAAGTAATTCCCATTTCTCTCTATAAGTTGAAAGAGAGGTATCTTTGGTTATCTCCTCAATAGTCCTTTGAACATCTTGACAAAAGGGGTCATGTTTAAGAAGATTTGAATTAAACAATGACCTTTGTTTCTTCTACAAGTATCAGTGGACATTAAGGTAAGTTTAATCATACAATGATCTGTGAGCGGGGCAGCAGAAATTGAGCAGTTAATATCTAAACTGGTCGTAAACTCAGAAATAAGCCAATAGTCTAACCTTGATTTGATGGTGCCATCTGGCTTAAACCACGTAAATATTTGAGTGTCTGGATTTAAGATGCGCCATATATCAGTAAGTTGGAACTTATCACACATTTCAAACAGAACAGAGTTGTAATTATGATTTTGAAATCTTGAAGGCTGTCTGTCAAGCCATTCATCCATTACCATGTTGTAGTCTCCACCCATTATTATATCACAGTTGATATATCTTTGAGATAATTCTTCCAGTATGTTTGTCAATTCTATAGTTAATTGTTTATTCTGATTGAGGTTATTATGACCGTAAATGTTACCTAAAATCAAGAATCGATTGTTCATTTCAAAAATGCAAATTATCCAGTGACCTGAAGAATCCTTTTTTGTTGCAATTACTTTCCCAGGAAAGTTCTTAAGGAGTATGGCGACCCCTGCTGACCTGTTTGTACCATGGCTAAAATATATTTTATCTCCCCATTGGTTTGACCATATTATTTTGTCCGTTGTGTTGCTGTGACTTTCCTGTATAAGATAACAATATGCTCTTTCATTTTTAAGAAATAAAAATGTGGCTTTTCGTTTTATGGGATCTCTCAAACCCCTAGCATTAAGTGAAACAGAAGAGAAGTTTGTATTGATAAAAGACATGTAAAAAGGAGATAAAAAATAATTAAATAAATAAATAAATAAATAAATATAAAAAATAAATCTGAAATAAGCTTATAAGTTTTAGGTTGTTAGTAGCGGACTAAGTGCTCTACAATAGCCCCCTGGTAAATTTACACAACAGTAAGTTTTAACTCATGACTTTACTTATATTTATATGAAACAGCAAGAGCTAATGGGTTTTGATATGAACCACAAATATAGAAAATTGTTCAAGAATACCGAACACAAATATCGATACAAATATCAAATCTAGGTAGTTTAAAATACTATCTTCTGTGTCTACCTTTAAAATAAGATAGGAACAAGGTGCAAATAACATGCAAACAATTGAAAATGACAGCTGCCAGTAAACATAGACCTCAAAGGCAAACCATAAATGACAACTTAAAGGAACTTTAAGTAGATTGGAGTTCACACTTTAGTTTAAACATGGTGTGAAGTGAATCAGTCTTTCAGATGTCGACCCTTTTACCGTCGATGTATCCAACGTGGCCTCTGAACCAGATGCTTTTTCCAGATGCGTGGGCTTGCTCCATCTTTGGCCATGCTGCTGCACGGGCATCTCGGTCAGCTATGCAGAAATCTTGTTTGAATCGGATCCCAGCTTCTTTGCAAAATGTGGAGTTTTTGGTCATCCTCCAAATTTCCTTGCGAGTATCTCATGACAAACTGAATGATAACCTGGCGTTTTTTTCCATTTTCTCGCTTCCCCAGTAGGTGAACGCTGTCAATAATGGTTCCCATAGTCGAGGTCCACTGAGGAGCAATCTCTGACAGAATGTGGATGACCTCTTCACGGATCTGCTCGTTGTCTTTTTCTTTTATTCCGTGTATATTTAGGTTCCAGCGTCTCTTATACCTTTCCAACTCGGTGATCCTTTCTTTAAGCTCTTTGTTTTCTTTGACAATCTTCGGAATGTTCTGATCAAGGCTTTGTATTTTGCTGCGGCATTCCTTAATATCAGCGGTGTTGATTTCAACAAGCCGGGTGACGCTGGCTACCATGGTAGCGGTCTCTCTTAGCTGTGCCCCAAAACTATCAACTTTGTCAGTTAACTTTGCAATTACATCAACCAGGTTGTCGTATGATTGTTCCTGAGCTGTTTTCATCTTGGCAGGTGGTGGAGCGGATGTCTTAGTTGGAGTCACGGGGGGATTTTTCCTTTTCCCAGAGCCGCTGCCAGAGGTTTCCATGGGAGCGTAGTCGTGATCCGGAGTATTTAGCTTCTTGCTTGTTTTCCCGCCTGACATGTTTTCGTTTGGTTTAAGGAAAAAAAAACCCAAAGCAGAAATTTTACCAGTACAGAAGGTGAACCTATTTATCTTGCGATCAGTTCTGATGTAATTTTGCCGATTTCGAATGAGTTATTGATCAATTTTCAGGGCTAAAGAGCAAGAGCTTAGAAGAGCGAGCTGGTCTGAGCTGCCATCTTCCGGAAGTCAGTTAAGAGTTAGGCTACGTTCACACTGTAGCCCTTAATGCTCAATTCCGATTTATTGCTCAAATCCGATTTTTTTGTTTGGCTGTTCAGATTACACCTCTAATGTGGCCTGACTGCAGATTGTGATGTGAACAAGCTAAGGTTTCAGAAGTGACGCGCATGCTCAGTTTAACATTAATGGCATGACGCACAGCACGGAGTGATGAGGGGCAACAATCACAGAGCAAAACTGTGCTTCACAATGCTGGAGAAGTTTGTTTCCATAACTCAGAACCTGATGTTACAACAGCTCACCGTGAGTGAGCTCTTATTAAAGTAATTATGGCTATATTTTATTTCTTTTAAACCTAAAGGCACTCTCTCCTGCTGATGACAGATCGCTGCTGAAGAGCCAAACGTCTCAGAGCCATAGTGTGCTGAACAGGAAACCAAAGAGGCAAAAACTTAGTTTTGTCATCTGTTCTGATGTTTCGTAGTTTGTCTGAGAGCAGATCAGACAGCAGCAGACTGTTTTGTGACTGACGCTGTCTCGTAGAAACATATGGCAGCGTGCAAATGCGCATGGATGAGATGGATTAGATCATCGATGTCTCCGCGTCCCAACTGTAATTTTGGCCTGATGAATCCATTCAAAAAGTCGGCGCAGTGTTTATAACCTAAGTTTATCAGATATCATAATACAAATGTATGAATCATCTGCTGTGCGTGTAATGGAGACACCAGTCGATCCTCCAGCGCTCTCTCACTTTCTCTCATCACTCCCTTAATGCATTATTTAATCAAGCTTGTAGCTGGAAAAACGACTAAAACTCTTTATTTTAGGGAAAAATGCATAAACTTTTTAATATTCATGTCTATATTAACATCTGATTATGTTCTGTCCATGAAGTGACTTTGAAAACATTTGTCCTGAGGTGAACTGTTGGTCTGGAATGACGTCAAAGTCGCATTGAATGCGACCTGGCTGTTCAGACTGCTGTTGCATTCGAAAAAATCGGATATGTATCCGATTTAGTACCACATTTGAAAGTGGCCTGAATCTGATTTGAAAAGGTCAGATTCAATGTGACTTGTACTGTTCACACTGTCAAAAACAAATCAGATACAGGTCACATTTGGGCCAAAAAATCGGATTCAGGTCACTTATGACTGCAGTGTGAACGTAGCCTTAAGGTGCGTTCACACTGCAAGCAACCCAGCTACCAAAGTCGCGTCGCCCACAGATGTAGCGCCGCGCGTCCATAAATACCTGCTTGGTCGTCGGTCGGTGACGTCACGTCCGCTCGAGTTTTACCGCGATCATATCATATATCACATAATAGGATGTATAAGCGGACATTATTCCAGTTGTATCCTTTTCACTCACTTATCAGACACAAAACTCTGCAGTTGATGATACAGCAGCATTATCTGTGAGTTTACCACGGTCCGTCTGCAAATGTCCTCACTGAGATTAGTTCTGCCCAGAAGGAAGTCATCCGCCCTGTAGTCCGGATGAATAACTGCACCGTCACACGTACACACACTGCTGATTGGCTGATGCCACACAGCCACACACGACATCGTCTGAATAGATCAACTTTTTTTTTAACTTTGACATCGCGCGACGAGTAAAGTGGTCGTCTTGTCGCCGGCTGTCGCATCACGGGAGGGTTAGCCCCGCCCCATCGCCACTGTACATTGACTTTGAATGGAGACTGATCGCCGAGGTGGTACAGGTAGCGTCCGGTGTGAACGCACCTTTAGAGTGCCAGAGGAGATCTCCCTGCTGCAGAGGGAGAGAGGGAGGGACTATTTACATTATTTTTTTCTCAAAGATATTTTTATTACATTTTCACAAGTTTATAATCCAAGTGTAAAACATTGACAGTAAATTTGTGAGATGTACAGTCAGCTCAGGTCGCAAAAAAAACTGTCCGTACACAGTAAGAGAGAGAGAGAAAAAAACCCAAAAACAAAACAAGAATACAACACAAAACAAAGAACTTCTCCAACCCACCCACCCCACCCATCGTCTCAACATGATCAATGAGCCAAGTTCTCCGTTCCTGGAGTGATACAGGCAGCAGCTGGAAGTCAGGTTCCAATTAGTGAGGAGGACAAAATAAAACAACATAAATGCAATCGAAAGTAAGTAAGAATTATATATTAATATAAGTTATGAGCCCCCACATTTACCAATGGGAGACCCCAGATAAAAGATGGACTATACACAGGTGATGTTGAATTGAGAATCAAAAAGTTAAGCGTGAGTGAGTATCCAGTCTCTAGCTAGCTTGTAGGTTATGGAAGTATTCCAGAAAAGGTCCCCAAACTTTTTGAAACTTTTCTTTGGAATTGCAAATTGAGTAATGTATTTTTTCAAGGTTTAAACAAGACATAACATCTCTCAACCACTGAGCATGAGTGGGCGGGGCATCATCTTTCCACCTCAGCAGTATTGCACGTCTGGCCAGGAGAGAAGCAAAGGACAGGGTTCTACATTTAGCAGGAGTCAAATGCACATCAGTACTGTCTGTGGTACCAAAGAGAGCAATCAAAGGGTCGGGCTCCATGATCAAACCGACAATCAAGGATAACGTTTGGAAGACTTCCCTCCAGACTATTTGCATTATTTACTGACTGTCTCCACTGTTAGACGGACTTGAAAACAGTTAATTAAGATAAGGTCTAAAAGTTACATATTGTTACTTTAAGGTTTGTGAACAAAACTACATACATGACTAAAACTTTCGATGAGCTCTTCAAAGAGCAACAGACCCCTTAATTACTTTAACTATTGCTGTAATGTCTGAAGTTACAGTTGAAGTTTTTTTTTTTTTTACCACATTGCCCTAATTTCAGCTTTTACCTCACCAAACAACTATATCGCACACCTACCAGGAGTATTGGGACCTCCTGCATCACCATACATCATCATGACAGGAACACCAGCTTTTTGCCTGACTACAAGGAATGGAAATTATCTATAATCATCTTCCATCTGTAATACTATTTATTTTTATATATTTACCTGTATTTGTTTGTAACAGAAATAAAGAAAACAGTAAATGAGATTAAGTTACATGTGCAGGTGAGAATCCCAAAGTGTTTTTTTTTTTACAAATCATACATTAAGAGTAAATAGTCAATACGGGTAAAATTCAAAGAAAAAAAAACTGAAATCCTATATAAAAGGATAACAATTTTTTTTTTTTAAATGATCAAAAACATTTTACAAAAATGGGAGTATATGCAACTAAGAAATAGGGTGTTTTCGTGCAGTGGCATCTAAAAAGAGGCAACAAAACTGATTTGTGAACATAACATAACAATGAGTTATAGGATATTCCTGAACAATGTTCTTCATTTGACTTCATAAGCTAAAAAATACATTCTCGTAAAATCCCTTGATGCAGATAGTAACATAAATTAGGAAAAGAAATTCATAAAGAAAAAAAAGTTTCTAGTGTTAAATCCCAAGGGAATTTTTTTTATTTACATGTCATTGCAGTAAAAACTAACAACTTTAACCTGCTAACAACTGCAATTATTAGTTTACAGATATTTTGCAATTCACACACACGTATTTCATCAAAAATGCTGCACCAGACAATTCAGCATTTATAGAGAATTGCTGCACCCAAGCACCCAAGTGCGTAAAATTGGGTCGGGGCATGTCCCAATATTATGCCACTACTGCAAAACACAGGCCTTTTATCATGAAATAACTTTTCATGTTGTCTTTCCCATCAGCCATTGTGGCCACACACAGCACGGCATTTTCCCCGGCCACCAGCCACATTATGTCACACCAAGTACAGTCTCTAACCTAAAATGGCTTATCAATTGGCTTCACCATTTCTTGTGAACATGTGATTGGCCGTTCACACTGTCCCTTCATCTGGTACTAGCTTGTGGCACGCCCCTGGACTCACCCACTGTTGTGGTAGTTATAACTAGCCAATCTGAGTAGGTGGGCACTACTGCCCAGGTGTAAAGTACAAAACGAGCTAATTCATGATTCAGTCCTTTCTGCTGAGAAAGCTTTCAGTGTTATTTGTTCTTCACTTAATATAGAAAAGGTCAACTTCTACTGAAGCTGTAGCATCTATGCTAATTTCTACAAGCACTTGCTTCTCACTCCCCCCACCTCTTCCTGCCTCAAAGGACTGGAAAGAGCCTCTGCCGACTGAAATCAATCATTTTGAGTTAGAGCCTTGGAAGATGAATCTGCCCGATTACAAACATGAAATCTGGCGGATCCAGTTGCATTGCAAGGTTAGGCTGGCCTTATTATAGTCTTGATCTAATCAGTGATTTTTGAATGTGAAGCAGGAGAAAAGCAGAATCATACAGTTAAAGAGGGTGTTGTATGAATACACAGGAAACATCACTGCTGCTTCTCACCCTCATAGTTACCAACCTGTCAAAACCATTGCCATGACCTCATTTACCCTTAAAGGGATAAGATAACTTTTTTTTTCTCTTCATGTCTTGCCTCACTCACTAGTCCATGACAAGCAGATAGACACCATTCTTCAGACCACACGTGCAGTAATAAGAAAGAAACAAAGCTCTCCCATCACTAATTAGCTCAGATCAAACACTGGGAATAAATGGGCAGCACTGACCTGCTGTTGCCTATAGTCATCAGATAAAATTTCCAACAACTCTAAACGGTCTCCTGTGCTTGTTGTGACTAATTTTTTTACCCGTTATGTTACCTTATCTTCTACTATCATCGTATTATCTCCTTCTACTCCTAAACAGAGGCTTTGTTTTGTTGACCTTCTTCCTCTGTGATTTGTGCCAGAGGTGTAATGTTTGTGAACGAGTCAAGTCTTTTGAACAGCTCTTTTACATGAATGATCAGACATTGTTGTATGCAAATCGCCTGCAAATTTATGTATAGCTTGCAAAATGGCATAATCACTTAGAGTTGCTGAAGACTATCTGATGACTCTACGCAGAGACAGGCTAACTCTTCCCATTGACTCCCAGTGTTTGAGCTAAACTAATTAGCAGTGGGTGAACTTTAGCTGTATCTTCCTTGTTACTGCACACACAATTGAAAGAATGGTGTCTATTTGCTTGTCATAGACTCGGAAGTGAGGTAAGACACCAAAGAGAAAAAAAAGTTGGCATATCCCTTTAAAAGATAAATACCTCCATCCTAATTAAGAAGATATAGCCAAACTAATCTTAGTTTGGCTATATCTATATCTGAGTGCATCACTTTGAAACCTGCAGTTGCACAGAGGACTCCCTTTCTAATTAATCTCTCTCTCCTAAGTCTCATCCTGTCCGTGTAGTGACTCAGCAGAGAGACCGTGGCTGACAAAAAGACGAGATAGAGAGTGAACCTGTCAGTGTGCATGAACACAGACTGAACAATTATCCTCTGTGTCATTAGTGTTCCTTACATTCATACAGGGAAACTGGATCAATCACATCAGACACTCATTGAATTCTGTTTTAATTGCAAGACATCCAAAATATATGGTAATTTGTGGTGGTTGCGTATTGTTATTAATTTGTGAAGCTTGTTAAATCATCTGTTTTGCTCGCGGTTATGGCATGTAAGTGAGGGAGCAGAAATTAGAAGAGCGAAGCGATGTGAGAGATGAGGCAGAGAAGATGAGGCGTAAGAGGGAGACAGAAGAAATATAGAGATACAAATATATAAGACAGAGAAAATGAACAAGAGTACTGAAATAACAGGAATCTCTGGTCCGCCCCCACTGTGTTGTGATTGGTGCGCCTCCCACACAGTGGCGGGGGAAGCTCTGCTCTGCATTGCAGTGGCTGTCTGCCTGCTTTCCTGAGGGTGCGCGTGTATGTGTGCATGCCTTCGCGTGTATCTTAATCTAACTTGGTGCCTTTAGATTCTCCCTCAGTAATGTGTGAGGAGCGTGTTGGCTCTGAGTGTGTTTGAATACATGGAGAGACTGTTGCAGAGAGGATTTCCAATGGCTGTAGAATCTTTCACATAACTACACTGCTACATATGCCAGCATGAGCACAAACATAAACATCGCACAGTCAGAGCCACAGCAAATGAACTAATTACAAGGTTTACACATAGAGCACACAGATTTCTTCAACAGCGGAATTGAAGCAAATGCACAGAACATGTTAAAAAAAAACCTCTCTGCAGGCAGCTCTGTTCCAGTTAACACTCCATTATTTAACAAAAGCCTTCATAATGCATGCAATATTTTCATTAACAGCCTTTTTGGCATAGCAGCAGACTTACACCTGATAATATGCCTTTAGAATATGTCAATACAGGTGTTGTTTGTGAAAAATGATCATATTAGCAGGTTAATAAGACGATTAGATACAAAGTTGTGAATGGGCAATAGCAAATAAGGGCCCAATTGTATGCCTGACACAAAGCGTTTGGCAGGAAGCAAAGGTGTTCCCTCCTAAATTTCGATTGTTGCAGGTGTCATTTGTATTCTCAGCACTCACGCTGCTTGGATAGCAAATGGTCTTGAACCCCCGTTTGCACACAGGAGTGTATTTGTCTGAAAATGTGGAGTGATCAGGTGGGCCTATTACTAACTCAGATGCAGAAATCGACTTCACCATAAACCTTCTTACACCCAGAGGTGAAAGTAAGTCGGAATGCACCGCCGTGCCGGTAAGACATATATAGACCTCTTCTACCGGAACGCCTCTAAAAGCAGTTTTCACTCATGCATACAATGAGAGCCCTTTCTTTTTCAAACAAATTTAACCAAAATAAATGTAAAATTGATGAATACATAAAAGTCATCTGCAGAATATGCCTTCTGTGACGTGTTAAACAAGGTTTTAATGCGTCTGACGAACACTAGGCTATAATTTGTGGGTATGGTACTCGCTTTCCGTGATAGGTTGCAACTTGTGGTAGGCATTCACTCGCTGTAGTGTAACCAGAGGTTTAATTGGGCCAGAGCCCTCCGGAGCCCAGCTCTGCCACCTTGGAGCTGGGCTCAAATAAATAAATCTACCAATTCAAAGTGGCAGTAGCGTCAAGGCATTTTCACATGAACAGCCTGCACGGCTCTCTCATAAGCATCAAGATGTTCAACAAATCAGATCGCAACATCAACATAGACGGGGTGGGGGGTATGAACGGGACATGATACCAGAGATCATCGGTGAACTACCAGCATGTGGGCTTGTCTGAAGGAGCCTTGACTTCAATTAAAACATCCACTCTACAAGCGCGAGAACATGGAGGTATTAGGGGCTTGAGTGGGAGCAGGGGGCCGCGGAGCGTCACACATCATCAAATCAATGACGTCGGGGGCGAATGTCATCGCTGATTGGCTGCCGCGCCGCGAACTGGCGTCGAAAGTTCAATATTTTCAACTCGAGCGTCGAGGCGTTTGGGGCGTCAAAACGCCTCGACGCTTCAAACGCCAGCCAAGCGCGTCTGCAACGCTCCAGACGCGCCGCGCCAAACGCCTCCAACGCGCCGCCCGGGGCGAATTTGCGTCAAGACGCCTGTTTGCATAGACTTTGTATGTAATCTCGACGCGCGTCCAGGCGAATTCGCGTCCGGTGTGGCTGTAGCATTAGTGCGAAGAGCTCCTCGCGGTGCCAGTGAGCGTAAAGACGCGCAGCGCACGGGACAGCGGTCCTGAATCACTTTGTGTTTCTGTAACTCTAACGGTGTGTCATTTGCTCATATGCATGGTTTTCAATGAACAGAGCAATTTATAAAAAATGGCGAGGCAGTGTTGTGGTTAAGTAAAACTCAAATTTCCTGAGCAGTCCAGCTCTGTTCAAACCTTTTCTAAATGATAAACTCTTCCTGAGGTTTCCTGCGTCACTGATTCTCCATGATATCAGAGCAATCCGAAGGATCAAGCTCCAAATGCAGTCTAGTATCAATCAATCAATCAATCAATCTTTACTTATGAAGCACTTTTCATAAATAAAATGTTGCACAAAGTGGTGAACATTCAAGTACTAATGCAGTGGTTCTAACCTGTGGGTTGAGGCCCAAAAGTGGGTCTCAGAGCTATTTTCAGAGGACCACATAAAAATCAGGTAAAATTTTTACCTTCCCCTAAAGCAAATACATGTTTTGCCATATACATTATGTGTCTGAAATCTTACTATATGCACGCAAGGATGTGCACAGAAGTCAGAAAAGAGCAGGCTTTATCAAAGTCTGTCTTGTATGATGCTCGCGCACAAAGCGTGCGAGCCAAAAAATCATTTGAGTTGAACAGTTCCTGCAAGAATCTTATCTTACTTTCACCCCTGCTTATACCTGGTCTTAAATCTTTGTCCCAGAGTCACTGCTATTTTAAGAGCCCATTATAGAGATATGCAGGCATCAAGATCAACACACACTTTACTAAGCTTGTTTCACTCACAAAGGATGCACAGCAGCACACCTCTTACTGTTAAATATCAGGGCAAAATACTCTAGGAAACAAGAAAAACATATACCATTGGAGATTTTCATGCAGCATCAAGCTACATTTAAACAATTTGTGTAACTTATAATGGCCTGTTTTATAATCACAGATAATAAAACAGGCTATCCAATGTATTTTACACACTCGACAGAGAACAGAGCCATATATTTCTCCAAGAAAACCAGACCTGGAGTTTAGTTTTAAACATTGTCCTTGCTGTTTCTTCTTTTACAAGATAAACAAAAGTGCTCAGTTTTTAAAAGTGTAGCTAATAGAACAAAATCTGAATACATAATGTGAGGGTGAGAATATCCAGCCCTAAATTACCATCCCTTTATCCTCTGTTATCACATTTATGTTAAGGTTTGCTGCACTTTTCTGTTTTTGGACCCTCATGGATCTATCTGGTATTGCACTCTATCGGTGATCAGGAGGTTGCAGATTCAACCCCAGGTCCGGCTGTCAGATGTTGATGGGTCTTTGGGTAAGACACTTATCCCAGTTTCTCCCACTGCTGCATCAGTGGTGTGTAAACTGGTTTGAAAGAGCATGAATGTGTTGGCAGATACTGATAGACAATGAATAAAGAATTCAAAAGCATCAGTAACTGAATGGGTGGGCAGATGTGAACAATTGTGAAAAAGCGCTTTGAGTCATCCTAAAGATTAGAAATCCCCTTTAGGCTCAAGTCCATTTCAGTTGAAAAACAAATAAACAAACAAAAGTAAATTGTAATTTAAGTAAAAGTACTGAGGAATTTGTCTAAGTCTGCTCTGCATCATGACTATGAGAAAGCTTTGTTTCTCTTATTGCAGGGTCAAACTACAAGACTTATGCTATGTGATGGTAAAACCTGACAGTCACATGGTTTCAGGTTGCGTCTGCCACCAAAATCAGTATTCTTGTCTTGTGGCTTAATGACCAAATACAGATCAGTGGAAGATTTTCACTTCATGACAGAAACTCTAGCAAGTTTGATTTTTCATCCTTCCCCTCACATCAGAGACATTGACCAATGAGAGCACAGAGAGTTTTCTATTTGTGACAATTTCTGAAAACACCATCCCTGCCACCGAGTTGAGCTACCACCAGACTGGGAAAGGAAAAATGATGGAGAGAAACAGCAGAGGAAACTCAGCACCTCGGTGAGTTTGTGTTTATCATTTCATTCATCATAATGACTGGGAAGAAAAACAAAAGAATATCCTTCTAAATACAGATGTGTATGTGTTGGCTTGAAGGTCAGCCCCCTTGAAGAACTTCTGCTGCTGTGCTACAGTTGAAAGACTTATGTACAATTAGTTCAGCATCCATTCATTTTCAAACTTCTTAGAGTACAAGTAAGAAAAAGAAAGTCTGTGAGAAAGAGACAAAGAGAGAAAGATGATGTCTGTCAGGTAGGAGCGAGTTGTTGTATTTTTGTTTGTATTTTTGCGGGTCACAGATTGGGTCCAGTGTGCATGTATTGGTGCATTTGAAGTTGGTAGCGGGTCAGGTTGGTTCCAAGATTTACGGGCACAGCTGTGTTGGAAAATTGCACACCTGCAGAACTGTAGCCTGAAAATGTGTTAAATAATGCAGGATTTTGTGTTTACACTATATAATATTAGCAGTCAACCTAATAATCACTGACACCCCAAAATATGAAAAAACATAATATACACATGTGGAAAAAATTGTTGGCACCCTTCCACTAAAAAAAATCCACAATATAAATAAATAACTCAAAACTGACAAAAGTAATAATAAATAAAAATGACTGAAAATTAACCCATGAAAATCAGACATTGCTTTAGAATTGTGCTTCAACAGAATCATTTTAAAAAACAAAATAATGCAGTGTTTCCTCTAGGATTTTTTTCAGCAGCGGGGGCAGGCTCTTCGGGGAGCTGTGGCGGCGTAAACAGATGACACTTGACAGCAGATTTTAGTTTTATGCCCAGCATAATGCCCCTTTTTATTGAAAAAAAAAAAAAAAAAAGTAGGACAATGAAATGAAAAAAAAAATTAGCACAAATGATTTCTTGATGGGGCTATAATCAGTGACAAAGTGCCCAACTACCTTAAGCTACCGATATGCTACGTAACATTAGCTGGCCAATAATATTTTGTGAATGTTTATTTAACTTATAAACTCTATTATACGTTTTCTTAAGCTAATAAGTCTACCTTTTCTCCGGTAAGTCGCACCCTGGTTTTGTGACGACGCTCCTGACTGCAACCTGATGCCTGGATGCTCTCGCAAGTAGCTAATTAAAGTTGATGGCACCAGTTGGTTCTGTTGGGGGGTGGGGAGGTGGGTGGGTATCTACCTCAAAGAGTAGATACTGACAGTGGCGATTCTAGAGTGTGCTGGGGCCCCAGGCAAAATCTCCCAAGGGACCCCCCTTGGTCCCCTTAAATATATTCATTAATAATCTGAAACAAAACAAAAGAGTTGGAAACGAAAACTTTATTAGTTTAGTTTATTAACTAATTTGTAACATTTAAACAAGACTGTTCAGTCTATGCGATTCTCAAAACAGAGAAAAAAGTGTCAATGATACAATGTAATGTTCATTTTGTTGACTTAGCAGAGTAACATTCCAAACTTTTTTAAAACTATAAAGACTGGTCCCTTGACAGCTTATTCCTTTTTTATTGGGCAAAAACTTAATATATCGACAATATTGCATACATTTTGACTTATAAGAAGGGACGAAAAGTGCATAGTATTTGCATTTACTTTCTCTTGACACAAGATAATAAAAAGGCTTTAACCTTGAAACATTTAAAACTGTTTGCTTTATCAGTTTAAGCATTTTTAAAGATAATTAACCTTTACAATTCTTCAAAACTTATTTCACTACATTTGTGCGCATCAAACACATTTAACTTTAATACACTTTACAATCATACTGGCAGATACATATATCTCTCCTACTCTGTCAGCTCTGTGCAGTCTGTTTATGTGAAGCGTGTGTTGAGATCGCTGAGTCCTTGGTCGTGTAGTCATGCGCCAAGAAAAGTGCTATACAAATAAAGTTTGATTGATTGATTGATTGATTGATAATTCGCGCGCTGATCTGCTGTAAAGTCACGCGCTGAGTCCCTGAACGTGTACAGTCGCGCGCCGTGGTTTTCCACCCAAATCACTCCATTACTGGTTTGTTTCCTCATTATTTTACATATTCATATACATACATATGTACATATTGCCATGTGTTGCCCGGACCTGGGATTGAACCTGCAACCTCCCGATCACTGACGAGCGCACTATCCAACTGCACCACTGACGCCCAGGACTGTAGCCAACCTCCTTGGATGTGGCTGCAGGAGGAAAATTGATGACAAACTGAAAAGACAGATAATACGAAGGGTAGCCAAAGAGCCCAGAACAGCTTCCAAAGAGATTAGTGGTGAACTCCAAGATCAAGGTATATCAGTGTCAGATCACACCAGCCGTTGCTGTTTGAACCAGACTGGACTATACGGAACATGACCGAGAAGGACACCACTGTTGAAGCAAATCATAAAAAAGCAAATCATAATAAAGACACTTGAATTTGCCAAAATGCATATTGACAAGCCAAAGTGGAGCTTTCTGGTGAGTCACATCAGCAGAAGCAAAAATAAGCATACAAAGAAAAGGACACTGTCCATATTGTGAAACATGAAGGAGGCCCAGTAATGTACTGGTGCTGCTTTGCTGCATATGGCACATGGTGTCTTGAATCAGAGCAGGTACAATGAAATCAAAAGACTATCAAGGCATTCTGGAGCAAAACGTGCTGCCTAGTGTCAGAAAGCTTGGTCTCAACTGCAGGTCATGGGTCCACCAACAAGATAGTGACCCAAAACAAACTGCTAAAAGCACCCAAGAATGAGAATAAAATATTTTTTGGATTTAGATCAGGGCTCATACTGTAAATGAGCCCTGATCTACATCTTAATGAAACATGCAGTCTGGAGAAGACACCCTTCAAACCCGAGACAGCTGGAGCAGCTTGTTCATGAGGAGTGGGCCAAAATACCTCTCGACAGGTGTAGAAGTTTCACTGAACACTGTATGAGCTCCATATGGCCACTAAGTACATTAGATGCAGTAGAAAGTTCTCCCCTCTCCCTCAGTAAGCCACAGTTTGTCAGAGTCTGTTACGCAGAACCAGGGAACAGGGAAATATTGTACCAAGAAAAAAGGATATTTTCTCCGCCTAAAGTAACTCCCATCAAAAAATAATACCACAGTTTAAGAATACGCTATGTTTGTAAGTGCATTAACTCCTTGGAACTATAAAGTTTATCTTGATTCAACTGACACACGTCACTTATTCCTCCACACAGCACTGCTACAAGCTGCCAAATCACTCTGCCTCCCTCTCAGCTGATCAGAGGACATAAGCTAGAGCCTTCAAAAGCTTGTGTAACTTTTATCGTGTCGTTATTCTTTTGTTCTGACTCTAAGCGGTGTGAGGAAGAGACAGCAAGGGAAACTAAAAAAGGAGTGATTATTCCAGCCAAAATGAAGTCTTTAAGAGTCTGTTTGCAGTTAGTTCCGTGCAACAGACTCTTACAGACTGTGGCTTACGGAGAGACAGGAGAGAATTTCTACTGCATTTAATGTACTTAGTGGCCACACAGAGCTCATACAACCCCGCTTTAAAGAAATTGAACCACCCCTTTAAGGGTAATATCATTTTTGTCCAGGCCAGTTCCATTAGTTTGTTTTGTAAATGATTTTGTTGAACCACAGTGCAAAAGATATGTCTGATATCCATTAGTTGATTTTCAGTAAATTTGAATTTATTATTACCATAGCCAGTTTTAAGTTTTTTTAGTGACCATAGTGGATTTTTCTCTCTTTAAAGGGTACCAACAATTTTGTCCACTTGCGTGGTTACAAAAGAGAACAAATGGGGTGCTGGTTTGGTAAAGTGCTAGCAACTGTGTACTGATAAGTATTGAGCCTCTTGTATCTGACCTCAGGCACATTTGCCTTCTCCTGCTCTCTAACCTGCTTTCCAAGTCTATCAACTGTCCTGCTTTGTACAATAAATGCCTTAAAAGCTAAAAAATATATAACAAAAAAAGAAAATAACACAGATGCAAGTATAGACCAGCATCTCATGCATTTTGATAAGAAGTATAATTTTCAGAGGAGTAAAAACTTTCAGTGGATCAAGAAAATTAAAGATTTTTTACTATTTATCACCAAGAGATTTTGCTCCATGGGGAATTATCTAAAGTGCTACGAGAGATACATTTAAACCAAAAAAACCAAACAAAAATTACACTCTATGGATGTATCTGGTGCATTTTCAAAAAGAATTTCATGCAGCCAGTGCACCACGTCTATAACAGCCTACCTGCCAAAGCGATGTATCAGAGCTGATCAAATGTCTCGATCAATCAGTATTTCCATCAAGATGGAAATATAAAAAAACAACATGGTTGTGCTTCACTCATGTGACCATGTTTGTCTCTGCAATATATCCCACACGCTGGCATAGAGGAAAAGCCTAAAACCTAAAAACCTACTATCCTATTTGGCACAAATCAAACATATGTGAGACGCTAGTCATTTATGTTACAAAGATGAGTCAGACAAACTGGAGGTGAATGAGATGAGGTTTCAGACAGTCAGGAGTTCATCTATGATCACATCCTCTCCCTGCCTGCCCACGCTGATGCAGAGTGAATGGCCAGAACTCCCCCGAGATCTGCAGCCTCTCAAGACTGCGTGAATCTGCTCTCCTGCCTGCCCTGAAGCTCAGATCGTGGCCTTTAAACAACGACATGCCCTTCACATGATCCCACCAGAAAGCAACAGTGACCTTCCACCTCCGAAGTAACTGTAAAAACAGCCAACAACCTCCGAGCAGAAAGCAGGAGGTGCCGATGACAAGTAAGCAACAGAGGAGACAGTTGAAGGTGACCTGCTTGACTCTTAGGACTTTAGTGGTAAAATGAAGTCTGTAGATACCTAGCTGAGAATTTGATAAAGTGTTAACATTTGTAAGAATGCAATAAAATTGAATGGTTCTCCTTCTGGGTCTTTTGAGCAGGGTACACACTTGTGTCTCACTGAAACACAGCTGTGCAAGGAGGAATATGTCGGTTTAAATGAGTCCACTCATCCCAGTCATTCAAATACTTATACCCTGAGGGCCCTAATTTTGTGGCGCAGCGCAGGGAGGGGCAGGGTGTGCAGAGTCTGGCGCACCCCGCGCAGTGATAATTTCATCTGACACACAGTTGTGCGCAGCCAATTTGGCAATTTGAGAGACTGGCTGCACCAAGATGGGTGTGACGGCGCACCAGAGGGAGGTGCTTACAGATGTAGGTTGTCGCAGAGACAATTTTGTGCCAAAAAACTGCGTAGAATGTGCGCTGAAAGCTCGCCTGCTCCAACCTGGTCAATTCTCGGCGCAGGCAAAGCACACCCTCCACAGTTGTAATTTGGTGACAGGCGCACATGTGCACACACATCACCAGAGCCTCACAGGCAGGTCTCCAGAGTGTCAGTGCATTCTTTGTCACATGTTGCATGCCACACAACACAGTCTTACACCATGGATGTGACTTTGCCCTCATCGAGGAGACACAACAAAACTTATGACAGAGAGAGGCCAAACTGCCTGTGCCATATCAGCAGAGAGAGCAGCAGAGCACACGGGGGGAGCTGACAGACCACCTGCGCAGTTCTGTCCTCAAATGTGCTTATATGTCTCCCGTTTATACTAGAGCTGAAACGACTCCTCGAATAATCGTGATTGTTCATTCACAAAATATCCTCGAGGCAAATTGTGTGCCTCGAAGCCTCGTTTAATATATAATTATAAATATAAAATATATATCTGGATTACTATACAGTGCACGGTGTTTGACATGGACGGTCATTTCTGTGGCACACCACGCCGGCTACCTCTGCTGTTGTGAGGCTTGTAAAATCATGAAGGAAGAGAAAAGAGACAGACAGAAAGGAGAGAGTCCGCAGAAGAAATGGCAGAGAGTGTCCCAAGTGTGTGGTCACTACAAGAAGGGACAAAAAGAAAACATAATGCAGTGTGTCTGATGTCAAACGGAGTTAGCTTAGCACGTAGCTTAGCATGATAGCACATCGTCACTGCTGCAGCTCGTCAACAGTAAACATCCTGTCTGTGTGTCCTCAGAGCGACACAACAGGATGACACTCATGACACATCAACAGTAGCAGCTAATGTGATCAATAACTGAGATATGGGCTAGTAAATAACCTACTTTGATTATGGCTCCGTGTAAAGGCTGGTTCAGAACGTAAATCAATGCGGAGGCTACTTGCCCAGAATCGTGTATTTTGTTCACATACTTTTCACATCCAATAACTTTACATTTAATTTGATTACAGAGAGTAGAACAGGAAACACTGACAGTGAGTAGAGGAAGCAGGTGTAGGGAATGCTTTAATATGTTATAGAAATGTACATTAGCTAGTTAAATTATCTTAGTATCTAAGTATGATATTATTTGGTCCTAGAAATAAAGTAAGCAAAATAAGATCATCAATATGGTACGGTAAAGGCAAAAATTTAGCAAAAAGAGACAAGCATGAATACAAATAAAATAAAAATAACCAAACTTAAAATAAATACTGAAAAAGCAAGATATGGCCCAGAGTAAAAATAAAAGTATAGATTTTGATTTTGAGATCCCATTTATGCTCAGAATGTTCAAAATAAGAAGAATAAGTCATTAATTTAAGTGACCTGTCTTTTCTGTATTGTGTGTTACTAATAATGACGTGTAATGATTCAATGTAAAAAAAAAAAAAAAAATAGCAGTGTGCGCAATGTAGCAGTTATCTGATTACTCGACAAAAATTTGATAGAGTAATCGATTACAAAAAAATTCGATAGCTGCAGCTCTAATATATACACACAACACTTTGTCCTTTAGTATTTGTTATACTTTACCTTAAAAAAAAGAGTCATTCTGTATCTTGTACTTTTTGTTGACAAAAATTAGATGAAGATTATAGTAAAGATAGAACAACTTTTTAAAAAGTTGTAAACAGGAAAGAAACAAAAACACTTAGGGTAACATTCTTTCCATAGGCATCTTTTATTTTCCTTCTCTGCAGCTTTCAGGTACAATATTAAAGAGTGTTATAAACTGAGACAAATTCCTGCAAAATAAAACAGATTACCTTTTTAAAAATGTAAATCTAGAGATTGTTCATGAACTATTTGTCACATCTGCCTTTTAGTCCTCATTAGTGTATCAACAGCAGGTTTTAGTTCAGGTAAAACCACTTTGTTATTATCAACACGAGGTAATGTGCGTGAGGAAATCAAAATATTTTGTGGAACACTGCACATATTTCACAAACTTATTTAAACTGGCTGATTAAAGTCCCAGCTGAAGTCTCCCCTGGATGAGTCTGCTGATGACGTCTATGACATCTGTGACGTCAGCAAGCTAACGCTAGCACAGATAGCTCGCTAGCTAGTTAGCTTAGCTGCCGTGTCGGGAACAAGCGGATAAAGCCAGATTTCCATTATTATCACAAAAAAACAGTCACGGCTAGACTGATCCCCTGCCACCAGAAGGTCCAATTAATCAGTATTGACAACGACAGAGGTGGCGTCGGTCAGAAAACTGTTGGCCGGTGCCCGGTCTGTCTGTGAAGCTGCTTTGGTAGCCAAACTAGCAGAGAGACTGGTGATCTCTCTGTGTCCAGCAGCAGCGGAACTTTGTGCACGCAGCACCGCTGAAAGTTACTCGTCATGTTGGACTTTCAGGCTTAAAAGAACAACTCCGTGTGAGTGTAAGTGAGTCATCCACACACAAACAGCATCAGCAGAAAGCTAACAAGAGCCGCCACCAACGCGCATAGCAATCGTCTTCCGCGTCATCATTCTGCGTGGCTTGGACACCGAACAACGTTTACTGTTTTATGAGAAATTAAGAATATATCAGCGTAACATCAACAAAACTCTGGCCGATGTTGAATACTTTCAAAAGGGCTATAATCGGCCGATTAAATTGGCCGGCCGATAAATCGGTCAGGCTCTAGTAAATTCCTGAAAAATAAAACAAATTACCTTTTTGAAAATGTAAATATGTAGATTGTTTATGAACTCTTTGTCACATCTGCCTTTCAGTCCTCATTAGTTTATCAGAAGCAGGTTTTAGCTCAGTTTTTTATAGTAAACACAGGGTAATGAGCGTGCGGAAAAAAATATTTTGTGGGACACAGCACATATTTCACAAACTTATTTAAACTGGCTGATTAAAGTCCCCCAGCTACGCTGAAGTCTCCCCTGGATGAGTCTGCTGACTATGACGTAGGCCCCGAGGAGCTGTGCTAATGTTAGCTCGCTAGCTAGTTAGCTTAGCAGCCGTGTTGGGAGCAAGCGGATAAAGACGGATTTCCGTCATAATCACAAAAAAACAGTCATGGCTAAACTGATCCCCTGCCATCGGAAGGTCCAATTCATCAGTATTGACAACGACAGAAGTGGCGTCGGTCCGAAAACTGTTCGGTGGTGCCCGGTCTGGCTGATCCGAGCCGAACAAGCAGAGAGCCTGGTCGTCTCTGTGTCCAGCAGCAGTGGGACATTGTGCACCGCGGAAAGTTGCTCATCATGTTGGACCTTCAGGCCCAAAAGAGCAACTCCATGTGAGTGTAGGCGACTTATCCACACACTCAGCATCAGCATCAGCAGAGAGCTAACAAGAGCCGCCACCGACGCGCGTTGCCATCTTGCACATCATCATTCTGCACGGCTTCGACACCAAACAGCGTTTACTGTTTTATGAGAAATTAAGAATATATCGGCGTCACATCAGCAAAACTCTGGCCGACGTTGAATACTTTGAAAAGGGCTATAATCGGCCGATTATATTGGCCGGGCGATGTATCGGTCGGGCCCTAATCATGATGTTCTTTTACAAAGATTCAATCAACTTACTTTAATTTACTCTATTACTCAAAACAATAAATGATGATCTCCAACATTGGATTAACATACCACTATCATTATCAGGCAGAATAGCAACAATAAAAATGACAATCCTCCCCAAAATTAACTATCTCCTCTCAATGATCCCTACTCACCCACCTCTCACCTGGTTTAACTCTCTTGGTTTATCCATCAATAAATTCTACTGGAAAAATAAACCCCCAAGAATAAAACTGACCACACTTCAGAAAACAAAAACATTAGGCGGACTCAATGCACCAAATTTTCACCACTATTCACTAGCAAGTCAACTTCAGTATATCTACAAATGGTTAGACATAGAGCAGACATTTAGCAGCAGATTTACCATTTCTCACTCAGTCTATCAAAAAACACCCCTGTTTCCAAAACCCACAATATCATCAACTCTGACGGCCTGGTGGAAATTTCACAACATGACTAACTCCACTCCGGCACCCTCACTCTTCACCCCCATTTGGCACAACCCGGACTTCACCAGCAATAAACAACCGTTACACTTAAGCACTTGGGCAGATAAAGGGATCACTCACCTCAAACACATCTTCAACAATAACACCCTGGTTCCATTCCCACTCCTGGCCCAGAAGTTCGGCATCAGGAGCCAGCAGTTTTTACAATACCTACAGGTTTCATCATCCATCCAATCAGCAATGAAGAACTGAAATATAAACCTAGACCTTCCCCCTTCAGCTTCTGCACTCATTAACATCTCTTCTCCAAAAAACCTTTTATCTAAAATATCCAAATTAATTTCACAGGCCGATACAATATCATCTATACCCTCAGAATAATGGGAAACAGATCTCACAATTGCTCCTGATGAAGACTTCTGGCCCCAAATCTGCAAGAACATTTTCTTAATGACAACAAATGCCAACTTACATCTCATTCAATACAAAACCATCCATAGAACTCATCTGACTGGAAAAAAAAAAATGCAAAAAATGGGCTTCTCATCATCCGGAAACTGTTCTCACTGCACACAGAACCACACAGATACTTATATACATGCGACTTGGCACTGCACACCTGTCCAACACTTCTGGAAAAACATTACAGACATCCTATCACAAATCATGGGCTGCCACATCCCACTTTCCCCCACCCTCTGTTTATTAGGAGATCTATCTACATCAAAACTTGACCATACACACAACCGTTTACTTCTCGTGGCGCTAGCAGTTGCCAAGAAAACTATCCTCATGAACTCGAAATCACAGAACTCCATACACATCGCGTATTGGAAAAACCTCCTCGTTGACTACATCTCCTTAGAAAATACAAACTCCTCTGACACCCACCATAACCCTATCTGGCAAACATTCATTAATTTCCTACAATCTTGATCCACAGCAAATCAGTCTTACATAAACCACCACAATACATCAGCACTTCAGTATCTCCATGCCATACCCTGTGATATCTACTAAGTCATAATTATTATTATTGCTATTACTATTGTTATTATTATTATCCGTATTGTAGTCATTGTAGTTGTTATTATCCTTATTATTATTTTCCTTAATATTATTATTATTATTATTTTCCTTAATATTATGATTATTATTATTATAATTATTATTATTACTATTATTATTATTATTATTGTTACTATTATTATCTTTATTATCATTATCATTATTATTAGTGATGTAAAGGTAGCAGAAGTTATTGATATCTTTACTGTTACTATTAGTACTGCTATTTCAATTTATATTATCATTTTTATTTATTGAATTATTTTTGCTTTTCTAAATTACTTATTGGTTTACTTTTGACATTTTTTCTTCTTTTCTTCTTTTTCTCCTTGGTAACAAATTTTTGTTGCTTCTGTTACTGTAATTATTCACTGTTTCACCTACCCATATGGAAAATTAAGTGTGATTGTTCTTATTTTCTTGTCCTGTTCCCTCTTCCATTTTTTTTTATCATAGCCATTATTTTTATTATAATTATTTTTTATACATTTATTTCTCTACATTGTGCATATGTATGAATATATGTACAGTATGTATATGGGTATATATGTATATATATATATATGTTTGCATGTGTGCATGTGTATGCATATGCCTGTGTGTATATATGTGTAGGTGTGTGTGTACACATGTATATATACACATTACACATATAATTTTTTTTTTTTCTGTGTAGTTCTTAGAGGGAATTATTTGATCTCTATTAGTAGTAATATGAAAACTTCTGTATCTATTATTGAAATTATTGTTGTAGCTTGCTGTTGTGTCTGCTTGCACTTATGGATTGATGGCGGTGTTCTGAAGGGGGGTTGCAGTCCCTCCCTGCCTGGTGGTGGGGTCGCCCCGGGCACATTTGGCGTTCTGCGGCTCCAGTTTAACAGAACAAATTTGCACCCTCCTAAGGGTCCGGGTGCAGTATGTTAAAAGATACTTAAGTCCATTTAAATTATTATTTAAGAAAACAAAAACAAAAACAAAAAAACGATAAATGTATAAATAAAATAAAATTAAATTAAAATTAAAACTCTAGAAATAGGGTTGAGCCTGCTACTGACTGTCAGGCTTCCTCCTCAGGGTCTGGGGGCTGACTCTCTGGGATCAGGCTCTGCCCTAAGTGAAGCATCATAGCTCCACAAAAAAAAAAAAAAAAAAAGTGCTGGAGTGGCGGGTCTGTGGATGTGCTTAGGGGTGGCCTTGTTGTCTGGGAGGGGCAGGGGTTTGGAACTCCTCTGGTAGGGCACTGTTGTTGATCTGTGGGTGTGGGTGGTTGCAATGAATAGGATGATAAAGTATTTGGGGGGGAGGGTCGACAATATTTGTTTTTCTGGGTATAAAAAAGAAAAAAAAAAAAAAAAAAGGACACACGCACACACCACTTATACACACACGCACACATATCATACACACCAAAACAGCTCACTCCGTAGTAGTGTTTTGTTTGTTTGTTTTTAGTTTATTTCCTCTCTGTTTTATGTAAGTTGTCATGTTATGTCTTTGTCTCTGTCTGTATTTTTTGTTTGTTTTTTGCAATAAAATAAAAAAAAAAAAACACAAAAAACAAAACAAAGATTCAATCAATCAATCGATCAATCAAAGAACTTTATCCGTTCGGAACTTCATTTGTGCAGAGCATCAGTGCGTGTACAATACAACATGCATTCAAAACAGTCAACCCCCATGCACGCGAATACCCAACCATCAATTGACGTGCCAGCACCATAGAAAATAGCATGATCAATGAATGGATGAATAAATAAATAAGTACTGATAGAGGTCAATTAATTAAAATAGATTAAAGATGTTACTTGGGATTACAGGGACGACCCTAAATTGGTTTCAGTCTTACTTATCTGACAGATATCAGTTTTACACGTTAACAAGTCCTCTGTGTACAATAAAGTTGTGTGGATTTGCTGTTTATCATGAGACTGAGGTCCTCATTAGAGATTTTCTGCTACTTAACAGAAGGTTTTCTCTTGTCCACTCTCTCCCTCTCTGTTCAGCATTTTCATTGAACCCCTAGCAACCGCCATCTGTCAGAACCCCCTGATTACTGGAATCCAACCCTAACATACACCATAAAATCAACCCCAAAGCAGACAATGTTTTACCCTCCATTCAGAACCCACAGTCATCGCTATCAGAAGTATTCAAAGTCATCAATTCCTTCGCCTCTCTCTCCAACTACTCCATAAACTGGAACAGATCCTCCAAACATCAACAGCCTGGATATGGCAGCCCTTACACCACCCAACCCTTTCTGCACAAGTCACATCACTTAGGCCCTCCTCACACGAGGACGGCACCGTATTGTCTTGGCGTCGGCATCAAAACATGGATCGCTGTTTACACATCGTATTGTAGATCGGCTTGTGTATTTACTTGAGAACGCAAAATCCACGCCGGGACGTACCTGGGGGTTTCCACGCATGCTCCTAACCCATATTGCATGCTGGGTAATGTAGTTCTTGGGTTACTGCACTCGTAACATCACAGTTGTGCTCCGAGGTGGATTCAACGTCAGCAAGTGCTCATGCACGCGTAACATGCTGCGTCTCTGCATGAGCACTTGTTGCTGTTGTTGCTGTAGCTGGTGTTGTTGGTGTTCTGTGAGAAAATGTTGGTGTAAAAGTCGTAGCAATATTTATAGCTGCTGCCACCATAGTTGTTGTTGGTGTGTGTGTGACAGCGTGAGTTGGGGGGCGGGGAGGAGGACGGGTGCTATGAGGTCACCGTCTTTTCCGGACTTATCTGTTTATACCAACTACGGCATGAAGACGAATACGCAGATATCCACTTGCAAACCCGTTTTCAAAAAAGATGCGGAGTCATGGACAAATACGCGTCTCTGTGTGTCAATATCACCAGATCGATAGTTTATTTTACCGGAGTCTTACAAATTCGCACTCGTGTAAAGCCCACCTTAATTTTGGCATCCACATTTCTCCCAGGCTGTCAGAGTTGATCAATCTGAATTTCACTCCATTACTCAAAACAATAAACGATGATCTCCAATGATGGATGAACCTCTCACTATCAATACTAGGCAGAATAGCAACAATAAAAATGACAAGCCTCCCCAAAATTAACTTTCTCCTCTCAATGATCCCCACTCACCCACCTCTCACCTGGTTTAACTCTCTCGATTCATACATCAACAGATTCTATTGGAAAAATAAACACCCAAGAATAAAACTGGCCAAACATAAGAAAAAAAAACATTAGGCGGACTCAACGCACCAAATTTTCACCACTATTCATTTCATTTTAAAAAAATGGACCCACCCCACCTAGTCAGCAAACAGTTAAGATATTCATTTAGGAGATTTACCATTTCTCAGTCAGACTATAAAAAAACACCCCTTCCAAAGCCCCTAAATGTCAAACTCTGACAGCCTAGAGGAAATTTCTCAACAATACTAAGTCCACTTTGGCACTCACACTCTTCACCCCCATCTGGCACAACCCATCTGGCACAACCCAGACTTCATTAGCAATAAACAACCTTTACACCTAAGCACTTGGGCAGATAAAGGGATCACTCACCTCAAACATCTTCAACAATAACACCCCGCTTCCATTCCCGCTCCTGGTCCAGAAGTTTGGCATCAGGAGCCAACAGTTTCTACAATACCTACAGGTTTCATCATCCATCCAATCAGCAATGAAAAACAGAAATATAAATCTAGACAAACCTATTAACTCATGAACATCTCTTCTCCAAGAAAACTTTAATCTAAAATATCCGAATTGATTTCACAGGCTGATACACTATCATCCATACCCATCCATACCCACTACCATTTGCTCCTGATGCCGACTT
>JAZDUH010000155.1:280000-337500 GCA_036419115.1 Scarus forsteni | reverse complement strand
TATACATTTTTGGATAGAATTACTGATAAATCACCTGTTATTCTCTCAGGTATGGCTCACTGAATCCTCGCTCTCTCTCTCTCTCTCTCTCTCTCTCTCTCTCCCTCCGTCTTTACTTGAAGAGTTCCTGCCTTTGAAATCACGCATGTCTTTTTCTTTCGCTGCAGCTTCGTGTTTAGACAGGGAGACTGTCATGTATCAGTTTCCCCTCAGCATCCTTGTAAAAATTCAAAATTCAACCAGACTTCAGAGTCCGTTTCGAGAAAACTCTGCTGTGGCTCGAACTTCGCTCTCAGACTGAGGCCAAACAATGCAAACTGCGCATGTGCACAGCTGCAAACTGCGCATGCTCACACAGGTTCAGGCTGCTTAATCGAGGACAGAGACGTACAGTTGTGGTCAAAAGTTTACATACACTTGTAAAGAACATAATGTCATGGCTCTCTTTAGTTTCCAGTTATTTCTACAACTCTGATATTTCTCTGATAGAGAGATTGGAACAGATACTTCTTTGTCATGAAAAAACATTCATGAAGTTTGATTCTTTTATGACTTTATTATGGGTTAATAGAAAAAGTGACTAAATCTGCTGGGTCAAAAATATACATACAGCAACATGAATAAGCAATTTTGGTGACTTAGAAAGTTGTGTCAATGAAATGAGCTTCAGAACATACCCTCTTAACTTCTTGTGAATGACTATGAGTGACTATAGCCAGGGACTTCTCTGAGGCCATTTAAATAGGGCCCATTGGATACAAAAAACAAAAACACTAGAATGGGAAAGTCAAAGGAGCTCAGCACGGATCTGAAAAAGGGAATCATTGACTTGAACAAGTCAGGAAAGTCACTTGGAGCCATTTCACAGCAGCTGCAGGTCCCAAGAGCAACAGTGCAAACAATTGTTTGTATGTATAAAGTGCATGGCACTGTTTTGTCACAGCCACGGTCAGGAAGAAAATTCAAGCTATCCTGCTGCTGAGAGAAAATTGGTCGGGAGGGTGAAGAGTCAACCAAGAACCACCAAAAAGCAGATCTGCCAAGAATTAGAAGCTGCTGGAACACAAATGTCAGTGTCCACTGTCAAGCATGTTTTGTATCGCCATGGACTGATGGGCTGCTGTGTAAGAAGGAAGCCCTTGCTCTAAAAGCAGCACCTTAAAGCTCAACTGAAGTTTGCTGCTGATCACATGGACAAAGATATGACCTTCTGGAGGAAAGTTCTGTGATCAGATGAAACAAAAATCATGCTGTTTGGCCACAGTTCCCAACAATATGTTTGAAGGAGAAAAGGTGATGCCTTTAACCCCAAGAACACCATGCCTACCGTCAAGCACGGTGGTGGGAGTATTATGCTGTGTGGCTGTTTTGCTGCCAATGGAACTGGTGCTTTACAGAGAGTAAAGGGGATTGTGAAGAAGGAGAATTACCTTCAAATTCTTCAAGATAACCTAAAATCATCAGCTCGAAGGTTGGGTCTCGGGCGCAGTTGGGTGCTCCAACAGGACAATGACCCCAAACACAAATCAAAAGTGGTAATGGAATGGCTAAATCAGGCTAGAATGAAGGTTTTAGAATGGCCTTCCCAAAGTCCTGATCTAAACCCCATTGAGAACACCTGGAAAATGCTGAAGAAACAATTCCATGTCAGAGAGCCTACAAATTTAACTGACCTGCACCAATTCTGTCAAGAGGAGTGGTCGAAGATTCAACCAGAAGCTTGCCAGAAGCTTGTGGATGGCTACCAAAAGTGCCTAATTGAAGTGAAAATGGTCAAGGGACATGTAAGCAAATATAAGCATTGCTGTATGTATATTTTTGACCCAGCAGATTTAGTCACTTTTTCTGTTAACCCATAATAAAGTCATAAAAGAACCAAACTCCATTAATGTTTTTTATGACAAAGAAGTATCTGTTCCAATCTCTCTATTAGAGAAAAATCAGAGTTGTAGAAATAACTGGAAACTAAAGAGAGCCATGACATTATGTTCTTTACAAGTGGATGTAAACTTTTGACCACAACTGTAGGTCCGGCTTTTCCAGGCAAACAGCAGCATCACCGTGAGTTATCGACACAGGGTGGTGAACAAACACGGTAAAATGGTAATTTTAGAAAGACACGGTAATGATTACCGTGGGAAATTTTACCGCGGTTTACCATTTTACCATTAACCGTTACATCCCTAATATATATATATATATATATATACATACACACACACACATATATATATATACACACACACACACACACATATATATATATATATACATACACACACACACACATATATATATATATATACATACACACACACACATATATATATATATACATACACACACACACACATATATATATATATATATACATACACACACACACACATATATATATATATATACATACACACACACACACATATATATATATATATACACATACACACACACACACACATATATATATATATATATACACATACACACACACACACACACACACACACATATATATATATATATATATATATATATATATATATATATATATATATATATATATATATATATATATATATATATATATATATATATATACAGGGACGGCTGGTATAAATGGGCTAACAGGGCTAAGCCCTCCCAAGCTAACACAAAAAAGATGAGAAAATTATTTTTTAATTAACTTACAACAGATTGTTTTAAGTTTAGGTGAAACCAAAGGTAGCCACAGCACCAATCAGTCAAAAGAAAAACATAGAATATCTCTTAATGGGCTCATTTTTTCCAGCCCCAGCAGATACAGTCCGCTTTCATTCATTTCGCTCTTGTAAGTGATTGACAGGTGTCATGTCACGCCCCCGTGGTTTACTCATCATTTGGGCTAACTCCAGTCAGCCCACAGGCCGCTGACTTTTGACCAATAGCAGCGAGTTTACGCAGCGGTGCTGCTCTCTGTGACAGTGTGTGGGGAAGGAGGGAGAGAAGTCGAACGATGGCGGGCGTTAGCATGAACGAGGTGGATTACTTGCTTTCTTGTCCATTTTCCGCAATGTCTTTGGAGGAAAAGTTGGAGGTTAAGAGACTGGGATCACATCGGCCAAACGATGTTAAAATAACAACGGGACAAACGGCAAAATCGTAAGTTTTGCGTTTCTTGGTTTGACAGAAAGGACTGGCTAACGGCAAGTGTAGCTAAGAATTCACTTTTCTGTTTCCCGTGCTTACTTTTTGGAGGAGATACAGCATGGACTCAACAAGGAATTGTGGATTTGACAAAATTAAAAAACATGAATGCAGCACAAGTCACATCGGAAACAGTGTCAAGCTGTCCATGTTAGGTAAAGTTAACATCGCCTGTCAGCTGGATGAGGGCCAACGCATCGCTGTACAGAGACACAACGAGCTTGTGAAAAAAAATAGACATTCACTATCAAGGATTGTGGACTGTATTAAATTTTGTGGAGCACACGAGCTAGCTCTGCGGGGGTCTGACGAATCCTCCACTTCAACCCAACGCGGCGTATTTCTGGACCTGGTTGACCAATTTTCTTTTTTAGACAGCCAGTTAGCAGATCACCTGTCAAACACACAAGTTGCAAAGTACACATCCAAGACTAGCCAAAATGAGTTGCTTGATTGTATGTTAGCTGTTTATGAACAAAAAGTGACTGATGAAACATCGCAGACGGCATTTGTGGCTGTACAAGCTGATGAGACAACCGATGTGGCCTGTGTGAGCCAGTGCGTAATTGTGCTCAGGTACATCACTGAAGGCTCTATTGTGGAAAGGTTTCTCGGATTCTCACCTTTAGTGGACAGAACTGCAGAGGGACTTGAAAAACTCCTGAAGGAAAAGCTCCAGCCACATAAACTGGAAAACAAACTGATCGCACAGACTTATGATGGAGCAGCTGTGATGAGCGGCGCATCATCAGGCCTGCAGGCCAGATTAAAGGAAACGTTCCCTCACACGCACTTTGTGCACTGTTACGCACACCAGCTAAACCTGGTCATGCAACAGACTTGCTCATCACTCACACCTGTCAGAATATTTTTTGCCAACATCTCGGCGTTTGGGACATTTTTCTCCAAGTCACCAAAGAGAACTGCAGTCCTGGATGAAGTGTGCGGCAGGAGGATCCCAGCCTCAGGACAAACAAGGTGGAACTTTAAAAGTCGCACTGTGCACACCGTGTTTGAACATCAGGACACTTTGAAACAGTGTTTTGATAAAATCCGGAATGATGAATCGTGGGACAGCGTGTCAATCCAACAAGCCCATGGCCTGTCCGCGATGCTGGCGGATGTGAACTTTCTTTTCTTTTTATCATTTTTTCACTCTGCTCTCCTACATGTGGATATCCTATACAGCATCCTACAGAAAGGAAACACTGACCCTCTCAAAACTAGGCAGGCCCTGGAGAAATTTTCCAGCTCCATAGCTGAACTGAAGGAAAAGCTGACCGCTGATGTCGTACATCCAGATGCAGACACAGCTGCTGCAGCAACCCCGCGGAGGAGGCGGCAGTCCGAGAATGTTTCAGTGGCTGCACAGTGCTGTGAAATAATGATGGAGCAATCAAAGGCTCGCTTTGGAAAGGCCCGACACTTACAGTCTTTTGAACTTATTGACCCTGAACTGTTTCCATTGTTCAAGACCGACTTCCCACAGAAGCAGCTGGACATCGCAAGTGAACATTTCCCAATGATCTGCAAAGAGAAACTGAAAGGTGAACTGATTGTGATGTACAGTAATGCGGAGTTTGCGGGGTTAAAGTCGGCATTGTCACTTTTGAGGATGCTGACGGAGAACAACCTTCAGAGCACCTTTTCTGAGACACTGAAATTAACACAAATAGCCATCACAACTCCGATGACATCGGCAGAGTCAGAGAGGTGTTTCAGTAAGCTCAAGAGCATTAAGTAGTTAGTCTAAAGAACGATGGTGGACGACAGACTGAATGCACTTGCCATGCTGTCTATCGAGAGGGACTTCATCCAAAAATTACCAGACTTCAATGACATGGTGATTAACCTGTTTGCATCCCAGAAAGGCCGTCGATGTGAGCTTCTTTTCAAATAAGGTGGGCCCATCATGTAGAACTGTTAAAGGGCTGTGACACCTTGTTTTTGCTAAGGTTATCTGTTGTACTGAAGGCGTGTTTGGCACTACATGTCGCCAAACAGTTGTAATAAGACAGTTGCAGCAGGTTATCTGTGGGCAGTCGTTGCAGTTGGAACACATTTTGTAGTGCGTATCTGCATGTGTGTGTGTGTGTGAGAGTGAGAGAGAGAGAGAGAGAGGGATTGTGTAGAGAGAAAGAGTGTTGATGAGTGTTAAAAAGAATAGTGTACCTATAATTTGTGTGTATCATAGGTGATGCTGCTTTCGCAGCTGTGTTAACTATTTAATTGGTATTATGCAGTTGTTAGCCCACCCACCAAATTTCACCACATGCAATATATATATATATATATATATATATATATATATATATATATATATATATATATATATATATATATATATATATATATATATATATATATATATATATATACATATACACATATATATATATATACATATATATATATACACATATATATATACACATATATATATATATATATATATATATATATATATATATACATACATATATATATATATATATATATATATATATATATATACATATACATATACATATACATATACATATATACATATATATATATATATATACATACATATATATATATTTTTTTCCTTTCGTTTCTCTTGATTATCATCATCATTGCGATGGATATATATTTTTCTTTTTGATACTTTATTTGTCTTGGTCTTGTTGAATCAAGGGATAAAAAAATCTTTTTTTTTTGTTAATTAATGTATTTTTAATTTTTTCCTTTGTTCGTTTGGTTTGTCCTTGTGGAGTGTGTGGGATGTGGGCTGTAGAGAGGGTGATGCAGGACAATTGTGTGGGCACAGGTGGGGGAATGGGGAGACTGTGTTGCGTTGGTGCCAATGGAGGTTTGTTGAGTGGATGTGTTTTGGCGGCCGGTGGAGACCGCCCTGGGGACCATTTTGGCCCCTCCAACGGCGGTCGTTGATGGACACTGCCTGGTTTTGAGGTGGTGCGGCTGGACCTGTCGGTGTTTTCAGGTTTTTTCTTCTTTTTCCCTCGCTCTTTTCTTTCCTTGTTTCGCTTCTTCTCCCTTTTTCTTCCCCTTTCCATGCCTTTCCCCTCCCACTGCTTTCCTAACCCTGAATATATATATCCTATTGAATACTTGCAAAACAAGCTGGATTAAAGTGAGGCCTCTAAACGGAGATATGAAAAAGTTGAAAGTAATTTCATTAAATGTTAATGGCTTGAACAACCAGACTAAAGGTGCGTTCACACCGCAAGCGACCCAGCTACCAAAGTCGCGTCGCCCACTAATGTAGCGTCGCGCGTCCATAAATACCTGTTTGGTCGCCGTTGGCGTCGGCCGTTGGTCGGTGATGTCACGTCCTCTCGAGTTTTACCGCGATCATATCATTTATCACATTATAGGATGTATAAGCGGACATTATTCCAGCTGTATCCTTTTCACTCACTTATCAGACACAAAATTCTGCAGCTGATGCCCTGCAGCAGCATTATCTGTGAGTTTACCGCGGTCCGTCTAGGCAGAACTAATGTCCTCACTGACATTAGTTCCGTGTTTCCTACACGGACATGGATTGTTACTCTGTAGTCTGGATGAACAACAGCAGCAGCATCATCTGTGTGTTTACCGTAGTCCGTCTGCAAATGTCCTCAATGAGATTAGTTCCGCCTAGAAGGAAGTCATCCGCCCTGTAGTCCGGATGAATAACGGCACCGTCACACGTACACACACCGCTGATTGGCTAATGCTGCACAGCCACACACGACATCGCCTGAATAGATCGACTTTTTTTTAACTTTGACATCGCGCGACAAGTGAAGTGGTCGTCTTGTCGCCGGCTGTCGCATCGCGGGAGGGTTAGCCCCGCCCCATCGCGGCTGTACATTGACTTTGAATGGAGACTGATCGCCGAGGTAGTACAGGTAGCGTCCGGTGTGAACGCACCTTTAGAGGAAAGGGGTTCTTCTCCAGCTGAGGAGAGCAGGAGGTGATGTCCTCTTTCTACAGGAAACCCACTTAAAGAAAAAAGTACATGACAAATTGGTTAGGGGACTGATTTGCTCCAGTTCATATGGAACACAGAAGAGGGGTGTTGCTATAATTATACAGCCACACATAGAACATATATCTGATGGAGAGGGTAGGTTTGTCTCAGTAATTGGAAAAATAGAGTCAATTACTGTTTCATTTTTAAAATGTATGCTATCCACCAGAATTGGGCTCAGAATTCATGTCAGAAATATTTGAAGTGTTAATGACAAAATGTAAAGGAATTACTTTGATGGGAGGAGACATGAACCTTGCAATGGACTCAGCTAGACCCCTCAAACAATAAACCACATAGAGCTGATAAAGCATCATCAATTTTAAGAGGAGCAATGTCTGAATTGGGTCTAGTAGACACCTGGAGGATGCTAAATCCCACTAAAAAAACATACACATATTATTCTGGATGATTTTCAACTTCTAATAGACTGGACTATTTCTTCATGTTTAAAAAAGATGTAGAGATGATTGAAACATGTACAATTGGCACAAGGGATTTATCAGATCATGCAGTATACAGTATCTATAACTATAAAGCTGAATATAAAGCAAGGAGAAACAATATAAAGATTAAACAATTCACTTTTACAAGACAAGACCTTTGTTGAAAAAATTAATAAAGCCATAAAAGAATATGTAGAGATAAATGACAACGGAGATACTAATCCAATCATCATATGGGAAGGCCTTAAAGCTGTATTACAAGGACAGATAATAGCATACTGTGCACAAAAGAAAAGACAAAGACAACAACAACAGAAAGTGCTTGAACAACAAATACAAAATCTGGAAGATATTTTAAAAAATACAAATGAAATAAGGGTCAAAAATGAATTAAAAATGAAATACAAAGAGTTGGATAAAATTCGTACAGAGGAAGTGGAAAAGCTAATGACATCTACCAAACAGAAATACTATGATGGAGGACCAAAGTCTCTAAAACTCCTAGCATATCGACTTAAAGCACAGGGTATAAAGCATACATTATGAAACTGAAGACGGTAGATGGCTCTGGAATAATAACGGGAAAAGATAAAATAGCTGAAGAATTTGCAAAATATTATGAGAACCTTTATAAAAACACAGGAGATACTGACCTGAGCCTAATGAAAGACTACTTAGATAGTTTGAATTTAAAACAGGTAACAAGATCAACAAATGAGCAGCTAATTAAAAACATCACAGTAAATGAAATATTAAAAAATAAATAACCTTAAAATGGGGAAAACACCAGGTGATGATGGATATACCAATGAATTTTATAAAACCTTCAAAAAACAGTTGATACCACTACTTCTACAAGCATATACATTTGTATTACAAACTGGAAATTGGGCAACCACTTGGAACTCCTCTATAATAACGGTCATCCATAAAGAAGGTAAGGATGTAACTGAATGCTCTTCATATAGATCAATATCGCTATTGAATACAGACCATAAAATAATAACAGCCATTATAGCCAATAGATTAAAGGATATCGTACCTGATATAATAGATGGTGACCAATGTGGATTTATATCAGGTAGGCTGCTGTCAGACAATATGAGGAGGATGTTAGATATAATAGACTATGCACTGAATAATAATACAAACCAATTACTCTTGACAATGGATACAGAAAAGGCATTCGACAGAGTACTATGGCCATTCATGTTTGATTTTGGATTTCATGAAAAATTTAATGAGTGGCTGCAAGGAATGTATAGAAATCCAATGTCAAGAGTAAAAGTAAACGGCACAATGTCTAGAAGATTTCCAATTTATAAAGGTACAAGACAAGGAGATCCGCTCTCAGCAGTAATATTTGCCATATGCATGGAAGGTCTAGCAGAAAGCATAAGGAAAAGTAATAACATCAAAGGAATAATGATAAAGAAGGAACAACATAAATTGGCGCTATATGCAGATGACGTTGTTTACTTTACATCACCAATCCAATCCTTACCAAGTTTAATGGAAACAATTTCTGAATGTAGCAAACATTCTGGATATAAATTAAACGAGAATAAATGTGAAGCATTAACAATCGGAGAAAAGATAGATTCGGAAATTCAGGAAAGATATAAATTGAAATGGAATGTAAAGAAAATCAGGTACTTGGGAATATACCTTACCGGAGACATAACAACACTGTACACAGTAGGGCTGGGTATTTCCAGCAACTTCAAGATACGATACGTATCCCGATACAAAGGCCACGATACGATACGTATCCCGATGCACGTAAATTGTGAACATTGACTATGCTTTCAGCAAAATTCTTGACAAGTTTAGTTTTTTCTTATAAGAAGAAAAAGAACAAGGATGAGTTTTAAGTGGTTCTACAACTTGAAAGACATAAATTCAGATCCTCAAAGATGGTAGACCTAAGTTCAAATTTAGAACATATGCTTCTTTATGTAGCTTGTCTTCTACCTTGAACTGTGCCACTGTTAACATTACTCAAAGTGTATTTACAACAACTGTCAAAATATTTAGGCCGTATCAATTCTGTAGAATCCGTATCGATACACATATCCCAAAGGAGTGCGATACAATATTTTGCCGTATCGATATTTTGAGCACAGGCCTAGTACACAGACATAATAAATAAATAAAATAAGAGAAGACCTCAATAGATGGAAAACAACTCCAGAATCCTTAATGAGCAGAGTAGAAAGCATCAAAATGATGATCCTTCCACAGTTTTTGTTTTTATTCCAAACCCTACCAATTTCCATTCCACACGGTAGTTTAAAAAGATGGAATACAATGCTTTTAAACTTTATATGGAATTACAAAAGCAAACGGAAGAAACTCAGTACATTAACTCAAACTAGGGAAAAAGGAGGGCTCAATTTCCCCGATTTAATGAAATATTTCCATGCAACCCAAATAAATATAATAATGAAATGGATGAATAACTCAGTTCAAGTAAAATGGAAAGAAATAGAAAAACAATCTATATTAATATCAATAGGAACATTACCCTATCTGAATCCAAAGGATATTCAAAAATACAAAGGAAATAATAGATGCATAGACAATACTCTTACAAAATGGAAAACAATTCGGAATACGTATGAATTTGATAAATGTATTTATTTGAGAGAGATAGCCAGTGATCCAGATTTTTAACCCAATAAAACTGATAAAATATCGTAAGAATGGGCTAGGAAGGGATTAAAAGTGTACTCACAGATAATTACAAATAATATGATAGATCCATTTGAAACCTTAGTTAATACATTTAATATAAGTAACAACCACTTTTTTAAGTACTTACAAATAAGAAGCTATCTTCTAACACAGCAGAGGAGTGAGGATCAAATACCACATACACTAATGGATTTCTTGAGTAAAAATAGAAATAGTTTAAAGACAAAAATCGCGAAACTCTATAAAATCATGCAAGAAATCAAGATACAAGAAGATATTACTAAAGAAAAATGGGAAACTAATTATCAGTCACAATTACAGCTGATGACTGGAAAGAAGCATGCTGAAGAATCTTTAAGACAACACAATCTAAGTTTTGGAAAGAATTTGCTTGGAAAGTAAATATGAAGATCTTTTTAACACCGAAAATGCTGTCAAAATATAGCCCAACAGGCAATGCAGAATGCTGGAGGAAGTGTACGGAACCAGAAGCTAACCACATACACATTTTTTACTCATGTTCTCTATTGAAAAGATTCTGGGAGGTAGTTCAAGTAAAAATAAAAAATACTTTCAGTTTAAGAAACCCTATTCACCCAATCAATATCATATTGGGCCTTATCCCAGTAGAAATTCAGAGCGAGGGAGATAAATATCTATATAGCAAATTGTGCATTGCTGCGTTGAAGCAAATCACACGTAATTGGTTAGATGTAAATCCACCATCTGTTCATAATTGGAAAAAAACAATTGAGGAGATTAAAGAAACGGAAAGAATCACATATAAAATGAGAAATCGCGAGGATCGATTCCATGTGAACTAGAGTAAATGGGTCTCAGACATGCATGAGTAATGGTGTGGCCACACCGGACGCAAATTTGCCAAGACATGCATCGAGATTACATACAAAGTCAATGCAAAGACGCGTTTGGGGCATCAAACGCCTCGGGCGGCGCGTTTGGCGCGGCGCGTCTGGGGCGTCGAGGCGTTTAGGGCGTCAAACGGCTCGACGCTCGAGTTGAAAATATTGAACTTTTGCCGCAAATTTGCGTGACGCTGTGGCGCGGCAGCCAATCAGCAATGACATTCCCCCCCGACGTCATTGGTTTGATGTAGGGATGCAAACAATTAATCGATTATCGATTGACGATAAGAAATTGCTGAATTAAAGTGTATTAATTGCAATTAATTGCGCTTTGAACCCGTAATTCTCCTCAAGCCTGCATGGGGGCGCACTTGACGCCAGACGTCCTTGACACACTCGCGGGAACACAAGAGAAGCTGGCCTCTGACAACAACAACATAACCCAACCTGTGGGGGGCAGCATTACGCTTCCTTGCGCACAGCCTGCCGGAACTTTATTAGAAGAAGAAGAGGACGACAACGACAACAACAACAACGAGACAAACGAGAGGCGGTAAGCTGGCAGGATGAAGAGGACAAGACGAAGTTTGCTATGGAACCACTTTAAGTTGGTTAATGACGACAAAGACGCCAAATGCACAATCTGTGGAAGTATTTTAAAGTACAACTCCTCCACAACTTTGCTAAATTATCACCTCAATACGTCACATTCTGCCGTGCTGCAAGGAGCGAGTAGCTCTCAGCCTACTATCACCGCAGCGCTGGGACGACGAGAATGTGACTCCAGGAAGGCAGAGGGGATTACCCAGCGGATATGTGACATGATTACTACAGACATGCTGCCAATAAATGTCGTTGAGGGACAGGGGTTTAGAGAGGTAATAAAGTACATCGAGCCAGGATACAATATTCCCTCTAGAACAACAATAACCACCCGCGTGGAAGCAAGCTACGTGAGGAAGAACACAGAGTTAAAAACACAACTTGCAACCGCGAATGTGGTCCTCACAACTGAACGCAGCATTATGCTACGGCCACACTGGATGTGAATTGGCAAATTTAAACGCGCGTAAAGCCTGTGATGCGCCGCGCTTAACGCCCAAAGCAGGACGCTGGACATTTTGACAAGCTGAGGGACGACGCGCGTCCTGGCGCAGGCGCAGTAGAGACCCGGAGCCAATCGGACTCAGTGATGACCCGTGCAGGCAAATCCAGCTGGAAACAAATATTTACAGAACTTACCTTCAAAACCTGTCTTCTCACCGACTTTCACCCAAGCTCCTTTTTGTCCCGGTCTCTATAGAGTACACACGCCGAGTAGTGTAGCTCCGGATGATAGCAAACAGCGCCGGTAAACCTCTCCTCCATCCTTGAGGGGGGGTTTGAGCAGGAGCAGGAGGCCAGGGCGTCACACGTCATTAAATCAAACCTGTCTCCTCAGCGACTTTCACCTAAGCCTGCTCCTTTTTGTTCCGGTCTCTGTAGAGTACACACGCCGAATAGAATAGCTCCGGATGATGGCAAACAGCGCAGATAAACCTCTCCTCCATCTTCCAGAGGGGTTTGAGCGGGTGCAGGGGGCCGGAGCGTCACACGTCATCAAACCAATGACGTTGGGGGGGGAATGTCATTGCTGATTGGCTGCCGCGCCACAGCGTCATGCGAACTGGTGTCGAAAGTTCAATATTTTCAACTCGAGCGTCGAGGCGTTTGGGGCGTCAAAACGCCTCGACGCTCCAAACGCGCCGCGCCAAACGCGTCCAACGCTCCAGACGCGCCGCGCCAAACGCGTCCAACACGCCGCCCGGGGCGAATTTGCGTTTTTTTTCTATTTTTGATTTTTATTTTTGATTTTTATAGTATTATTTTTGCCACTGTGAATACTTTTTTTTTTTTAAATAATAAATGTTACAGGATGAAATGAAACAAGTTAAAAATGAACTTGTAATCATGAATGAAATGAACTCAGAAATGTAATGTAAGGTCCGGCAATAAAGTATAAAAAAAAAAAAAATTTGACACTCAGAGTTTTAATTAACCTTGCTCCTCAAAAGGAAATGGCGGAGGCTTCCTTTAAAGTCCAAACTAAAGCAATACTCAAGAAAAGGGCTCCTTATGCCCTTAAAATCTTTTAAGGTCACAAATTATGGTCCTATAACCCTGCTTATTGCCCTTACAGAAGTAACAAAAAATATTGTAAATAAGTATGGCTTAAGTATGGCAAAACTTTAGATTTAAATCCTCAACACAACAAATAGTCTCTTATTACACAAGTGGGCCCACAGAAAATAACACAAAAGCCGGCAATTAATAAACAAAACAGTTTATTATATATAGTTTATAGTATATATAGTATATATATATGTATATATATATATATATATATATATATACATATATACATATATACATATATATATATATATATAGTTTATAGTATATATATATATATATAGGTTATTGTATATATATATATATATATATTTAGTATATTTATAGTTTATAGTATATATATAGTTTATAGTATATATATATAGTTATAGTATATATATATATAGTTTATAGTATATATATATAGTTTATAGTATATATATATATATATATAGTTTATAGTATATATATATATAGTTTATAGTGTATATATATATATAGTTTATAGTGTATGTATATATATATATATATATATATATATATATAGTTTATAGTGTATATATATATATATATAGTATATATATATATATATATATATATATATATATATATATATATATAGTTTATAGTATATATATATATATAGTTTATAGTATATATATATATATAGTTTATACTATGTAGCGATTAGAAATTTGGCAGCGTTAAATCTGAAAGATTTAGTTGTTAAATTATGAATTATTATCAATTAACAATTCACTGTATTGTTCTCGTTGGGGGCACCAGCCTTTTAATAAGGCAAACCTTAATTTAATTAATTAATTACCCATTTAATTCCCTTAAATAAAGTAAATTAATCAAATCAAGTTTATCAATCTCAAAATCTTAAGGCAGAATTCTCGCTTCAGGGACACTGAATTCTGAAGAACACTAACAGACAGTGAGTTTAAAATCAATAATCACAAATTTATTAAAATGAAAATGGTTACAATGCATGAAAATAAACGGTAGATTATAGATGAAATAAGAATAAACAATAAATTGAATGGAAACCAGGAAACATAAAACGATGGTGAGTGAGTGTATATGCCTAAAGAATTTATGACCTATACGAAGATCTGTGAAGAATTTCGGAGAGAATTTGGATTTAATTAATCTAAATGTCAGAACACTTTTTAGTTTAAGAGCGCATCAAGCCTCCTTTTAAGTACAAAGTAACTGGACGTTTGCCTACTTGGTCGTAGAAGACTCGTGGTTCTCTCTGAGGTTCGGAAGGTCCAGGCTACGGGTGGCTCACGTCAGACCGTTGTGGATCAAGTTGATTCGGGTTGGTTCAGCTTGGGAAGCTGAACGGCAGGTCTGTGGTCCGAGTCCAACCAGCGCCCCACGGATCCTTCGGCAGTTCGATCAGAGACCTCTGGCAAGCGTAGACTTTGAAGACTTTGAAGTGGGCCGCGACTCAAAAACTCTCAAAAAGGTTTTGACGAGAAGATGAAAAATCTGATCCGCAGAAGTATCTTTAAACACCGTCACTGGCCAGGTTAACGATGTCTCACAGACGACTATGCGAGATCAAAAAAAAATCAGAATCAAAATAATGCTGTGCAAGCTTTTGAGGATTTAGATATTCAGACTTTCAAAATTAAATCTGAATATAAAAGTTGTTAATCTGCGGATCAAAGTTGCTCTCTAACGAAAATGAATACAAGTAGGCGCTCTCAGCATAGGAAAAAAAAACTACACGTGCCTGTAAGACGGAGGCCTAACAGTGTAGTCAAAACGAAGTAACGAGGAAGAAAGTAACGGAAGGAAAGAGTGATTACAGCGATGAAGACAGCGGAAACGAGAGAGGAACGAGAGAGGAACGAGAGAGGAACGAGAGAGGGACGAGAGAGTCGCGCTCTCAGTTATAAGGCCCCACGGAGTGGGCGGGTGGTGACATCATATGCCGATTCTCGTCTATAACTATTATAATTAAGTAATAATTAAGTTTGCCGACGAATTACTCATATCACTCAACTCACCATAAGTATAAGGTCTCAAACCACATGCACAAATGACAAGATGGTGACATCAAACAATTCTAATGCATTTAAAGAAAAACACACAAAAAGTAACTATAACTCGGTTATTGTCAGGCTTGCTGTGAATCAAGAACACAGGGTTGTGTATAACTGTGGACAAACTAATATTACGTGATAGGCACTGTTAAAAATACATATCAACACATATTGATTACATTATCCCTAGATGTTGCAATCAAAGCAACGCACGTCCAGGATTGTGTCATACCAAGAAAAGTCACTAGGTGGAGCTGTTGGTCTTTTAAGAAAATTCACAGATCAATTAGATTTGGCTTTTTATTCAATTCTAGTAGTTATCTCGATAAGTAGACATGGTAGACAGTTCATTCAAAGTACACTGGAATGTACATCACACCCTGAGTACACATTTTAGGTCTTAGAACTCTGATATCAGTTCCATACAGTCAATTCTGCAATCAGAAGTTATCTGGAGGGTTTTAGGGACCTAACAGAATAGTCAGGTCTCAAGAGATCCATTGAAGTTATTTACGATCTGCAGCTGTTACGCCAGTCCTTTCGAGGAGATAAGGAGGATCAGGATTGTTTACACAAGTTGGTGAAGTGTGAAAGGCCTGTAAACAAGAACCAGGTGAGAAACAGTTCAGAGAGGAATCTCCGGGACAGGCTGACGCCAGTCGGGGTCTTGGCGACTCACATACTGCTTGATTTCCCCCCAACGTGTCGGAGGTTATCCTAAATCAGATAGAGCTTTGTCATAGCAAATGCAGATGGTGGGTCGCTTGGTGGTCACGAAAACAGAAATCAGACCTCAATTTACGACGTGGAGGTGTTATTCTCACAGAGCAGGGGACCAAGGAAGAGGCCCAGGGGGTCATTTGGGAATTGGTATGAGAGCTCCAACTCTCCTTTTGAATCTTAATGTTCCCTGATGCTACAACTATATATATATAGTTTATAGTATATATATATATATATATAGTTTATAGTATATATATATATAGTTTATAGTGTATATATATATATATATATATATATATATATATATATATATATATATATATATATATATATATAGTTTATAGTATATATATATATATATATAGTTTATAGTATATATATATGGATGGATGGATGGATAGATGGATAGATGGATAGATAGATAGATAGATAGATAGATAGATAGATAGATAGATAGATAGATAGATAGATAGATAGATAGATAGATGGCAAAGAACAAAGTTCCTTGTCAATTTAAATAGTGGTTGAAACCCCCTCATGCTGTCAGAAATGGTTTTACCATGCAGCTCAGGAGCCAATGGGAACATACGAGTCAAGCTGGGTAAGTGGCCAAGGGGCCATGAAATGAAGTTGTCCTCCACGCGTTGTTTACGCGTTGTTTACGTGTTGTTTACGTGTTGTTTACGTGTTGTCAACACGTAGACAACGCGTGAAAAATCGACGTGTTGTCTACGTGTTGTCTACGTGTTGTTCACGTGTCGTTCACGTGTTGTTTGCGTGTGTTTTACGTGTTGTTTATGTGTTAGAATCCGTGTATACTTGAACTTGGGGGCGTTCCATAGACATCCCCCCCCCCCCCCCCCCCCCGACGTCATTGGTTTGATGACGTGTGATGCTCTGACGACCGGCTCCTGCTCAGACCCCTCTGCAAGATGGAGGAGAGGTTAATCTGCGCTGTTTGCTATCATCCGGAGCTATACGATTCAACGTGTGTACTCTACAGAGACCGGAACAAAAGGAGCAGGCTTGGGTGAAAGTCTCTGAGGAGACAGGTTTTGAAGGTAAATTTTGTAAGGATTGTTTGATTGCCATTAGTAGTAACATTATAACTTCTTTTTCTTTGATTGAAATTATCATTGTTGGCTTGGTGCTTGTTGCTGCCTGCAGTTGTGATTGATTGCGGTGATCTGCCAAGGTTGTGGTACATGTATATTAAAATCTGCCTTATACTGTATCTACCTACAAACCCTAAACCAGTGAAGTTGGCACGTTGCGTAAATCGTAAATAAAAACAGAATACAATGATTTGCAAATCCCTTTCAGCCTGTATTAAATTGAATACACTGCAAAGACAAGATACTTAACGTTCAAACTGGTAAACTGTGGTATTTTTTGCAAATATTAGCTCATTTGGAATTTGATGCCTGCAACATGTTTCAAAAAAGCTGGCACAAGTGGCAAAAAAGACTGACAAAGTTGAGGAATGCTCATCAAACACTTATTTGGAACATCCCACAGGTGAACAGGCTAATTGGGAACAGGTAGGTGCCATGATTGGGGATAAAAGCAGCTTCCCTGAAATGCTCAGTCATTCACAAACAAGGATGGGGCGAGGGTCACCACTTTGTGAACAAATGCGTGAGCAAATTGTCCAACAGTTTAAGAACAACATTTCTCAACGAGCTATTGCAAGGAATTTAGGGATTTCATCATCTACGGTCCGTAATATCATCAAAAGGTTCAGAGAATCTGGAGAAATTACTGCACGTAAGCGGCAAGGCCCTAAACCAACATTGAATGCCCGTGATCTTCGATCCCTCAGGCAGTACTGCATAAAAAATGGCATCACTGTGTAAAAGATATCACCACATGGGCTCAGGAACACTTCAGAAAACCACTGTCAGTAACTACAGTTCGTCGCTACATCTGTAAGTGCAAGTTAAAACTCTACTATGCAAAGCCAAAGCCATTTATCAACAACACCCAGAAACACCGCCGGCTTTGCTGGGCCCGAGCTCATCTAAGATGGACTGATGCAAAGCGGAAGAGTGTTCTGTGGTCTGACCAGTCCACATTTCAAATTGTTTTTGGAAACTGTGTTCGTCGTGTTCTCCGGACCAAAGAGGAAAAGAACCATCCGGACTGTTATAGGCGCAAAGCTCAAAAGTCAGCATCTGTGATGGTATGGGGGTGTATTAGTGCCCAAGGCATGGGTAACTTACACATCTGTGAAGGCACCATTAATGCTAAAAGGTACATGCAGGTTTTGGAGCAACATATGTTGCCATCCAAGCAACGTCTTTTTCATGGACACCCCTGCTTATTCCAGCAAGACAATGCCAAGCCACATTCTGCAAGTGTTTCAACAGCGTGGCTTCGTAGTAAAAGAGTGCAGGTACTAGACTGGCCTGCCTGTGGTCCAGACCTGTCCCCCATTGAAAATGTGTGGTGTATTATGAAGCGTAAAATACAACAACGGAGACCCTGGACTGTTGAACAACTTAAGCTGTACATCAAGCAAGAATGGGAAAGAATTCCACCTGAAAAGCTTCAAAAATTGGTCTCCTCAGTTCCCAAACGTTTACTGAGTGTTGTTAAAAGGAAAGGCGATGTAACGCAGTGGTAAAAATGCCCCTGTGCCAACTTTTTTGCAATGTGTTGCTGCCATTAAATTCTAAGTTGATGATTATTTGCAAAAGAAAATACAGTTTCTCAGTTTGAACATTAAATGTCTTGTCTTTGCTGTGTATTCAATTGAATATACAGTCATGGAAAAAATTATTAGACCACCCTTGTTTTCTTCCATTTCTTGTTAATTTTAATGCCTGGCTCAACTAAAGGTACATTTGTTTGGACAATTATAATGATAACAACAAAAATAGCTCATGAGAGTTTAATTTAAGAACTAAGAACTATTCATTTTCCATGGTTTTCTTGATAATAACCAAAATTACTTAAATTCTTACATCAATAGCTATGGCATTGTACCGCCAAAAACACTACTTTTAAGCATTCCATGTTTTCTTTTCTGTTTGCTTTAAACACATGATACACACAAGAGTTAATACTTGATTGCATAACCATTGTTTTTGATGACTGCAGCCATGCGTCTTGGCATGCTCTCCACCAGCTTCTGACATTGTTCTGCTGTCACAGCAGCCCATTCCTGTTGGACAAATTCAAACAAATTTTCTTTGTTTTTGGGCTTGTGGTTCTCCATTTTGAGTTTGATGATTTTCCACAGGTTTTCAATTGGATTAAGATCTGGTGATTGAGCAGGCCAAGGCATGGTGCGAATGTTGTGGTTCTCCATCCAGGCTTTAACTGACCTTGCCGTGTGGCAAGGGACATTGTCTTGTTGGAAAATCCAGTCATTCGAGGCAGGAAAGAGTTTTCCAGCTGATGGAAGAAGACTGTTTTCAAGGGTAGTCCTGTACATGACCTGGTTCATTCGGCCTTCACACAATTGCATTTGCCCTGTTCCTCAGACTGAAACAACCCCAGATCATGACTGATCCACCCCCATGTTTTACTGTAGGGGCAAGACAGTCTGGGTTGTAAGCTTCTCCAGGCTTCCTCCTAACCAGTAAGTTGGCTGGGGTGGGCATCAATTCAAAATTGGATTCATCACTGAAGAGAACCTTAGTCCAATCATCAACAGTCCAATCCTTGTGGTCTCGAGCAAAGAGTAACCGGGCCTTCCTCTGCCTTTCATTGATGAAGGGCTTCTTGCTCTGTGTGACTTCAAACCAGCTTCAACAAGTCGGTTTCGAACTGTCCTTGCTGAACAAGTCACATTTCTCGACAGTGCCCACTCATTTTAAGGTCCCTGGAGGTCTGGCGCGATTCCTGACACAGGAATGGATGAGTGCACGGTCATCTCGTGGGGTAGAAAGACGTTTCCTGCCACGAGGTAGCAATTTGGTAGTGCCATGTTCAGCTTGTTTTTTTGTTGTAATGAGCGGCTGTCTTGGAGATCTTCAGTTTTTTCGCTACCTGTCTCTCACTCATGCCAATTTCCAGCAGTGCCAAGATGGCTGCCTTTGTGGCTTCACATAATTCTTTTGTTTTAGGCATTATGTGAGAGCTGACAACTTCTGAGTTGTGCTACGGCTTGAATGTAAGCAGGAAACCACTCTAGGCCTTTGCATGTGCAGTGCTGCTTGTGACATGAAATGGCCTCTTATATACCCTGGGAATCAATTAAGCTTAAGAATGTCAAATAGGACATAAAGTATTATGTGACCAGCTGCATTTTTTGTTGTGTTCATTGTATTATACGTTTAGTGGTACCGGATATTAGAATGAACAAGAAATTGAAGAAAACAAGGGTGGTCTAATAATTTTTTCCATGACTGTACGTTGAAAAGGATTTGCAAATCATTGTATTCTGTTTTTATTTACGATTTACACAACGTGCCAACTTCACTGGTTTTGGGTTTGTACTTTCGTATGCACTATTTTCAATTTCTATACTTTATTTTACTCTGCCAGACTCTGTTTTTATTTTAACTATGTTGTTGATTGTCCTTGCATCAACTTACCAAATACCAAAGAAGAGCCCACCAAGCTGAAACAGTCACTACAGTCACACAGCATGTGGTTCAGCTGTTTACAGGGAGGCTCAAGAATGGAAAAACAACCACTGCCCAGCAAGATGTGGTGATTATAACAGCCATTTGTTACCTGTTCATGCAGGTGTAGGCTTTTTGAGCTTATGTGGTCAAATTTAGAGATGTTCTGATACCATTTTTTCCCTCTTGATCCCGATCCCAATCCTTTTGTTGTGGGTATCGGCCAATACCAAGTACCGATCCGACACCAGTATGTTATTAAAAAAACCATACTATGCCTGCATGTCTGTGATATGATTATCATTGTGGGAAGGCTTGACTGAGGTTAAACCCTTTGTAAAATATTAGTAAATACAGCATGATCGTGCTAGTTAGCTTCGCTTCAAGCCTCACCTCAACCGGCTCTTACACTTGTGTCTGTTGTGTCTGTGTCACGTGATCAGTTCCTTCAGGTTCCTGCAGGTTGCAACACAGCGCTACTGTTTTAAGAGTGGCGAAGAACAACTGTGTCAGAGTGTTCAGAGTGTCTATGTCAGTTATCCATCAGTATCTCTAACACATTCATGCCCTTTCACGCCCATTTACACACCACTGACGAAGCAGTGTCCTTGCTCAAAGACACATTGCCATGTGTCGCCCAGAGCCGGGCTTGAACCTGCAACCTCCTGATCACTGACCAAGCGCATTATCCCACTGCACCCCAAATTCAGTGAAATACCAGTGTAAGTTTGTAAAAACACTATTGAATGTGTAAAGGGAATTGTTGATGTGCTGCAGTGTGTGGCATTTGTCATTCAGATTGTCATCACTGTAATGAACATTATTACTTTTTAAGGACCATATCAACATTTTACAAACTCTAAGACCAACCAGAGGAGCTAAATTTCAAATTTATTTAGAAGGACAGCCTCTTGAGATGGACCATCTCATTTTCAAGGGGGTCCTTACAGGACATAAATGCAGTACAAACAATACAATATAATACAGACAACATTAAGTACAGAATACACACACACAAACACACTCATGCATATACACTATGCTCTCAAATGCTAAGTCAGTCCCCCATCACATACATAAGAGCAGCAATACAACATAAAGGGCAAGGTCAAAGACAAGAACAAGGATTTTGTAGATAGGCAAATAAATAAGACTTAAACATAGGAAAAGATGTGATTGATCTTAATGAATTAGAAAGCGTATTAAATGCACGACAACCAGTTTCTTTGGGGGTAAGGAAAAATAGAATGCTTGTGTGTCTTAGTCTTTATTGTGAGGTTAATGGTATTAAAATTGCTTCAGATAAGGAGGAAAATTAAAATAATTGCATTTAAAGATAAACTGGATCCAGTGGAATATTCTTCTAGATTTGGGTGAGAGCCAGTTCAGGGACTCACACAACAACAATGGGGGGTTTTAAAGAGGCACCTAAGAATAAATCTACAAAGACTGTTTTAAACAACATTTAGAGAACAAAGATTAGTTTCAGATGTATTTTGGGAGACAGTGTCTGCATGGTCATATATTGATAAAATCAATTCTGGGCTACAATTCTTTTCCGAACATTTAGAGACAAACACTCATTGGAACAATAAAGTAATTTTAAAAGTCCATATATTTTCTTTGTGATTGATTCTATGTGAAATTTAAAGGATAGATGGGAGCCAAGCTAAACTCCCAAATATTTAAATTCAGCAACTTTTTCTAAAACTGTTCCATCAAGAAAATCAATAGAACATTGCAAAGATAGAGGCCGGAGTAAAATAGCATACCGTAAGATTTTGACTTATTCAGAAGAAGCTTGTTGTAAGAAAACCATTTTTGCATTGAGTTAAAGTCAGATTGTAATGTGTGTTGCAGTTGAGAGATGTTAGAATTGGAGTAGTAGAGGACAGGGTCATCAGCATATAACAAAATTTGAATATTAGGGCAAACTTGTGGAAGATCATTGATATAAATAGAAAATAAGAGAGGACCTACTGAGGAGCCTTGTGGTACACCTTTTGCTACCAACTTGAAATCTGATTCCTTGCCTTGAAATGAGACGCACTGACTTCTGTGATGAAGGAAGGAGTTGAAAACAATATGGAATTAGATGAAAGACCAGTAGCATACCACTTATCAAGGAGCAGATAGTGACCAACCATGTCGAATGCTTTAGTGAGATCAATTAATATGGCACCTGTAGGCATGTTATTGTCAACTGATGATAGAATGTTGTTTGTGAATTTCAGAAGAGCAGTGGAGGTTGAAAAGTTTGGACAAAAACCAGATTGGTGAGGAGTTAATAAGTTATTGTCATTGAGGTCTCGTCACTTCCTGGTGAGCGTATTCGTCACTTCCTGTTTCACAGTGCAGCGCTGTTTGTAGTGTGTTGTCTCTGTTCAGCTAACGCTAACTTTAACTGACTAATATCTGCCATTTGAGCTTATAATTGTTTTGATTGATTACGATCTACGTTCGATCGAACGTACTAAGGTCTACTGTAACCACTCTAGCTTCTCTCAAGCGGTCATTTAGTTTTGTTTTCTTCTGCTTAGCATAGCTTAGCTTAGCTCTTAGCATGGCTTCTCCCTCCGCTCCTGCTCTGTCCTGTCCTATGTGCCAGATGTTTAGCTACTCCTCGTCCTCCTTTACTGATAGCGGTATTTGTCAGAAGTGTAGCTTATTCCTAGATTTGGAGGCGAGGGTGTCCGATCTGGAGAAGCGGCTCTGCACCGGATCCCAACCCACTTCCGTAGCCGTAGCGAGCAGGCAGGACGTAGCTAGCGGTGCAGGCCGCGCTAGCGCTAGCATTAGCTTAGCCTCCCCCCGGCTAGTAATGGCTGGGTCACTGTCCGCGGCAAGCATAGCCATAAGTCGAAGACCCACTCCGTACCCCCCCATCCGGTTCACGTTTCCAACAGGTTTTCTCCCCCCGGTGATGGTGGTAACCTGCCCACAGGGGGACAAACACTGATAATTGGCGACTCCATAGTCAGAAACGTGACGATAGCGAAGTCAGCGGGCATAGTTAGGTGCATCCCAGGGGCCAAAGCGGGCGACATTGAGGCAAATTTGAAGTTTCTGGCAAAGAGTAAACGTAAGTTTGCTAGAATAGTCCTCCATGTCGGCACGAATGACTCCTGACGTCGCCAGTCGGAAGTTACCGAATTAAACATTGAATCAGTGTGCTCTTTTGCAAAGAAAATGTCGGACTCCGTAATTTTCTCTGGCCCCTTGCCCAATCTGACCAGTGATGATATGTATAGCCGCATGTCATCATTCAACCGCTGGCTATCAAGGTGGTGTCCAGCAAATGATGTGGGCTTCATTGACAATTGGTCAACCTTCTGGAGAAAACCTGGCCTGATAGGAAGAGATGGCATCCATCCTACTCTGGCTGGTGCATCTCTCCTATCAAAAAACATGGCAGAGTCACACTTATGACCTCTCAGAGATGAGACCATGTTGCAGAGCTGCAGTCCTCCACGCTCCTCTGTGCTTGCTCTAGGACAGTTTTCCTGCCATTACTGTTATGACAGCTGTTTTCATCACTTAGATAACTGCTATGGCTTTTGTAATAGTGATAAACATTATTCCATAGAGACTGTGTCAGTCCCCCGACCCAAAGCTCACTTAGATATTAACACAAAAACAAATAAAAGAGGTGTCAACCATAGAAATCTTATTAAAATAAAACCTTCAAATGTAGTGGCTTTGAAACATCAGAGAATCAGATGTGGTCTCTTAAATATTAGATTGTGGAGTTGGAACAACGAGAGGAGACGTGAGTGAGTTGAGGCAGTTTAGTTATATCACTCCACTTACAGAGCATACGGACACACTGTGTTCATGCTGTTGGCTGGTATCTCAAAACTACAACAACCTATAACCCGGAAACGGAAACAGTAATCTCTCCCCCGCTCTTAAGGGCGAAAGTCCTCTTAGGTGAATGTCTCTCAACTCTCGCAAAGTGGTTCCACCACACAGGCCCCCCCAGAATTCACCAAAACCAACAAAAAAAAAAAACGGCAACATAAACAACAGTGCAACATAATCCAAAAAGTGCAATAGCAACAGCAGGTAAGTGCATCACCAACAAAAGGGCAAACATGCTTAAAAGGAACAGTCAACGTTGTGGGGGGCGGACCACCCGGCCGAAACGGCTGCGTTTCGTCTGAGGGGGATTAATGGGGCTTGGAGCCCCAACTGCCGACAGGGCCCGGACTGAAGCAGGAGGGCGTCCCCGCCGCGGGGGCAGGGCTAACTGTTCCGGCCCATCAACGTCCATGTGAGCAGGCTTGAGACGGTCTACAGTGATCCGCTCCGGCTTGCCGCCCATGTCCACGACAAAGTTCTTAGTGCCCGCCTCCAGGACACGGAAGGGCCCGTCATAGGGGGGCCGTAGCGGAGTCCGATGGCTGTCGTGTCTGACAAAGATATACCTCGCAGATGGCAGGTCCTTGGGGATGTAGGACTGAGGAAGACAGTGGCGAGACGTCGGAACAGGAATGAAGGCATCGGTGATGCGTCGGGACACTGTACGGTGGGAGTTGGCCACCCAGGGAGCCATGGCATCCGGAAGAAACTCCCCTGGGACCCGAAGAGGCTGACCGTACACCAGCTCTGCGGACGAGGCCTGGAGGTCTTCCTTGGGGGCCGAGCGAAGACCAAGCATGACCCATGGAAGGCGGTCAACCCAGCTGCAGTCCTTAAGGCTGGCCCGAAGAGCGGCTTTCATGTCCCGATGGAAACGCTCACAAAGTCAATTACCCTGCGGATTGTACGCCGTGGTACGGTGTACCTTGACTCCCAGATGGTCAGCGACAGCAGTCCAGAGCTCCGAAGTGAATTGGGGGCCCCGGTCACTCGTGATATCACCAGGCGTGCCAAACTGGGCCACCCAGCACCCGATGAACGCCCGGGCAACATCCGCTGCCGTGGTGGAAAAGAGGGGGACCGCTTCTGGCCACCTGCTGGTCCTGTCCACCATGGTGAGCAGGTGGGTATATCCATGAGAGGCGGGCAGGGGGCCCACCAGATCCACATTCACATGGTCAAAGCGCCTTGCAGGAACCACAAAAGGCGCCAAAGGGGCCTTGGTATGACGGTGTACTTTGGCTCGCTGGCACGGCACGCTCGAGCCTGCCCAAGTTCTGACATCCCTCCGGAGGCCAGGCCAAACAAACTTGACGCCCACCAGCTTTGTCGAGGCCTTCACACCTGGGTGGGAAAGGCTGTGGATGGCGTTGAAAACCCGACTTCTCCAGGCAGCAGGCACCAGGGGGCGAGGGCGACTGGTGGAGGTGTCGCAGAGGAGAGTTGTGTTAGCAGCGTCGAACACCACGTCCTCCAGCCGCAGTGCACAAGGGGCCGACCGGTAGGCCTGAATGTCTGAGTCCGCAGCTTGGTCTGCTGCCAAGGCGGCATAGTCGAGCCCCAGGTGGACAGACCCAATGACTGCCCGGGAGAAGCAGTCAGCGACAAAGTTGTTCTTGCCCGACAGGTGCTGGATGTCAGTGGTGAACTCCGAGATCGCAGAGAGCTGCCGCTGCTGACGCGCGGACCATGGTTCCGAGGACTTGGCCATGGACGGCATGTCCCGCAGCACAGAGTCCATAAGGCGCTGAAATGTCTGCGCTGCACCTTTGAGGCCAAATGGCATACGTAAGAACTCGAAAAGTCCAAAGGGCGTGATGACAGCTGTTTTCGGCACATCCTCTGGGTGGACCGGCACCTGGTGGTAACCACGAACCAGATCCACTTTGGAGAAAATGACAGTCCCCGCCAGGTGGGCAGAGAAGTCCTGTATGTGTGGGACGGGGTACCTGTCAGGGGTAGTGGCGTTGTTAAGGCGACGGAAATCGCCACACGGGCGCCACCCACCGTCAGCTTTGGTAACCATATGCAGGGGGGAAGCCCACGGGCTGTTCGAGCGGCGCACAATTCCAAGGCGCTCCATGTTCGAAAATTCCTCCCTGGCGATTGCAAGTTTGGCTGTGTCAAGACGGCAGGCCCTGGCGTAGACAGGGGAGCCAACGGTGGTGATATGGTGCTCCACACCATGCTTAGCGACGGCAGACGAGAATGTGGGCGTGGTGAGGCCAGGGAACTGGGCGAGTAGACGCTCATATTCGTTTCCAGTGGCGAGTATGTTGGACAGGCAGAGCGCCCCTCCAGGCGTGCAGGGGTAAGAGGCAAAAGAGATGGCATCGATCAGGCGGCAGTTTTTAATGTCCACCAGCAGGTTGAAAGCACAGAGAAAGTCTGCGCCCAGGAGTGGCGTGGACACAGCAGCCATCACAAAGTCCCAGCTGAATCGACGCCCGCCAAAACACACATCCACCCGCCTGGTGCCGTACGTACGTATGGGCGTGCCGTTGGCGGCGTCCATCTGGGGCCCGTGTCCACCTGCCATGGTGTCCACGGCCTGAGCTGGCAGGATGCTGCGTTGAGCCCTGGACTCGACCAGCAGCCGCAGGCCAGACAATGAGTCTGTAATGAACAACAGCTTGCAGCCATCGCCGGCGCCCATAGCTGCTAACGAGCACCAGCTTTGGCGTTTCCCTGTACCTTGAAGCTGCAGGGCTTGCGGCACTGTTTGGCCTTGGCCCCAAACCTGGCATGGTAATAGCAGAGGCCGCCGTCGGGGTGGTGGCGGGCTGTGACTGCAGCCGCGGTGTCCGCATAATCCTCTGGGGGCCGGGGCGGAGAAGGGGTGTCCTGGCGATTCATGAGGGCATGGACAAACTGCTGGCGGTTGGCCAGGAAAACCCTGTCTGCCTCTGCAGCCAGAGCGCGGTAGTCCTTACCGGAGGAGAGAGGAGAACTGGCCAAGGCTGTGCGGACAGGCACCGGGAGCTGGCGCAGGAAAACATGTGTGAAGAGGAACGAGGGATCAGCCAATCCTAGCACAGCCAACATTTTCTCCATTAAATTCGATGGCTTGCCATCCCCGAGGCCATTCAGAGAAAGCAGGCGGTCAGCTTTCTCCAGCTCTGACAGTTCATACAGCTTCAGAAGGAATGTCTTTAATGCATCGTACTTGCCGGCTGCAGGCGGAGCCTCCAACAGCATCATGGCGCGTGCCGTGGTTGAAGCATCCAACGCCGCCACTACATGGAAGTATTTAGTTGCATCCTGCGTTATTCCTCTCAGCTGGAACTGGGCTTCGATGTGCTGAAACCACGGCCGTGGGTTATGCTGCCAAAAGTCGGGCAGCTTGACTGTCGCTGCGTAGATGTTGTTAGCATTACCGCTAGCGGCGTCATTAGCTCCTAGCATCGGTGCGGGAGCTGCCGGAGCATTAACGTTGACGGCGTCCTTCCTTTGAAGGAGGGTGTAAAGTTCTGTGTTCGTGCATTCATGCCTACACGAATTTCTATATGTGTACATGTGTATGAGTTTGCGCATGTGTACATATGTCCATGTATATGTAGGTATGCATGCATATATAGACATATCTGTTTTCATACAGAGGGTTATACAATCTTTTCAACCTTTTTCCTTTACTGAGCTGTGGGACCTGAGATGAATCTTAAAGGAATGAAGATACAGAAAGGGAAGTCCATATTCTTTGTTTTTGTTTTGGTTTCAGGTGTTTTGGGTAACATGGGCCTGGTGGGTCAATGTTACTTTGTTCATGTTCATTGGGGAGGGGGAATTAAAACAGGCTGTAAGGGCCTGTTTTTTAGGGGTGTAAGGGGGGGTACCTCTTTGTTGATTTATCATTTCTACGTTGTCTGCTGCATTTATTTTAAACCTATTATTTTTGTACCACATCGTTTACGCACTTGCTGCTCTTCTGTTATGCTTTATAGCTTGCATCCTAGGTCCAACCAGAACTCTTGCTGCTCTGCTCTGTCTCATGGCTAGTCTGATAGGTGGGGGGGTGGCTGGCGGACAAGTGGTGAGGTTTGTTTCTTTAAATACTGGCGGTCTAAACGCTGAGGTGAAGCGAACTAAAATTATGACTCATATTAAGAATCTCAATGCTGATATAATGTTTCTCCAGGAGACACACTTACAAAATTCTGATCATCCAAAGCTGAAGAGGCAATGGATTGATCATGTATTTCATTCTAAATTTAATTTAAAAACACGAGGCACTGCTATTTTAATAAGGAAGAATGTACACTTTACTCCTACTAATACTATTTTAGACTCAGACGGCTGTTATGTGATTATTACAGGTACATCATATCAGAAATCGGTAGTCCTGGTGTCGGTTTATGCCCCGAACTGGGATGATTATAGCTTTATGAAGTCGCTCCTGTCCTCTATTCCAAACTTGAATTCCCACACTCTGATCTTAGGTGGTGATATGAATTGCGTTTTGGACCCAGTATTAGATAGATCCAGCCCAAGACCTGCTCCACTCTCCAAAATGTCACAAACCCTCCTGGCCTTTATGGATAAATATGGCTTTGTAGATCCCTGGAGGTTTGGGAACCCCCGCACTAAGCAATTCTCATTTTTCTCGCACGCCCATCAGTCCTTCTCTCGAATAGATTACTACCTTGTCGACAAAACACTTATTCCGTCTGTTAGGTCCATTAAGTACTACCCTATCACTGTATCTGATCACTCTACCGTGCTCTTAGACCTTCACTTTGATTCCAAACCGAAGGAGTTTAGGGTTTGGCGTCTAGATCCACTTTTGTTAGCCGATGAAAAGTTTTGTAAATATGTCACTGATTCCATTAATTTTTTCTGTGAAAACAATAACAATGATGAAACCTCCCCCTCATTACTATGGGAAACTTTGAAGGCTTTCATTAGAGGTAGAATCATCTTTTACACGTCATATAAGGACAAGATGCGTAAGGCCCGACAGAGGGAACTAGAAAATCTTATAGCTGATCTAGATGCTACACTGTCGACTACCCCGTCCCCTGATTTATACAAAGAGAGGATGAGTTTCCAAACTGAGCTTGACCTTCTTCTTACTACAGAGGCCGAACAGCTCCTCCTTCGTTCTCGTGGGTCTATATATGAGTATGGCGACAAGGCAGGACGTCTTCTGGCTCACCAACTAAAAGCCAGATTGGCTTCCAATCAGATTACACAAATACAAGATGAGTCGGGCTCTTTAACCTCTGACCCTGAGAGGATAAATGATATTTTTCGGATGTTCTACTCTAAACTGTATAATTCTGAGTTCCCTAACGATGGTGAAAGTAAATTAAATGATTTCTTTGATAAATTAACTCTGTCAAAAATTTCACCTAATGATACCAAGATATTAGATGCCCCTTTAACTCTCCCTGAAATCAGAGAGGCCATAAGCTCACTGCGCAGCCGCAAATCGCCTGGCCCAGATGGATATCCAGCCGAGTTTTTCAAACAATTTTCCGACTTACTCGCTCCACTCCTACTCGATATGCTCAACCACTCACTTCATCAGGGTACCTGACCGCCTACGTTAATGCAAGCTTCTATATCGCTAATCTATAAGAAAGACAAGGACCCAACAAAATGTGCATCTTTTCGACCAATATCCCTCCTCTCTGTCGATGTCAAAATTCTAGCTAAGGTCTTGGCCTGTCGTCTGGAGTCTATTATGCCTACTATAATTTCAGAAGATCAGACGGGTTTCATAAAGGGGAGGCACTCTTTTTTTAATATCAGAAGGCTTCACGACATCATTCATACTCCATCCTCTCCTACTGAAGCGGAAGTTGTAATATCTCTTGATGCCGAGAAGGCCTTTGATAGAATGGAGTGGAAGTATCTCTTTTTCACTCTTCAGCAATTTGGTTTTAGTGCAAGCTTCATCGCATGGATTAGTTTACTTTACTCCTCCCCCTATGCCTCAGTCTGTACGAACTCACAGCGCTCAAAACCATTTCCTCTCTTTCGCGGGACCAGACAAGGCTGTCCACTCTCCCCGTTACTGTTCGCCCTCGCCATCGAACCACTTTCAGTTGCCTTGAAGTTGGACAGAAGGTTCAAGGGGATTAAAAGAGGGGGGGTTGAACACCGTGTCTCACTTTATGCGGACGATCTTCTTCTTTATGTTTGTGATCCCCTGACAAGTATTCCTTCTATCCTTTCCCTCCTGGAAACTTTCGGCACTATTTCTGGATATAAGCTGAATATTTTAAAGAGTGAATGTCTTCCAATCAATCAAATAGCTGCAAAAATGTCCCCATCATCCATACCATTTAAAATTTCTAGCAAAGGTATAAAGTACTTGGGTATTATCATTACACTACATTACTATTCGTACACTACGAGAACAAAATTTTACTGCTCTGACAACTGCAGTTAAATCAGATTTACAGAGGTGGAATTGTCTACCATTGTCTTTGGCAGGAAGGATACAAACAGTGAAAATGAACGTGTTACCTAGATACTTGTATTTATTTCAGTGTCTCCGTATATTTCTTCCTAAGTCCTTTTTTAAATCTATTTATAATATTGTTTCCTCCTTTATCTGGGCTGGTGGGCGTGCGAGAACAGATAAAACTTTACTTCAAAGGAGCAGATTGCTGGGTGGGCTTGGGTTGCCAAATTTTCTCAGTTACTACTGGGCAGCAAATGTTCATAAAATTAGACTTTGGTTTATTTCACCTCAATGCAGCTGGTGCCAATTAGAGTCTAACTCTTGCTCATCCTCTCTTTCCTCTCTAGTATGTAGTGTCTTGCCCTTCTCTCCCTCCAGCTTCACTTCCAATAATGTAGTAATAAACACACTTAAAGTCTGGTCACAGATTAGACGCCAGTTCGGGTGGCTTTCTGTTCCCAGGGCCACTCCAATCTGTGATAATCACCTTTTTCTGACTGCTAAGATTGACCCATGATTTAGAATTATGAAGGGGAGGGGCCTTCGTTGTCTCGGCGACCTGTATCTTGATGGAGTTTTTGCCAGTTTTGACCAGCTGCCGTCTACATTGAACTTAAATAGCTCAGACTTTTTCCGATATTTTCAGCTTCGCGACTTCGCCAGGTCTCACTCACCAACCTTTCCTCAAATTCCCAACCCCAGTGGCATTGATCTGGCCCTCAAGGCAAGTGTTCTGACTAAAGGTCGGGTTTCCTTCCTTTATGACCTTTTGTTTACAACTAACGAGTCAATAGTAAATAAGATCAAAGCTGATTGGGAAGTCGAATTGCAAGTTAACCTGTCTGATGAGTTCTGGAAGAGGGCCCTTGGGGCTGTAAATTCTTCCACAAGTTGTGCTCGGTTATCCCTGATTCAATTTAAAGTGCTCCACAGACTTCATTATAGCAAACACAAACTGGCCAAAATGTTTCCGGATACAACATCTGAATCCTGTAGCAGGTGTTCCCAGACTCCATGTAATCTGACTCATATGTTTTGGTCCTGCTTTAAATTAGCTAATTATTGGCAATCCTTTTTTAAGTCTATCTCCGATATTTTAGGTTTAAACATTAGTCCATCCTCACACATAGCTATCTTTGGCAGACCACCCGATAACATTGCCACCTCTGCCACTCAGGACAATATTATTGCCTTTACATCTCTCATTGCCCGCAGGAGGATTCTTCTTTTGAGGAAATCTTCACAACCCCCCTCCTTTAAAGCATGGCTTCAAGATCTTCTATCTCTCCTTAAGCTGGAAAAAAATAAATTTACTCTTAGAGGACGTTCTGACAGATTTTACAGTCACTGGAGACCTTTTTGTTTTGTTTTATCTATTTTCTTTACGAATCTGTACATTTTCATTTGAATGTGTATAAATGAAGAGGTCTGTTATGCTGGGTGGGTTGCTCAGAAGGAGATGGGTTATGGGGTTTCTGAATATAAAACAAGAAAAGAAGTTGCTGTCTTTCAACTTTGCTGTATGTTTCTACATGCTTTAATAAAAATGTGTTTACAAAAAAAAAAAAAAAATGGAATCCACTCCTCCCAGTCATTCAAATATTCATATACCACGCGACACAGGCCGTGGTGGTGGTGTAGCTGCTATTTATCATTCCTGTCTCCAAATCAATCACAGACCAAAGGCTAAATATACTTCTTTTGAAAGCCTTACTCTAAATTCATCTCATACTGATTCAAAACCGGCCAGACAGTCCTATTTGTGATAATTTACCGTCCTCCAGGCCCATACTCTGAATTCTTATCAGAATTCTCTGAGTTCATATCAAACTTGGTCCTTAGCTCTGATAAAATAATCATTGTAGGTGATTTTAATATCCATGTCGACAAAGAGAGTGATAGTCTTAGCTCAGCTTTTATGTCATTAATAGATTCAGTTGGCTTTATTCAGTCTGTTAATGAAGCTACCCATCATTTTAATCACACTCTTGATTTGGTTTTAGCATATGGCCTTGATATTAATGAACTGAAAGTTTTTCCTGAAAATCCATTTTTATCTGACCACTTCTTAGTAACTTTCAGCATCCTCCTGGAAGATTCTGTGTTTTGCAGCAAAACTGTGAGCAGTAGAAATCTGTCCAGTGGTTCCGTGGCTAAATTCAAAGAAGCCATTCCTACTGCCTTAAGCTCAATAAATTGGTCAACTAATAACTGTGATATTAGTTTTAGCCCTACTCAGCTGGATCAGCTTGTTGATGACTCGGACAGTCTACTAAGATCCACTTTGGACTCAATTGCCCCACTGAGACAAAAAAGTATTAAACGTCAGAGGACAGCTCCTTGGTTTCATTCAGAGACTCGTACACTTAAACAAACAACCCGTAAATTAGAGAGAATGTGGCGCTCTGATAAAAGGGAAGAGTCACGCATACTTTGGCGAGAGAGTCATAATAACTACATGAGAGCCTTAAAACATGCTCGAGCTGCCTACTACTCCTCACTTATTAAAGAAAATAGAAACAACCCTAGATATCTCTTCAGCACTGTAGCCAGGCTGACACAGAGTCAGAGCTCAATTGAGCCTGTAATTCCTCTAACCCTAAGCTGTGAGGACTTTATGAGCTTTTTCAATGAAAAAATTCTGAAAATTAGAGATAAAATTAGCAACTCTCTATCTCCAGCTGAACCTGTCGTACCTCTAAATGTAGTAGTAGTTAGACCTGAGTTAGACAGTTTCTCTACGATTAGCCTTCAGGAGCTACATTCTCTGGTCTCCTCCTCTAAATCATCAACCTGCCTTTTAGACCCGATTCCAACTAAATTGTTCAAGGAGGTCTTCCCTCTAGTTTGTCCATTGTTGCTGGAGACAGTAAATATATCTCTATCAACAGGCTACGTACCACAGTCTTTTAAAACAGCAGTAATCAAACCCCTCCTTAAAAAACCTAACCTCGATTCAGGAACATTAGCTAACTACAGGCCTATTTCTAACCTTCCATTTGCCTCAAAGATCCTGGAGAAAGTGATCAGCTAGGTGACTTCCTTCAAGACAATAGCCTGCTTGAGGACTTTCAGTCAGGATTTAGAGCTCATCACAGCACAGAGACTGCTCTAGTTAAAAGTAACCAATGATCTACTTTCAGCTTCAGATGAAGGACTTCTCTCTGTTCTTGTTTTGTTAGATCTAAGTGCTGCTTTCGACACCATTGACCATGGTGTTCTTATACAGACATTAGAGATGTTACTTGGGATTACAGGGACTGCCTTAAATTGGTTTAAGTCCTACTTATCCAATAGATATCAGTTTGTACACGTGAACAACAAGTCCTGTGTACACTAAAGTAAGTTACGAGGTTCCTCAAGGTTCAGTGCTAGGTCCAATTCTCTTCTCTATATATATGCTTCCCCTTGGTGATATCATGAGGAAATACTCTGTTAATTTTCACTGCTACGCTGATGATACACAGCTTTATGTATCACTGAAGCCAGGTGAGACAAACCAGTTAGACAAACTAGATGCCTGTTTAAAGGACATCAGAACCTGGATGGCCAGAAATTTTCTTCTTCTTAACTCAGACAAGACAGAGGTCATTGTGCTGGGCCCTCGACACCTTAGAGAATCATTTTCTAGTGATTTAACTGGCATAGATGGCATTAGCCTGGCACCAAGCACAACTGTTAGAAATCTAGGAGTACTATTTGATCAGGATTTATCCTTTAACTCCCACATAAAGCAAATTTCAAAAACAGCCTTTTTTCATCTTCGTAGCATCGCTAAAATCAGGCCTATCCTGTCCCAGAGCGATGCTGAAAAGCTAGTCCATGCTTTTGTTACCTCTAGACTGGACTATTGTAATTCTCTTCTTTCAGGCTGTCCCAGCAAGTCACTTAAGACGCTTCAGCTGGTCCAAAATGCTGCAGCACGTGTACTGACTAGAACTAGGAGAAGAGACCGCATTACTCCTGTTTTAGCTTCTCTGCATTGGCTTCCCATTAAATATAGAATAGAATTCAAGATTCTTCTTCTCACCTATAAAGCTCTCAGTGGACAGGCACCAGTCTATCTTAAAGAGCTTGTAGTGCCGTACAACCCCTCTAGAACATTACGGTCCCCAAAATGCCGGCCTACTTGTGGTGCCATTAATCTCCAAAAGTAGTATGGGAGGTAGAGCCTTCAGTTATCAGGCTCCTCTTCTCTGAAACAATTTACCGACCACAGTTCGAGTCTGACACTCTCTCTCTCTCTCTCTCTCTCTCTCTCTCTCTCTCTCTCTCTCTCTCTCTCTCTCTCTCTCTCTCTCTCTCTCTCTCTCTCTCTCTCTCTCTCTCTCTCTCTCATAAATCTCTCCCTCTCTCTCCCTCTCTCTCTCTCTCTCCACATCTGCTTTTGCCCCGTTTGTTTGCTCCTGTACTCGTCTCTGGCTCTTGTCTTGTAGGTGGCCTGGGATCCTTGGTGGAGACTGCCTGCTGCTGTGGAGTCATGAAGCCTCAAAACTACAGTTATAAACATGACACATAGTGGGCCATTTTATTAGGAACACTCCATTTCCATTATCATTATAGCTGTTCATGTAGTTATTAGCATGATCTCCATATCCATGATCGTTACACCTACAGTATCTATTCTTTATTACCACATAGTCATGAAGTCCCTCTTGAAAATGGGATGTCACATCTCAAGAGGCCTTTAACACATTTATATTTAATGGAGACAAATATGGTTGGGATGCACTTGTGGTCTGGGCACCCATGAGTTCGTCACTACCATAAATTCTTATTTTCAGTAAGAATATCTAAGATTATACCTCTAGAAAATGATCACCACAACCATTCAGACATGAGGACCCTCTTGAGAATGAGATGTAGCATCTCAAGAGGCTACCCTCTAATAAATCAGACGACAGGTTGATGGTACATGAACCTGTCCCTAATTTTAGTTCTTATTCTAGTCCACTTGTCTCCTCTTACCTTCCTTCTTTTGCCCTCACACCCGACACAGCATCGTGTGGATTTGCTGTTCATCATGAGACTGGGATCCACATTTAAGATTTCCTGCTGCTTAACAGAAGGTTTTTTCTTGCTGCCATGATGGAGGGATCCATGATGGCTATTTGGATTCATGTTGGGTGTTGGATGTATATATTTGTATATATATGTATATGTGTATTTTATATGTATATATGTATCTATGCATATATGTGTATCCATAAAATGAAGAGCTTTATGCTCTATTGTAAAGTGTCTTGAGATAACACTTGTTATGAATTGGCGCTATACAAATAAAGATTGATTGATTGATTGATTGATTGAGGTCCTTGGATAATTGAATAAAAATTAGTTTTTCAAATATTTTGGCTATAGTATTAATCATTGATATGGGTCTATAATTATTAATGTCCTAAGTGTTGCCACCTTAATGAAGAGGAGTTACTCTGGCACATTTCCAGGAAGCCGAATTTTCACCAGTTTCCAATGAAAAATTAAATAAGTAAGCAAGAGGAAATGTAAGATATGTGAAACCATTTTGAAGAATCTAATCTCCAGACTATCTGGACCAGCACTGCAACCAGAATTCAATCCACACATCACTTGCTGAACCTCAGTAGGTGTGATTGATCAGAATGAGAAAGAAGTGACATTCCTATTCTGAATTCAGGTGAAATCAGAAACTGGGTCATTTGAGTTCTGAGAACATGAGCTTCCCACTGTAGAAAAGTGCCGGCTAAATGTCTCCGCAATTAAGTTGTAGGAGTTCCTGTAGATTTATTAATTACATTTTTAACTTTCTTCCAAAATTGCTTTGGGTTGTGGAAATCTGTGGATAAATAGTCTTTGTAGTAATTGCCTTTAGCATTTCTTGTCATGGTTTTGCATTTGTTTCTCAAACCTTTGTAAATATTCCAGTCTGATGGATCCTTTGATGTATATCTTTTCCATGCCTTGTCTCTTTGTTTGAATAAATTAATGAGTTCCCCTTAATCCATGGTAAGCTTCGACCTTTGACTCTTTTGGTTTTCCATGGCGCATACTTATCAATTACTTTCAGAAATTCTGAGTAGAGGAAATTCCAGGCATCTTCGACTGTCGGTATCAGTTGAAATCTGTTCCAGTTGATGTTAAGTGTATCAAGAGTAAAGAGCTCTGTGTTGATGTTATCAGATTTTCTTGTTCTGATGGTTTTATGAGTGGTACGTGGTATTTTGATTTTCCAGGTACAGAAAATAACCGCATAGTCACTGAAGGAGCCAGGTAATACCCCAGACTTGCGGATTCTGTCAGGGTGGCTGACTAAAATCCAGTCGAGAAGACCAGGGACCAATTCTAGTAGGTTCAGTTATTATGAGTTGGGTGAGGTTTATGCAATTAAGAAGATTGCGGTCATTACTTTAAGAACAATCTAACCAGTTGGAATTAGAATCACCCAGTATGATTTTCTCAGTGTTGCAGTCTAATTAATTAATAATAGACAATACATTTTTGGTAGATTCAGCAGGAGCATTAGGAGATCTATAAATATTTCCAATTATTAATCGTTTATTCTCATGAAAGCTTATTTTAACAAATAGGCATTCAAAAAACAGAGGATTCTCAGTTGGTAGGACAAGCTCAGAGCTCAGATGTGAAGATACATCAGTAAAGATGGACAGGGGCCAGTGGCTAACACCAAGAGAAAATGTAGATAGACAAGACAAAGGGCAACTAAGGAGTTCATTCAACTAAAGAATTGTCCTCTTTGTTAACTGAACTTATATTTACTGCCTAATACAGTTTCCTACTCTTTGTTCAATATAAGCTATAATACATTTTACAGTCAAATTATATTTTCGTTTCTTCTCAACCGAAAGAGATACCCAACCAAAAGAAGTAACAAGAAACCGAGATATCATGAAAAAAAAAATCATTATATATATATATCTATATATATCTATATATATATATACATATGTGTGTATATATATATATACACACATATACATATATATATACATATACATACACATACACACATATATATATACATATATATGTATATATATACATATATATACATACACATATACATATATATATATATACATATATATACACATATATATATACATATATGTATATAAACACATATACATATATATATAATATACATATATATACATACACACACATATATAAATATATATATATCTATCCATCTATATATATCTATATATACATATATATATATATATATATATATATATACACACACATATATATGTACATATTTTGCGCTGAAAGTTCAGGGAATATGCGTTCGACTACTTCGGGGTGCATTGTCGAGCAAGGGACAATATGCATGTGCAGCACCTCCTATATTCTTTCAGGCAAGCTGCTGAGACAGAAGGAGCTACATACGGTAGGGTGCTTCAACATGGCGAGTGCTTTACCTTCAGCTGAAATTGAAGACCTTCCACTCAGTGTTGTGTGTAACGTAACTACTTTTTTGGGTAAAAAGTAAAGTAATGCACTACTACTGAAAATTTGGTCACGAAACATAGTTCCTTTGTTAATGTGGCGCAACGTTACTACCGGACAGATCTGACACTGAAGCTGCCATCTCAGCTGCTTGCATTAGACACGAGCAGCATTGCCAAGTCCGCTCATTATAAGCGTCTAAGGGCCGCAAATCTCATGAGTCACAGCCACGGGTCGCGGCTTTTTGGGTCTTTTTCTGAACATGAAGTTGTTTCCTGGGGCCTATCTGTCTGTGTGAATCCCCCTGATTGTCTTCCAGCTCCTAACAATAAAGCAAAACATGACTGCGGGAGGCAGTTTGTCCACTTCCTCGTTTCCTGGTTATCGTGCACGCCCCCCAAACACACTCACACACATGGAGCATGCTCCAGAGACAAAGTTGCCAGGTCTGCTTATTAACAGCAACGTTTTTTTCTTGAATAGATGTTTGGCACTGTGATATTAAAATGTGATGTAGACAAACATTAACACACTTTATGTTTCGTTGTACTTGTACAATGACAATAAAGACTATTCTATTCTAGATTTCTCTTTTTTGTATAGTAATATATCACATTAGAAAAGGCAATAACTGGAGGTTGCTTATTTTGGGCTTGTTTTTATTAACCTGGAAACAGTGGGCAGGACCTCTCATTCCGCAGGATATGTGACATGATTTTGTAAAATAAAGAGTACGGAAGAAATAACTGTTTTGTTCTCTGTAGTAGGACTTTTTGTAGGCCTCCACATTTAGGAACACATATGGGGTTCTGTCCAAGGTTGTGCAATGTAAAAGTAACGTAGAAGTAACAAGTAGCGTGAAAAGTTACTTTTCATAGCACACTGCTTCAGACCACAAAGTGTGCCCCCACGTACCCTGACTGACCTTTGCTCACGCTTTACGGCACATAATCTGTGGTGACGTATGTGAAGCCCCACCTGCACATATATATGTGCAACACCACAGTCATCCTTCAGTTTGATAGCCGTTCTTCACCGAGCCTAGCCGCCGTAGGGCAACGTAGTGTTGTACCTCGTTCCTCTCCTTCAGGGAACAGTTATATTCATAACATTTCGTTCCCTTTCAGTCGATTCACTCGGTACAACACATATATGGGACATGTACACACCCCACAGAGCAGCCACCGAACTGGAGTCAAACCGCCAACACTCTAGTGCATCACAGACCCAGCAGAAAGGACAGAGTGAGCCACTGAAGGTGCTGTCACATCCAAACAATAAAACCGGACAAAAGTCTGTGGTGAAGACCAACTGGCTGCAGCTCCTATATCACTCAAAGAAACCCCTTTAAACAAGGCCCATGAGGCCGCCATGCACCGGGTTGAATGTGCCCGCACACCTTGGGGTAATGGAAGACCCCTGCTGTAGCCTCCATAATCCACTGGGAAAGATGCTGTTTAGACAGGCGCCTTGCCCTTAGCTGGATTAGCAACACAGACAAACAACTGGTCGAATGAAGGCATACCTTGGGTGCAGTCTGTGTAAGTGCTTAGTGCACGCACATGGCACAAGGAATGCAACCGCTTCTGCTCCTCTGATGTACCAAGAAGGGGGCAGTACTTGTGAGCCAAGTTCTGCCAGACACATAGCCTGGTATGTTTGCAGCATGGTGACAGAGCTTAGTGCACAAGCAGTGCTAGCCTGTGTTCTGTAGATTTTCTCCAGCTGCAACGCAGAGAACCTACAGTGCTTGGATGGGAGCGTGGTGGGGCCGCCCACACCAAGGTTCTGGGCCAGGCACAGTGACGCTAGTAGACAGCGGTTTGTTCCATATCGAGGTTAGCTCCGTGACAAAATCAGGGAACATGGGCAGGCTGTTCTTAACAGTCGTCGGAAGAAAAAACCCTGTGAACCTGGACAGTTTTTGAGCTGGTGAAAGGGAAGGCCAATCCACTTCCAGTTTCTCAGCTGCACGGCGGTACAGTGAGAGGAAGGATGTGTTGACTTGGTAAACCGGCGCAGCAGCGGCGGTGTACTGACCCGACAACAACAGCTCCTGCTCATTCTCCGATAAGCCATGCATGTCCAGGCCGATGTCCAGCACGTCATCCTCCTCCTGGTAGCAGGGTAGCTTGGTTAGCACCCTCAGAGGAGCCCGGCTCTAACCTAGCTAACCCATCAGCACACTCCATATGGTCCGCCCAGTATTCAACGGGGTCTCCAACCAAACACTCCTCGCAGCCGGATTCAGACGAAGCCGGGTCTCTCGACTCGGAGAGCAAGGGGTCGTGCCACGCAATGGCTGTCTTTCCCAAAACTTTCTTCACAAACTTGACCCTCCTTTCCAGGGTTGAGCTCCAGAGCTGGTGATAGTACTCACAAGACTCAGGCTCAGTCAACGCTCTCCATGGCGTGGACAATCCCCAGGCAGACAGGACAGGCTTCATGGAGATCTTTATAATGTAGGGAAAAGCTGCACCCCTGAGGACAGGGGCCAGTGGCTAACACCAACAGGGGCAGTTAAACTAAATTCGAGCAAGGCAGTTGGCAAAATCAAGACCAAGCTAACTAGCAGTAGCTAGTCAGCCTGACTTGGTAAGAGGTGTTCTCAGTGAGGTGAAGGGTGTAAGAACTGAAGAATGACTGTGGTGTTGCATGTATATGTGTGCAGGTGGAGCCTCATATACATCACCACAGATCATCTGCCATAAGGCATGAACAAGGGTGTCTTCAGTCAGGCCACACTGGGGTGGGATATCCCATACTATATGTGTTGTACTGAGTGAATTGACTGAAAGGAAACAATCAGATCATGATCTTGATCCAAACTTAATTGTGGTTTTGCATGGATTACTGTGGCATACATCCGTGTGAAAGTATTAGTGAAAATGTGGACAACAGTTTTATCTAGCAATGTTAACGTTTTTTGACACATTTTTAAACACAGTGTGGCATACATCTGTGTAAATGTATTAGTGAAAATGTGGAAAACAGTTTTTTCTAGCAATGTTAATGTTTTTAAATACAGGAACCCATTTTCAGAAAAAAATGGGATTCTAAGACCAATTCAATACAAAATAGATTTATTACAATGATTATTATAATTAAAAAAAATATTATAAGGCAATATTTCCAAAGCATTTAATGAAAATGTAAAAATTATAACTCTTACCATAATTTTATTTTCTTCCATGTTTCAGCTCATGATAAGAGATGGATCCACAAAAAACTACTTCCAAACTTTAATGAGAATTAAACAAACACATAAATGACTCCGCAGAGCTGACTCTGCTCTTTCATTAGTCTACTCATCAAGCTCGTCTCTCACCAGCTTCACTTTAATTGCTGCCAGAAGTAAATAAACCAGAAAATAGTTGAAAGACATTATTCTAAGCAGCAAAATTAAGTTTCATAACAAATGACTGAGTCTTTGAGGAGATGTCAGTGGCTCACCTTGTTTGGAATTAAGAGAGAAGAGAGGAAACTGAACTTACAGCAGCAGAGAGAAACTGCCTTATCAGAGCAGCTGGCTGGAACAGACCAAGACCACGTTTCTGTTACAAATTAATCATCTGAACGTTTAATTGCAAGAGAGGGGCAAATTTTTTACCTCTCAGCTCCTCGAGATTCAAATATGTGAATGTAAAAGAGAGGAAACAGGTGTTCAAAAGCAGTGTTAGGACCTTTAATCTGCTTCAGCCTGACAGACATTTCTCATTCATTTTTCTCTCCTAGTTCACTGTATGTAAAGGGTTCAGTTATGAAAAATGGAAGCCTGGTCCACAAAAAAACGATCTTAACTTATGTTGAAACAGTCAGTGAGCCACACATAGAGACAGAATGTCAGATTTATCAGTTCTGTTCCTGTAGTCTGTGGTGAGCCACAAAGAGAGAGACACAGAACACCACAAACTAAAATATTAATTTACAAAGAAGCTAGTACCTCTGCTCTTACAGCTCGTCATCACACGTGACTTCAATGAGAACAAACATGGCGGATAACCTCAGGAAGGTAAATCCTGCCAGCAGTTAGCTTTCTATAACATCCTCAGAGATTGTGATTGCAATTCAGCTCTTCTCCTCATCAGTTCGTTTTATATTATGTATAGGTTTTGCCAATTAGATTCTCATGTTTTTTAAACAAATCAATCTTACTCTCATTGTCATGGCTACCTTTGCTTCCTGATTCTTCCAGCTTGCTCCCTGATTGGCTTTGCTCTGGTCTATGAGACAAAACAAAGAGGATGTGCTTGGCTCTCCATGGTTCACTCCACACATTAGAACTTCTGGTCATAATGACGTTTAATATTTTTTTTCACTGAGGAAAGCCACAGTTGATAGATCGCTTTAAGGTAGTGAAGGTAGAAAAACAATCTGTTAAAACATTCAAAATCTCAGCTTTTCTTCAGATGCTTGACAAGAAAACATGCAGAGCCAGTGGCAGCAAGGTCCTGGCCACCACTAAGGGAAAAAATACTCTCACATCGTCTTCCTTTGGAGACGGAGAAAAGAGTGGGATGAATCTTTTCCCCATTCTGTCTCCACCAAGGTCAGAGTGGAGCGTCTCAGGGCCGTAAATATTACAGCTTGAAACAGCAACAGACAACTCATTTCTACATTAAAACACAAAACATGGTGAGGCTAACAAACATCATCTGAGTGCTCAGGATAAATTTAACAATATGTGATATAAACTGGATATTAAGATAGAGCAGAGCAAATGAGTTTATGCATGAGTGCTGCCATCTTAGATAAAGATATGTAGGCTGCATATACAGTATTAGGGCTGTTAATATGGAGAAATCCATCATAACATTTTGGGGAAGTTTGTCCCAGAAGACTTGTCTCATTTATAAATGATTTCCAGTCTCACCCTCACAGCTAGGAACACTGGGCAGAAGTAAACCTGCTTGATAAAGAACATGTAAACCTAGTCAGCATTCATATTGTGTAGCTTGTCTTAATAGTTAATACAAAATGTGGCATATTGAGTAAAAGCTCTCCTTTGTTATATTAAATCACAGAGCACTGTTTTCAGTCCTAGTAATGATGATCTGATATCATCATTTCATTTTCTATACCCCTGTATCCCTTTTGGAGTCGGGGGGGCTGGAGCCTATCCCAGTTGTCATGATGTGGTATAATCCTCAATATTAATATTCAAAAGGATTATTCACTTATCAGTTTTAACCCGATCCTCTCTGCCTCTTTATTGTGCTGACACCAGGATATCAATGCTAAAGCGTCAGAGGAGGAAGTTAAGAAGCAGATGATTTTCACTTACAGCATGTTTTTAAAAAACATGCACTGCGGATGAAAGGTGTTATCATTTATCAAGTATCAAGTACAGACAGAACTATTCACTTTTATTCTCCACAAAAACAAGAAAACCCTTAACTGACACTCAGATTAGGCAGGATCAGCCAGGGCCACTAAAAAGTTGTAAAACAGAGGAGCAGCTCTGTTTTCTTACCCTGACAGCACACCAAGCACCAGGTTGAGCATGAAGAAGGAGCCGATGATGATGAGGGGGATGAAGTAGAGCCAATTCCATGTGTTCCCTGAGGCATCGTTGGCCTGAAAACACACACAGAGGAGACAGGGTAATACATTTATGAGGCAAAGCAATTAGGTGGTTATCAGCTGCACATCTGTCTATGAATGTAAACACATCCAGTTACATGGCGATGTGTCCTTGGGCAAGACACTTAACCCCAAGTTGCTCCCACTGCTGCGTCAGTGGCGTGTAAATGGGCATGAAAGGGTACGAATGTGTTAGAAATACTGATGGATAACTAACAGAAACTCTGTACCATCAGTGAGTGAATGTGAGAGCTAATGGGTGTGAATGGGTAGGTGTGACCTGCGGTGTAAAGCAGCTTTGAGTAGTCAAAGACTAGAAAAGTGCTATATAAGCTCAAGTCCATTTACCATTTGTATTTTAAAGCAGCACAACGGAAGATCCCCGCTTGACCGCAATAAGAACTCATCTACCCATGACCTCTAGCACGCGCCTACTGTTGTAAGGATACAGATCTGCCGGTCGCGTGCATTTGTTTTGTAGGCGAATCACAGAAGCCAGGACTTCAAAAGTATTCTTATGTTTTCAGCGGCTGTTTGCAGGATGGATATCGACGAGGTAATGTATTTATTTTTGACTAAAAGACGATGTTAAAAATTGCTAAGTTCAACTTGGTTTTATTACCGTGAAGTCGCCCCCGTCCTGTTGAAGCGATAAAGTAAATAAAAGTAAAGACAACGACAAGCTGGCGATATCACACACTTGAAATAGGTCTAAACAAAACTACATACTGGTACGTTCCGGATTTGTTGTGCTGTACTTTTTTCCTGTCAAGTTTTTTTGAGGAACTTTGTCATAAATTAGTCGCCCAACATACCTGATAGTAGTCGGACATCCCTCCTCGTCTTTTATTTCACGCCAGCGAGTGAACGCTGAACCGATGTTTATCCTGGTCTGAGCATTCAGCTTGTTTTTCTCTCACTTTCTTTGTTTTGTATCCCCCGACAAAACTTTTCTCTTCCTTACGTTCTTTTGCTGCGTTCCATTAACCTCGGAACTGGGAACTGGGAAATGGGCGTGACGTCATCCCCGACTTATCTGCATTCCAGTTGAAGTCGGAAAAAAAACGTGCCAATCGACCAGGCTATTGTTAGCTTTTGTGAGCACGCCCTACGTTGTTGTTCACAAATTTCACATGAAGAATGTGATTATCACTATGGCAGCATTTTTGTAAATATAAGTCTAACAATACTATGCATACAGCTGATCTAGAAAGACACACACTAGTCAGAAGTGCAAATAAATTGATTATTACAGGAGCTAAATAACTGTTCACACTGGGGGCTGCCATCTTCGATTGACAACTCAGGGGTGGCGAGGTCTCCCTGAGTTCCGAGTAGGATATTTCGACCTCAGGGGGCATTCCAGATAAAATTTCCTACTTGGAAGTGGGAAATTCCGACCTCCGACTACAACTGGAACGCACCATTTGTTGCCTCCACCATGGTTACAACGATTGGCTTTTGCAGAGACTTCTGTGTTTTAAACGAATCGGGAATCGGGGGAAGTGACGTATGCCGTAAAGCAGTCCAAACGTGTAGTTTTTTAGTGTGGCAGGGTTCCCACCATCCACCTCGAAGTTACATAGCGCCAGTGAAAGGGATACAGACCACGACAGAGGTGTCATTCAACTCAATGTAAAGTGGTGGACCATCACAATGAATATCGAAGGGTTATATTATGTTTGAAAAACTACATAGTGTTGGTTTAATCCTTTTGGGTCCCTTTAATTAACCACCCTTTGAGGTAATGAAACTGAAAAAATGTCCTCTACCAAAAACTGCCATTCCTGTTGGAATTGAAATACCATCAACACCTCCAAAGACCAATAACCAGAGAAGTGCTGACAGACCCGACCGCACTCATCTTCTCACTTAGCCTCACCTCTTTAATGGATTTTGTTTTCACTCTATCCATCCTGCTCTCGGCTGATCAGCAGATCTCTTTGGAAACACAAGACAATAACCAGCGTTGTTGTTGAAGTTATTGTTGTTGTGTGCTGTTGGTTGTTGAAGTAGTGATGGTACACGCACTGGTCACATGCACTGGTCACAGGTTGAGGCTCAGCTTCCTCTTTGTGACTGCTGGCCTGCCTTGGGGCCTTCAGCTGTATTAATGTTTGCTGAATTCTTTACAGCTGGCTCACACTCTCCAATTATTACAGCAGGAGCTTCATTTGATTTCTGGGAATTGTCTGCTGATGTTCTCAGTGACTGCAGCCCATTGTGATGAGTCCTTATCACTCGGAGGCTGATCGTGTGCTAACAAAGCTCATGCTACACAATAGAGGTATTATAGAGGTTAATCACAGTATACAAACGCTGACAAACTATTTGGCATGCAAGCCTAAAGATAAAACACACAACTGACTTCAGTGTGGGCAGCCTCTGCTTGTCTGTGATCCATTTAAGCAAAAGACATTCTCTGACCTAGGGCTGGAAAAACAGGCAAGGACTAGGAGCCTCATTTATAAAACTGCAGGAAAAATCACTATAGGTGGTGTGCACCAGAAACACAGGAAATGCGATCCCACAAAAACGTTCAGATTTCACGTCCAATGCTGGTTTCTATTTATAAATCACAATCAACTCTAAAGCTATTGCCCGTGAGAGAACGCTTTGCCCCGTACCTATGGTGCCTATAAAAGGTCAGGTGAACGCTCTTGATCAATATTTAATTATACCAATTTCATGACTGAGAGGGAAAACTAGCAAAAAAATGACATTTTATTTAATGTGAGGTCCACATATTGGCAGGTGGCTGATGCTGAAAATCAGGCTGCCTCAGAGTGTTGGGCTGGGGCTGAAGTAAAAAAGAAATGGTCAAACATAAAAGTGGAGGTAAAGTGGTGAATCTCTCTCAAAAGAAAGAGTGTCTGAGCGAAAGGTGGGGGAGGGGGCACACAGGATGCACAAAATGCCCCAGAGTCTCCCTGTCCTCCAGCAGTGCCAGATAAGCCACTTTGTGTCTTTAAGCGCTGTGAGTGAGTGTCTTTGAATATTTGAGCAGTTAATTTCCTGATCAGCAACAGGTGTTGTAGCCTGATTGATCAGCAGTTTTGTGCAACGATCATGACATTTTGATACATAACTGATTCAGCAATCTGGGTTCTGGGTGGGGGCGCACAAGTGTACTGTATGTGGGTGCGCTCGTTCATGCGTTTGCAAAGTCCCTGGGGCAGCAATATACATTTACCAACACAACAGCGTATCCCATCATTGTGTGTTACCAGGGTTCGCACTTGAGGTTTAGCAAGACACACACTTTCCTCACCTCCATGGATTTACCTTCAATAAACATTCTCTAAACATCTAAACATTGTCTAAACGGTCTCCTGATTCTGCTTTTGGGTCCACACCTCAACTAAAAGGGAAAATTCCCTATCGGAGACTGGGCAATTACATTGTTGTTTCTGATGCTATCCATATTCATGATACTTGTCCACAGGGAAATGCAAGGTTGGAGTTTTAAGATTTATCCATGCTGGGACCTGATATTAAAAATGTGTGTTTTCGGGCACCTGAAGACGACCCCTTAGAAACAGACAAAGACAAAACATTTAATTCCCTAAAAATGATAGTTGATTTTGAAATAGCAGATAAATCTTTATCTCAAATCAACAGACAAAACATAAAATGTTTTATATGGCCAGTCTGCAGAAGAAATTGTAACATTTGCAGACAACAATATTTGATTACTGAGCATTTACCTGCAGATACAGATGTACTGATAACACCATTTATCCTCAAAACAGTTCTCAGAAGTATGGAAGTCTCAAGATTAAATTATTTCCAGAAATAGTTCTCCTCACACATTTGGCAAGCCAACATTAACAGTAGCAGTTAACCAGAGCAGCATAAGATTTTATTGATGTTTGGGTGACTTGATTAACCTGGTCCATTCATGCCAAGGTCAGACTGACCTAAACTTCCAAGATGCACCTATTATGATTTTTGTGTCTGCAGTTGTAGAGCCTGGGTTAGGTTGCCACAGCTGGTTACTCCTCTGCTGTTAGCAGCTTCCATTCTTCTTCAACACTCATAATGATGATATCTATTTCATGAGTAAGGACCACACCATCAACAGGATGAATTTGACAATTATTTATTGCATACAGTGGATAACAAACGACATAGTAGGTACGTGAAGCGGATAACGGTTTGGGGAAATTTCATGGGGAATTCGCCGTAGCTCCTGGGCACAACGAACCCCCAAAAAGCTCCCAGTTTAAAAAGATACTGAGATGACAAGAGAGCAACCGAATTGGATAGAGGAGGTTGTAACAAGCGCATAGTCCGAGCTTGATTTAAGTATTCTTAAGGTGCTTACACACCAGACGCTACTTGTTCTACCTCAGCGATCACTCTCCATGCAAAGTCAACGTACAACTGCGATGGGGCGGGGCTAACCCTCTCGCGATGCGTTTGCTGCGTGCAAGACGATCCCTTCACACGTAGCGTGATGTCAAAGTTAAAAGAAAAAGTTGATCTTTTCAGGCGATGTCTTGTGCCAATTAGTGGTATGTGCGCGTGTGACGGTACCGTGACAAACAGTTTTTTATTTGGACTACAGAGGAACAATTTGTGTCCATGTGGGAAACATTAGTCAGTGAGAACATTAGGTCCGCAAAGACGGACCGCAGAAAACTCAGATGATGCTGCTGCAGGGCACCAGCTGCAGTGTTCTGTTTGATAATTAAGTGAAAAGGATACAGTTGGAATAATGTTCCCTTATACATCGTATAATATGATATATGATATGATTGTGGTGAAACTTGAGCGTACATGACGTCACCATGCGATGGCCAACAGCAACGGTGACCAAAATGAGCTATTTATGGACACGCAACCTCAGTTCAGTGGGCGATGCGATTTTGATTGCAGAGTCGCTTGCGGTGTGAACGCAACATTACTTGTTATTAAAGGTGACTGAGTGGGAGAATAGCCTGATGTAGCATAAAGTAAACCTGAACTGAGTGGCAATTTTAACAGAGTTCTAGAGGCTGATGTTATGAAAACAACATGGATGACTGAAAGGCAGCCAAGGGTTTGCAGTAAAATTGGATTAACCTTGTTAACTGACTGGTAGAATGACAGTAAAATCTTTGTACACAATTGAAATTGATTGATTCGGATAAATGTCTGTAATGCGCCAAAATTGAGGAATTATTTCAGCTAAGACGATAGCGCTTTTGAAAACCGGCGTGACAATCTGACAAATTCGATTTGGTTTTCTAAACCGAGATGCTGATTGTTTTAGAACGCCCCAAAAATGCTGAAAAGACAGTTTTGGGAACAAAAAACCTGTGCATGTGTTTATCATTCATGGGGAAAGTGATACTGATCAATGAGAAGGAGCAAGAGAAGGACTTTGACAGGCCTTCAACTGATATTTATTTATTTATTTATTTTTTTAAACTTACGTTACCTATGGTAGCAAAACTGAGGCACTGACATCCTGGTGCCAGGTGCCCATAAAGTACAAACCTAAATGGTTGATAACAGTGGCTGGAAAAGGCGCTGGCATCCCGGTGCCAGGTGCCCCAACTGATATGACCTTGGTGGCCGATGATGACGTTCTGGTTCCTGGAGCCTCCTCTGGTTGATCCTTTATATTTGTTGATTGTAGCCAGCACTGGCACTAACTACCCGGTGCCAGGTGCTCATACTTGCATTACCCTGTGTGGGTAATGATGGTGAATGGCAAAGGCGCTGGCATCCCGTAGCTAGGTGCCCCAACTGATATGACCTTTGATGGCCGGTGATAACGTTCTGGTTCCTGGAGCCTCCTCTGGTTGATCCTTTATATTTGTTGATTGTAGCCAGCACTGGTACTAACCACCCGATGCCAGGTGATCATACTTGCAATACCCTGTGTGGGTGATGATGGTGGATGGCAAAGGCGCTGGCATCCCGTAGCCAGGTGCCCCAACTGATATGACCTTAGGTGGCCTATGATGATGTTCTGGTTCCTGGAGCCTCCTCTGGTTGATCCTTTATATTTGTTGATTGTAGCCAGAACTGGCGCTGACGCTCTAATGCCGGGTGCTCATACTTGTATTACCCTGTGTTGTTAATGAAAGAGGCTGGCAAGGGTACTGACATCTCGGTGCCAGGATGTGACACAAAGTGAAAAAAATGAAGCAGTATGATTAGATATGCCCTCTGATGACCGATGACAGCTTCTTTGTGCCCCACTGGATAGCTGACGATGATTGTTGATTGTATACAGCACAGGCACTACCACGCCAAAGATTTGATACAAAGTGTAACGTATGAAACAAAACAATTGGTTATGCTGTTTGATGTCCGATGATAACGTCTCGGTGCCTAGAGCCCCTGCTAGGTGGCCCACGATAATGTTGTTTGTAGTTGGCACATACACTGACATCTCGGTGCCAGGATATGATACGAAAGTGGAATGAAGCGGTATAATTGAATATTATGTGAAGCGACGTGATTTACTTAACAAATATACGCTGAGGTGAGGTACAACACGATATGATGCATGATAATTTGACGGGATTTTATGAGCCTCGATAGGATAGAATATAGAGCAATAATATTTGAATCAATAAACTTTAGTGTTAGATGGGGCCATGTGATGTACGATGTAATATGCACAGCTGCTTAAGATACAATGCCATTTAATACAAGCATTTATGCATCATGATTTGACGTGATTTGATGAGTTACCATGCGATAAAACAGAGCACTCTGAATTGATGTAATTTAGTGTTACACAGAAAAGTGTGATACGATGAAACAATGTTAGAAGTACAATTGCATAAGATGCCATTAAATAAAAGAAATGATGCACCTTGATTTAACACGGACATTCTGACTTAAAAACGCAAACATTTTTCCTTTGTGTATTCAAGTCGATCCGCGTTCAGACGGAGACGCTGAAGAACGCTGCAGTAAACATGCCGGTTCAGTAGATGGCGGTGTAGGTTTGCAGAGAGGCAGGGCTGCCACAATACATGTATGAAGAAGAAAACGTTCACAAAGAACAATGGCGAGTGGACGCACAAAGACGCTGGAGATTCTTTTCCGGACAACAAATCAGCTCAGACAACAATCTGTCTGGATAGTTTTGTCTGGAGAAGGAACCGAGCACAAAGTTGTTGTTGTTCCTGGTAAGCATACGCAGCCTTCATGTGAAAGAGTACTGCGCATGCGGTGACGACAGCATTTCAACCTGAAACGCTCTGATTCAGGTTTACATGGAGATGCATGGAGGAGCGTTTTGAAAATTCTCCACTCTGGAGCCTGTTTTCAAAAGATTCCAATTTTTTTGGACAAACCGCAAGAGTTTCCATGTAAACACAGGCCAAAACGCAATGAAAACTTATCAGATCTGACCGTATTCAGCCCCCTGTAAATGGCTCCTTAGTGTTATATAGCAACGCATGATAAGGAGAAACAATGTAAGATGTATAATATATTAAGCCATTAACAAAGAGAGATATGATGCCAATCAAAACAGAACCATGCGGTATGATGAAACCAAGAAGTGCGGTTGAAAAGCTGCTGTTCCATTTAATAAGGATAAAAGATGCAAATCTATTTAAATAATTTGATAAGTAATGATACAATATAAGTGGGGCAATATGATTAGATTCAATAATGTTTAATTTTATACGGAATGATGTTATACGATGAAACAATGACAGACGCTGATTGATACGAAACAATGCCATTTATGAGGAAGGATATAATGCAATATGATTTGAGTTTATTGATGAGGCACGATAACATAAAATGTAGAGCGGTAAGATTTGATTCATCATGTTCTAGCGTTATGTAGAACCTTGTGATGCAATGAAACAATGTAACATATTTATTAGTATTGATTAATAGTCAATATATAAATTTATGTTATATGAGAACGAAGCAATACTTTATGGTAAGATGATACAATACGATACGAGCTGATTAGATGCGATGCCATTTTATATAAGATGCAAGATATGACATCATGTTACATTGAAACTGAGATACGGTATGGTTGAATGATATCCGAGTAGATCTGATGATGTTGTATGATACGATATATAGAGAGCAATATGATTAGATTAGAATTGAATGATAAATCAAACGAAAGACAATTAAGCAGACTTTGAAAGGCTGTCATTGGTTGTCTACCGCTTCTGTCCGAAGAGTTTGTGTGGAGGCCTGGATTGTGCTTAAGAAGCTTGATGTTGATTATTATTCTCACCTTTATGAGTTGTTTTATTGATTTAGTATTATTTGTTTATTTACTCATCATATTTTTTTTGTTTTTAAATTAATAATTGTTTACAGCCTTTCATCTTTTGTTTCTTAGACGACGTACTTTACCTCTAACGGGGATCGTTGATGCGTGATGACGTCATCCAGAAGCGTGTGTCGACGGGGATAAGGCTAATGAAAGAAAAGTTTGTTTTGGTTCTAAGCAGTTCAAGAAAAGGCATCTCTGTTGGTCGTGAGACTGGGGATAGCCTATGAGCTCTAGTGAAGGATGGGAGTGATGAGCGGTGTGTTGACACGCCAGCGGGGCTCTACGCAGCTCTGCAGAGCTGCGATGCCGGACCCGGAGGAGTGTGGTGGTGACCGGTGAATAGACTCGTGGCCGGTGGTGATGGGGGAGGAGGAGGTTACAACAGATGTAAAACCTGAAAGAACTGCCACATGATAGTGTTCAATATTTTCTGTGATATCAATCTGTCCAGCTTAGAATTCTTATAAATGATGAGTCAAATATTTCTTTGCACAGTGAATAAAATAAAAAATAGATAAGAGACACTGAAATTTACAAACCCAAAACCAGTGAAGTTGGCACGTTGTGTAAATCGTAAATAAAAACAGAATACAATGATTTGCAAATCCTTTTCAACTTATATCCAATTGAATACACAGCAAAGACAAGATATTTAATGTTCAAACTGAGAAACTTTATTTTCTTTTGCAAATAATCATCAACTTAGAATTTAATGGCAGCAACACATTGCAAAAAAGTTGGCACAGGGGCATTTTTACCACTGTGTTACACTGCCTTTCCTTTTAACAACACTCAGTAAACGTTTGGGAACTGAGGAGACCAATTTTTGAAGCTTTTCGGGTGGAATTCTTTCCCATTCTTGCTTGATGTACAGCTTTAGTTGTGCAACAGTCTGGGGTCTCCATTGTTGGTCTCTGTTGCCTCACATTTTCAATGGGGGACAGGTCTGGACTAGAGGCAGGCCAGTCTAGTACCCGCTCTCTTTTACTACGAAGCCATGCTGTTGTAACACGAGCAGAATGTGGCTTGGCATTGTCTTGCTGAAATAAGCAGGGGCGTCCATGAAAAACACGTTGCTTGGATGGCAACATATGTTGCTCCAAAACCTGTATGTACCTTTCAGCATTAATGGTGCCTTCACAGATGTGTAAGTTACCCATGCCTTCGGCACTAACACACCCCCATACCATCACAGATGCTGGCTTTTTAACATTGCGCCTATAACAGTCTCGATGGTTCTTTTCCTCTTTGGTCCAGAGGACACGACGACCACAGTTTCCAAAAACAATTTGAAATGTGGACTCGTCAGACCACAGAACACTTTTCCACCTTGCATCAGTCCATCTTAGATGAGCTTGCACTTACAGATGTAGCGACGAACTGTAGTTACTGACAGTGGTTTTCTGAAGTGTTCCTGAGCTCATGTGGTGATATCCTTTACACAGTGATGCAGGTTTTTGATGCATTACCGCTTGAGGGATCGAAGGTCACGGGCATTCAATGTTGGTTTAGGGCCTCGCCGCTTACGTGCAGTAATTTCTCCAGATTCTCTGAACCTTTTGATGATATTACGGACCGTAGATGATGAAATCCCTAAATTCCTTGCAATAGCTCATTGAGAAATGTTGTTCCTAAACTGTTGGACAATTTGCTCACGCATTTGTTCACAAAGTGGTGACCCTCGCCCCATCCTTGTTTGTGAATGACTGAGCATTTCAGGGAAGCTGCTTTTATCCCCAATCATGGCACCCACCTGTTCCCAATTAGCCTGTTCACCTGTGGGATGTTCAAAATAAGTGTTTGATGAGCATTCCTCAACTTTCTCAGTCTATTTTGCCACTTGTGCCAGCTTTTTTGAAACATGTTGCAGGCATTAAATTCCAAATGAACTAATATTTACAAAGTTTACCAGTTTGAACATTAAGTATCTTGTCTTTGCTGTGTATTCAATTGAATATAGGTTGAAAAGGATTTGAAAATCATTGTATTCTGTTTCTATTTACGATTTACACAACGTACCAACTTCACTGGTTATGGGTTTGTAGTAACTGCTCACATTTTGAGGGAACATTAGGCCTACACATTGACTACTTTGTGTGAAATGTGGATATACTCATTAAAATGACTCCCAAGGAGTTGCTAATTACACTTTAACACTTTATCTTGCTCCATGGCGTTTACATTCCACACATGTGGGCAGACGGCTGCCCATACGTCACAAGGAGGCCTGTCTGTCAGTGAAAAGACTTCCGCGAAGTCTGCACTTGTGTTTCCTCGATTATGCCTCCTCCAGATTAGTCTCCTCTCTCCTCTCTCCTCTGAGCGCATTTGGCACTTTGGAACATCCTTCAATATGGCTGCTCACAAAGTACTTCCGGTGTCGCGGAGGAGAGAGGAGAGAGGAGACTGCATTTTGGCACATTGGGATGCAGCCATGGTCCTTGCTCGGATGGTGGACGGCGTGGTTTCAGCTCTGAAACTGAGGCTGAAGAGTGCCTCAAGACTGGTTGAACATCAGGTGTTGGTCTGCTCAGTAGGTGAGTGATGCCAATTGACGAGTTGTTAATCGAGTATGATGGCAAAGTGCCTTGAAATTTACACCTGAAGTTTAAGCGACTTTTCCGGTGCCGTGCCGTGCGTCGAGTGTGCGAAACAAGAGGGAAATGGTCGGTTAGAATTTATAGGAGCACAGGAAGAGGCATGGTTGAGGCGTTGCCCACTCCTGAAATTCTGCTTAAAGCTCCACTAGATGTTCGCAGGAGGACTGTTCATTATCATGCTGTGTGTGACTTTTTCTTTGGTGAAGGATCATCATCATCTCAAATGTTTGTGTGTTCACAGTTTGATCCAGGTCAGATTAGGCTATACATCAATGTGTAAGATATATATAACATATAAAGCATAACATTTCTGTTGATAAAGTTCATACTAATGTGATTTAGAAACAAAAAGTATGTCTTACCTAAAGCTTCTTTACCACTAAGGCTACGTTCACACTGCACCCCTTAATGCTCAGTTCTGATTTATTGCTCAGATTGTATTTTTTTGTTTGGCTGTTCAGATTAAACCTGTAAATGTGGCCTGACTGCAGACTGTTATGTGAAAAGCTCACGCTTCAGAAGTGATACGCATGCTCAGCTGAACATTAATGACATCCCGCACAGCAGGTGTGATGAGGGGCAACAAACACAGACCAAAACTGTGCCTCACAATGCTGGAAAAGTTTGTTCCCATAACGCAGCACCTGATATTACAGCAGCTCACCTTGAGTGAGCTCTTATTAAAGTAATCATAGGTGTATTTTATTTCTTATGAACCAAAAGGCAGACGCTCTTTCCAACTGACCGCTGCCGATGAGAATTTGCAGATGGACAGCACTGGATCATCTGTAACTCCACGTCCTACAAACTGTTATTTTAGCCTGAGAAATCCATTCAAAAAGTCAGTGCAGTGTTAATAAACTAAGTTTATCAGATATCATAACACAAAATTATGATTCATTTGCCTTTATTGTTTATTGTGCGTGTAATGGAGACACCATTTGATCGCCCCAGTGGTCTCTCACTTTCTCTAGACACTCTTCCATTTATGCATTGTTTAATCATGCTTGTAGATGGCAAATCAACTAAAATTCTTTATTTTCGGAAAAAAATGCATGCACTTTTTAATAATCATGTCTATATAATAACCTCGAATTATTACCACATTTGAAAGTAGCCTAAATCCGATTTGATAATGTCAGATTCAATGTGGCTTGAGCTGTTGACACAACAAAGCAGATACAGGTCACATTTGAGCCAAAAAGTCGGATTCAGGTCACTTTTGAGAGCAGTGTGAACGTAGCCTAGCAGTACTTCCTTACTGTCCCAAGATAACCTATTTGTTTGTGTTTGGTCAAAATGGAGGCAAGCATGCTTTTCAGAGGATAGTTTACAATGTCAGCAGAAATCAGACAGTATGTGAACCAGTTTAATCCAATGGGTACAAGATATTTTATTGTTCTGATCATAAAAGTCTACAGGTCACCTCTACGGTCTTAAGTACACATATGCCAGTTTTGACATGTTGACAAGACAATTGGCATTCTTTTAAAGCTGTTTCAGACTGGATGTGTGTTGTCTGTGAGTTGTCTCCAGCTCAAACTGTCATGGCTTTCATACAGCTGATGCTCACAGCCCTGTCTCTTCTCAAGAGACATCAAGAAGGATTTGTTTTTGTTGTATTCATGTAAATATCACATACAGGAAAGATAAAAGGTAATGATTTCAGGAATACAATAGTATTAAAACATTAACTGAGTTGTTTTTTGGGTCCCCAGGACAAATTACAAAGCTTAACATCATAAGAGACATCTCTATGTACATTTCCAAAGTACAGAATATGAAGAAAAAACAAAATAAATCAATTTCCATGCAACTTCATCCATTGTGCAACTGCCAAGGAAGAACTTCAGAATATTCCATGACTAAATAGTATTTAAAATACTGGAGCTCAAAAACAGATTGAGAATCTGAATTTTAATCCTGGGCAGAAAAGGTTTCATTCACATTACAAATAAAGTCTTGAGCTACAATGGAAAGTATGTTTTCTGTAATTCAAATTGTAGCTCATTATCATGTATTTGTAACTCTTTTTGCCCATATGGACGTAATTTATTACCTCATCTCGATGACTTAGAGCCAAATGTTATTTCAAAGTGTGTCGGTGGCGCAGTTGGACAGTGTGCTTGGTCAGTGATTGGGAGGTTGCAGGTTCAGGCCCAGCTCGGGCCACACATGGCGATGCGTCCTTGAGCAAGACCCAAAGTTGCTTCCACTGCTACGTCAGTGGTGTGTAAATGGGCATGAAAGGGCTTGAATGTGTTTGAGATACTGATGGAAAACTAACAGAAACTCTGAACCTTCAGTGAAGTGAGTGTGAGAACAAATGGGTGTGAATGGGTAAGTTTGACCTGGGGTGTAAAGCTGCTGTGAGTAGTTAAAGACTAGAAAAGCGCTATATAAGGTCAAGTCCATTTCCATTTACCATTTGCCAATTGCAAATCCCTGCTCTAAATTGTACTTTGGGGCCATTCACACAGAGACACACTTTTAAAAAAGCATCGCCAGTTAAACTATTATTTTCTATGTAACAGTGGGCCTACCAGACATAGGATGCTGTTGTTACGCCTTGAGTAACTTCCCTGTATGAACGACCCCATAGATTTAAATT
>JAZDUH010000155.1:267500-272500 GCA_036419115.1 Scarus forsteni | reverse complement strand
TTTTATTTCCCGAAATTTCGAGGCACGAAATTTCGTTTCACCCCTAATATATATATATATATATATATATATATATATATATATATATATATATATATACATATACATATATATATACATACATACACATACACGCACAGACATGCCAGCTCATCCATGTTTTCGTGCTGTGTACAGCACTAAAACAGTTAATCATCAATCATTTTATATACATATGTACATATTTATAAATGCACTCACTTACATTTTTGTTATTAACATACTAATGGCCTTCTAGGATGAAAGAAAAAAAAAAGAATAAACTACTAGTGAAACAGTCTAAAATTAAGGATCATAGCATTGGAGTGAGTTTTTTTTTTTTTTTTTTTACCATATATGTGCCATGTGTGGACAGTGCAAAAGTTATTATGACCAGAATTTATCGGAATGAGTTCAATAAAGTGCAGTTGTGGACATTAGTTCGGTTAATTGAGGGTGGCTGGTTTTTGTGAGTTCAGAAGTCTTATGGCAGTGGGAAAGAAGCTTTTGCAGTACCTGCTGGTTTTACTGTGCTGAGTCCATACCTCTTTCCTGAGGGCAGGAGGGTGAACAGTCCATGGTTGTGGTGAGTGGGGTCCTTTATAATCCTGTTGGCTTTTGACAGGTAATGGCTGTGGGCAATGTCCTCTATGGCTGGGAGGGGAACACCGATTGTCTTGGACCCTGCCTTCACCACCCTCTGCAGGGCTTTTCGGTCCGAGGCACTGCAGCTCTCATACCAGACCGTGATGCAGCTGGTTAGGATGCTCTCCACAGTGCCTCTGCAGAAGGTGGTGAGGATGGAGGGATGAAGGTGGGCTCTCTTTAGGGGCGTCAGTGGCGCAGTTGGATGGTGCGCTTGGTCAGTGATTGGGAGGTTACAGGTTCAAGCCCAGCTCCAGGCGACACATGGCGATGTGTCCTTGTGTTAGAAATACTGATGGATAACTAACGTAGAAATCCTGAACCATCAGTGAGTGAATGTGAGAGCGAATGGGTGTGAATGGGTAAGTGTGACCTGCGGTGTAAAGCAGCTTTGAGTAGTCCAAGACTAGAAAAGCGCTATATAAGCTCAAGTCCATTTACCATTTAGGCGGCGCAGGAAGTGGAGCAACTGGTGAGCCTTCTTGGTCAGAGCTGATGTGTGCTGGGACCATAGACTGTAAAAAACATGGACGCCATGTCGCTGGGCTCAAATTGAAGCCTCCACAAAAACTGCTCCCCCTGGTGACTGGCTGCAGTATAGGTCAAATTTCCGTCTCCCCCATTCATCTGGACGGGCCGTAGTGAAACTTCAAAAAATTATTACACCCCGTACAAATATTTCTCCCATCTGTATGCTGTGGTGATATGAAAGTATTATTGGGCTGCGTGTTTTCCAAGTCCTCTTTTTTCCGAAAAGTTTCTTTTTTATAAGTTATTAGACTTTAAAAATAACCGCGGTTTACGGCAGCTTCACAATGATTGTGTACGGCGTATGCTGCGGAGTGTTGTGACCGTTTACGACAGCTGCGTCCGGATTATGGCCCAAATTCTCTACTGGCTGCACAATGGCGGCGCCCTGACGGGGGATATTTAGGCTTCAAAACCGTTACATGGTAGAAGGCGGAGCCACGCTATCCAGTTCTTATAATACATCCATGGCTGGGACCAGGACAGGTAGTTGGTGATGGGCACTCCCAGGAACTAGGTGCTCTGGACGATTTCCACAGCTGCGCCGTCGATGGAGAGAGGAGTGTGGGTGGGCTGTTTTCTTCTGAGGTCGACGATAACCTCCTTGGTTTTGTCGATGTTCAGGAGCAGGTTGTTTTGTCTACACCAGTCCACCAGATGATCTACCTCCTCTCTGTAGGCCTGCTCCATGTTGTCCAGGATGAGTCCCACCACTGTCGTGTCGTCCGCATACTTAATGATGTGATTCATGTCGAACCTTGCACAGCAGTCATGGGTCATCAGGGAGAAGAGGAGTGGGCTCAGGACACAGCCCTGTGGAAGAGCCAGTGCTGAGATGGATGGTGCTGGAGGTGTTTTTTCCCCACACGGACGAACTGGGGTCTGTCGGCGAGACAGTCCAGGATCCAGTTGCACATGGGGGCACTTAGTCCTAGGGGGCCCAGTTTGCTGACCAGGTGCTGAGGGATGATGGTGTTAAACGCAGAGCTGAAGTCTACAAACAACATGCGGACATGGGTGTTCTGATCCTCTAGGTGTTCCAGGCTCAGATGAAGTGCAGAGGAGATGGCGTCTTCTATGGAGCGGTTGGGCCAATAAGCGAACTGGAGGGGGTCATGTGATGGTGGTATGATGTCCATGATATGGTCCTTCACCAGCTTTTCAAAGCACTTCATCACTGTCGGAGTCAGTGCTACAGGGCGAAAGTCGTTGAGGCAGGCGATGGGGGCCTTCTTGGGCACTGGGATGATGCAGGCCTTTTTGAAGCAGGAGGGCACAACAGCTTGGCTCAGTCAGATATTGAAAACATCCGTGAGAACGTGGACCAGCTGGTCTGCGCACTCCCTGAGGACCTGGCCTGGTATGTTGTCTGGACCTGCAGCTTTCTGTGGGTTGACTCTTCTCAGAGTCTGGAGCACATCTGCTGGGTCCAAACTGAGGACCAGGTCATCCTGGTGGATGGGTGTCTTCGCTGCTGTTGTGCGGTTTAGTGCATCGAACCGTCCAAAGAAGTTATTGAGGTCATTCAGGAAGCCTGTGTTACTTTCGCAAGCCTGTGTTACTTTCGCATCATCCATCTCTGCCCCCTGATGAGCTATTTTTAAACTTTAACTTAGTCTATCAATAGAACAATCAGGGCAGTGGAGCTCAGCTCGACCTGACACGACTGCAGTGATCAGTTTTGAGACTTAACTGTAAAACCTCAGAGCAGCAATAGAGAACTTTAACAGGGACTAATTGTGATCAGGATATCAAACCCACTGGGTGATTAGCATGAGCAGCAAAAAAGCCTGATCTAGGCATCTTTTAGTAAAATATTTGGCCATAGCACTTTGCCAACTTATGCATTTACAGTCCTCTATTTTTAATTATATTTTCTTGTTCATATTTAGCAGCAATTCAATTTCATACTGAAAAGATAACCAAACAACTTTTTTAAAAAAAGCATTTAATCAGATTTTTCATGTAGTTTATTTGGAGTGACCATAATGCCGTGAGTGTTTTACTCAGAAGAGGGAGCTGGGCTTAAAAGGCAAAGGTGTTTCCAGTGAATCCCTGTGTGGATCAGCTGTATTAAAAATGTGAATTCATCCCCATAAAGTAGCCAAGAGCAAGAGGAAGCTGAGGGTGTATCTGTGCATTAGCTGCTGTGAAGTGAAGCAGCATTGGATCTTAGCTGACAGAATGGAAAGGGAACACCAGGCAATTGAAAACCATTAGTCCCCCCTTCCTACTAAAAGTGTGAGCTCGAGAACAGCTATCAGTTTGATAGCAGTAAACCATATTCAAAGTGCCTAAGAGACAGAGAAGGAGCAGAAAATCAGAATCATGAAAATTAGGTGCAGCATTTCAAAGTTCTGGAGATCTAAGAAAAGTCAAACTCTGGTTGACACCGTAAAGCTGTCTCTTATCTATTCAACTGTCCAATCACAAGCAGTGGGGGTGGACAAACACCTCAACCACCGCATCAAATGGTTAAAAATCTTGGACCAAAGCTGTGAGGTGTAAATTAAAAATGCTGATCTCACAGTGCCCCACTTAAACTAGCTGGACTGTCCTCGCTCCTGTTGTGATCCAACTTCCTCTCTACAACCTGCTCACTCCAACAACGAAAACTGTTAAGCCCTAAAAAATAACCAAGCCATGGTTACTCACCACCATTATATATACTCAACAAAAATATAAATGCAACACTTTTGTTTTTGCTCCCATTTTTCATGAGATGGACTTAAAGATCTAAAATTCATTCCAGATACACAATATTACCATTTCTCTCAAACATTGTTCACAAATCTGTCTAAATGTGTGATAGTGAGCACTTCTGCTTTGCTGAGATAATCCATCCCACCACACAGGTGTGCCACATCAAGATGCTTATCAGACACCATGATTAGTGCACCTTCTGACTGTCCACAATAAAAGGCCACCCTGAAATGTGCATTTTTTTGCTTTATTGGGGGTCTGGGGACTCAGAACCAGTCAGTATCTGGTGTGACCACCATTTGCCTCATGCAGTGCAACACATCTTCGCATAGAGTTTATCAAATTGTCAATTTTGGCCTGTGGAATGTTGTTGTGAGGCCGGTTGGATGTACTGCCATATTCTCTGAAACGCCTTTGGAGACAGCTTATGGTCGAGAAATGAAATGCACGAGCAACAGATCTGGTTGACATTCCTGCTGTCAGCATGCCAATTGCATGCTCCCTCAATGCTTGCAACATCTGTGGCATTTTGGTAATATTGTTTATCTGGAATGAATTTTAGATCTTGGAGTCCATCTCATGAAAAATGGGAGCAAAAACAAAAGTGTTGCGTTTATATTTTTGTTGAGTGTATGTAAACTTTTAGATATGAAGTTAAATATCAAGGGAGGTTTGAGATTTATTTTAGCGGCCAACATAATCAATCGTTCTTTATATAATGTTGACGGCTGGTAGTTTAAACTAGGGCCCGACCGATGCATCGGCCGGCCGATTTTATTGGCCGATTTTAGCCTTTTTCAAAGTATTCAACATCGGCCAGAGTTTTGCCGATGTAACGCCGAAATATTCTTGATTTCTCATAAAACAGTAAACGCTGTTCGGTGTCCAAGCCGCGCAGAATGATGACATGAAAGATGGCGACGCGCGTTGGTGGCGGCTCTTCATAGCTCTCTGCTAATGCTGTGTGAATGACTCGACTACACTCACACGGAGTTGTTCTTTTAAGCTGGAAGGGTGAGACATGACCTGCAACTTTCCGAGGTGCACAGTGTCCCGTTGCTGCTGGACACAGAGAGATGACCAGGCTTTCTGCCTCGCTACAGATC
>JAZDUH010000155.1:257500-260000 GCA_036419115.1 Scarus forsteni | reverse complement strand
AAGTTGAGGACCGGACGTTGAGAACGGACTGCCAATTAGCCTATTGTCCTCATGGCTACCTAGTAAAACCTGGCGAAATCTGCTCTCCTAGGAAGTTTACTTGTAGGGATTGTCTTTGACGGGGTTCATGTCACATATAAGTGTTAAATGTACCTGTGTGGTACAATTTAGTGTAAGATGATAGGAAAAGGCTGTTAGCTGTTAGCCACTACATTAGCCGCTATGTATGCTACATTATAGGAGGCAACCCTGCTTGATGTGGATTGGTCTGTGATGAATGTGACAAGCCAAACGACTGTCCAATCACAAGCTTGTGTTTTTTTTTTTTTTTTAACATTCTGCCCTCCCATTTTCCGCATTTAAAAGGGCTCGTACCCAGATGGACTAGTGAAATATTTCTGTGGCAGATATATATTGAGCTGTCCATCTGGTTAGTTAGATTAAAACAGTGCCGTCTTCTATGAGAGACAAGATGTCAGCCAGCAGCACTATAAAATGTACGATGTAAGATTTATTACGTCAATAAGTGTTGCTGTAACCATGTGGTTGGAAACATGACTAAGGATGAAGAAAGCTTCAAAGTGTTTCATCCTGTTCAGTATTATCGTATATGAAGAAATATGCAAGAGTACATGTACAAAATTATGTCTAATGACCCCATTTAATGTGACATCAATGCTTCTCTGGATATCTACGATGGCACACTCGATAATTCACTCTATCATATTGACAGACAGCCTCCAAATCTTTCCATCATTTATCAAATAATTCAGTCCGCTGACTCAAAGCCATCTTCAAAATGTATTAAAAGTCTGCATTTATTTTACGTTTGTGACACTATCTGGGGCGTCGGTGGCGCAGTTGGATAGTGCGCTTGGTCAGTGATAGGGAGGTTGCAGGTCTAAGCCCAACTCCGGGCAACACATGGCGATATGTCCTTGGGCAAGACACCTAACCCCAAGTTGCTCCCACTGCTGCGTCAGTGGTGTGTAAATGGGCATGAAAGGGTGTGAATGTGTTAGAAATATTGATGGATAACTAACGTAGAAACTCTGAATCATTAGTGAGTGAATGTGAGAGCGAATGGGTGTGAATGGGTAGGTGTGACCCGCAGTGTAAAGCAGCTTTGAGTAGTCCAAGACTAGAAAAGCGCCACATAAGCTCAAGTCCATTTACCATCCATTTACCATTTACTATCTTAGGCAATGCAAAAGGTTTTGCAGGAACTTAAATTTGGTAGTCTCAATTGTAGACCTTAAAAAGGCTTAAGTCATTTTTGGTAATGTAGGTCCTATATTATGTTTTGTCAGGTCTTAAAATGTCAGGTCTTAAAATATGTATGTAAATTTACCACTCATATTGTTGCAAAAATGTTAGTTTAATAATTAATACAGTAAAACAGAAAAAAACAGAATGGAAACTTGAAACAAACACAGTTAAATTTAAAAAAGTTTTATATGCCTAACAACCACTCACTCACTCCATTGTATACATTACATTTGTTCTTGTTCATGGGCTGTTCTGTGGCAATAAATGTGGTTAGTATGAAAGCAATTCTGTGACTTCAATATACCTTACTTTCTCTGACTTTGCATGGATCTTAAATTTAATTCAAAATGGTCTTGAAAATGTCTTTAAAAGCCTTACATTTGTTACAACCTGCAGCAACCCTGTTTTTGTTAAATGTCTATCTTAAAATTACAGCCCCCCTGGTCTATGGTCTATGTATTTTTTATTTATTAAAACCAATTAGAGATAATTGCAAACGCCCCCCACACCCCCCACCCCACCCCCCACCCCCAAGGCAGAGCAGAGACCAAGGTAGTGCATTATCATAAGGAATTATGAAAATATCATCTAAATCCATATCTTTTGAATTGTTGGTTGCATTTTAAATTTTCTCATCATAACGAGCTAGCTTTTGCAGCAGTATCTACAGCAATTGTCACATCACGTTTCTCAGGGGCATGTTTTCGCCAGGTAAGGGGTAGACAGTGGAGTAAGGGGGTACAATTGGGATTCATTTCTAGTCAAACAAAAAAGATCAGACTGTATATCCAGAATTGAAGCTGTGAGCGATGCTGAGACACATGTGCACTGGAATCTAATTAAGTTATTTGTAGTTTATTTTTTTATGTCCTCACTCCTTGAATTTTGTGCTATGGTTCCCGTAAATCTAAAATGTGAAGGTGATTTAGCGAATGCTCTCCACCCAGGGCTGTAACAAAACAACACAGCTGTCAGAAAGCACAGTTTATGGTTGAAAGGTCTCAAGGTCTCCTAATGAGGAGGTGACAGCCACAGTTTGGCCCTCCATCCTCATCACAGAGTCATGGTGCTGGCAGAGATAGACGAGAAGCCTATCCAGACATGATGGATGGCTACTTCAATGAAGAGGACACAGCCGGGTCCCACAGCGGCAGGAAATGAGACAGCCGTCAATCCTCCCTTGACAAATCAATTCTAGTATCCACCATTCAAATTCAACCAGAGCTCCAAA
>JAZDUH010000155.1:212500-250000 GCA_036419115.1 Scarus forsteni | reverse complement strand
CAAGGTGGATGTCACAGATTGCTGCTCTTGCTTTCTTGTACCACCTGCCCTATGTGGCACCTGTGCCGTGCCAACAGGGTGTGTCCAGAGCATATTGCAATCTTGTGCACTTCACAGTCTGGCGCAGCAAGGTGCACCCAAGCCTGCCGCCACACCTATCTCAGCACAGTCAATCTACCAAATTGCCAAACTGATTGCGCACTGTGCTGCAGCAGATAAATTTACCACTGCACAGGGTGCGCCACACTCCACCACCCTGTATTGTGCCAGGAAATTAGAGCCCATTACCTCAATTTTAAATCTGAGAAGTGGCTGTGGAGGCCATTACTATCTTCCCTACAGATACTGTTTTTCTTCCCTGGGGGTCAGATTCCGACATCCATGTCATCTATCATTTTAGCCCTTTGTATTGTCAGCCTCAGTCTGCCACACTCTAGCCTCAGCTTAATCAAGCTCAACTCCTGTCACCTGCGCTCCTGCTCACAACTGCACCTCATCTGCTGCAATCACACCACCTACTTTAACCCCAGTCCCACACTCACTCGGCATCAGATCGTCTTCGCTCTCATGCTAAGAACACCAGACCTGCTATCCGGACTGATCACCCGTTGCGACCTGTTCTGTTCCTATTTCCGCCTTTATTGCCTGATCCTCGGCTAGACTACAAGGTACTGACCCGTTTCTGTCCTGCACCTACCTGTCTGCCTGATCCCTGGTTGCCAACCTTGGCTTCTGTTCCTGACGTCCAGTACCTGTTTGTGAATCCTGATCTGTGGTGGCCATATGATCTCCGGTATCTGACCCTTCTGCCTATGTGTGATGCCAAGTACCCGTCTGTGAATCCGAATCAGTGGTGGCAGCCTGCTCTCCGACAATCTGAACTGTTTCCTGCTCTGAAAGACAAAGTGAGTCCTAATCTGCTGCACGTTAAAGACTCTGAGTGGATATTTGAGTGTGTGGTTCCAGCATGGCGGAGAGGACAGCGTTACCACTTCGTGTTCCAAAGATTGCGAGTTCGATCCCTGCTCTCTACTCAACTGTTCCTATGTCTGTTGAATAAAGCTGGTTATTGTGAACTGCTAAATCTGTCTCACTTCTGGGTCCAAACTGCCTCCGTGTCATGTATTAACTATCTGAAGATTTTAGGTAGCACTTTATAATACGGTCCGCGTCTTACAGTGTAGTTTCCCGTCTCTTACAGAGTAGCTTCCTCAACTGTTCGGGTAACTCTCACACATGTACCATGACATGCAGCATCTATGGGGTAGTTAAACTTGCAGCATCTTACAGTGTAAGTCCTGAAGTCTTAGTGTAGTTTCCGTTATCTTACCATGTACTTATCAAAACAGTGTTATTTTCATGGACATATGCTATTACTGTGCAAACCTTGATGTGCCACCTCCTCTTAAGAATCAGCATGGAAGTTCCGGTGACGTCGGAATGTAGAAGACGTGTTGGTCTCGCTGTCCCATTCCACCTATTTTTAATAAGCTATTGTTACAACCCCGTGTAACTTTTGGAACTCACTGCAGCATAGGCATTATAAAGACCTATTTTTTGAGCAAAATGTCCAAAGCAGCTAAGTCGAAGAAAGCCGACGGAGACCCAGCCCAGATTAGCGACAGCTCAGGCTTAGCAGACATAGCTAACTTGCTAGAGGAGCATCGAGCTAGCATCTCGGCCGACAACAAGAAAAACTTCATGGCTCTCGAGAAACAACTGAGCAAGATCCAGAATAAGATAATAGAACATGGAGAACGCATTACATCTTTGGAATCGGCTGCCAACCAACAAGATCTGAGGATTAAAGAGTTGGAGGAGCGATGTTCCGTGCTAGCTGACAGCAATAGTAAGCTAATCACCAAGACTGCGGATCTGGAGAGCCGGAGCCGCAGAAACAACATTCGCATTATTGGTCTCCCTGAATCTATCGAGGGTCCTCAGCCTACAAAGTTCTTCTCAGAGCTTTTGGTCGAGCTACTTGGAGACGAGGTTCTGCATTCTCCTCCAGAATTAGACCGGGCTCATCGATCGCTAACGGCCAAACCCCAACCCGGCTCGAGGCCCCGACCTGTTATCCTCCGGCTCCACCATTTTCAAACTAAAGACCTCATCATCCGAGAATCCCGCAAAAGGAGAGGCCATCTCCAGTACCAGGGTACGACGGTGCAGATCTTCGAGGACTTTTCCCCAGAGGTTATGGAACAACGTTCAAAATATCGGGACGTCATGGCCAAGCTATACAACCTAGGCCTCAAGCCTGCACTACGGTTCCCAGCTCGCCTACACATCACGCTCGAGCGGGCCAGGAAGAGGTTTGCCTCGGTCGGAGACGCTGCGGCCGTGGCGAATACCAACAAGCACCAGCGGACGGCTAGCCTAGCCGCAAGGCTAAATCAGGTTTACATGTCAATGAAACAAGCATAACAGATGCTTCTACTTTTTCCATTTCCTTTACACTCTTACGAATGTGTTTGGGTCTACATGCACCTTAGAAATTCCGTGTAGCTGTGAGTATTACTTTTTACAGTTGTCTGTTCGGTTCACTTGCTAGCCGCTAGGCTACATCAGGCTAACACGGATAGCAAACGAGTTGTATCGACTTTTCTACGATTACATACATTCTTCTTTACACTTGCAAGTGCACATGGGGCTATAAGCACCTCAAGTATTCCAAGCAGCTATAAGTGTGTTACCTTAATGGTCATTTGTTTTATATAATCTACGGTGGCTAGGCTAGATCAGGCTGACTTGCAGTTAAAATTAAGCTGGGTTTTATTCCCCCTTTTTCTAATTGCCTCTGCACTCATGTAAAGCTACATGGACAAACTGTTACTCAAGTATTTAATGATGCTGTGAAGACTATTCTGTATAGTTGATTGTTATGTTCACTCAGGGCTTGGTTGTTAACATTCCCTAACTTTCTTACTAGTTTGAGTGCCTTATGTCACCCATAACTTGTTTATAATTACTAATAGTTAGGTCTTGACTTTTTTTTGTGTGGTTGTAGTCATTCTCGGGTGGGTCATATTGACGATTGTACTCCATTTTGCTTAAAATCTTGCCATTATAGCAGGTAAACTCAGCAGTTAACATCCTTACTTTATATATCCTAACGTATTTAATTTTACTTACATACATATTATTTAAAAATCTTTACCTGTTTATTTGCACAAATTTTATTCATTATTATTATTATTATTATTATTTACTTATTTATTTTTATTCTATTCATTTACTCATGCATATATATGTATATATATATATTTCTTTTACTTTACTTGTATTTACTTGTTTATATCTATTATTATATATATTTTTTTTATACATGTATATGTTTATATGTGTGTGGGTGTATATATGTATATACGTGTATATATGTATGTATATGTATATATATATATATATATATGTATATATTTTATTATTAGTTTCTATTTCTATAATTTGGGGTTTTAATTAAGGAATACGGGCGCCGAGACGTCTTGAGGAAGAAAGAGGTTAGAGAAAGGAAAGGATTGGGCCATGCTATATGGCAGGATGGGCTTGTATTGTTCAGAGGAGGGAAGAATAGGGGTTAGTTCTTTAAAAGGAGATTTCGGGGAGTTGATTATAATAGGGGAAAATAAGTTGGTGGGTGGGAAGTCCTCTCTTTTCGTTTTCATTCCTATTTGGAGTTTTTGTTTAATGGCTTGTACACATTTTTGTTTGTGTTTTTTCTTATTACTTTGTGCCTGCATGCTGCGTCTCCTATGCCTTTTGCTGTTCATGCTCTGGGGTCCCTCAGATGATGTAACTTAACATGGCCGATATGACTAGTACAGTGACCAGTGGCGGGCAGGCAGTGAGGTTCATCTCATTAAATACTGGGGGTCTGAATGCAGATTCTGAAGAGAGCCAAGATCTTCTCACACATAAAAAGCCTTGACGCGGATATAATGCTCGTTCAAGAAACACATTTATGCATCTCTGATCATCAAAAGTTGAGTAGACCATGGATTGGGCATGTTTTCCACTCAAAATTTAACTTAAAAACCAGGGGTGTTGCTATACTTATTAAGAAAGGTGTTCACTTTGCACTGACCACTCTCCTTGCGGATGTTAACGGCCGATATGTCATTGCCAGTGGTATTCTTTATCAGAAACCAGTGGTTTTAGTCTCTGTTTACGCCCCCAATTGGGACGATCACAGGTTTATGAAACTTCTGTTGTCTTCTATTCCTAATCTTAACTCGCACTGTTTGATAATGGGGGGAGACATGAACTGTGTTCGGGATTCTGTGCTTGACAGATCAAGTCCAAGAGCCTCCCCACTCTCAAAGTCTTCTCAGGTCCTCTCTTCCTTTATGGATCAATATGGATACGTAGACCCATGGAGATTTCTAAACCCCTCTGTAAGAGCATACTCATTCTTCTCTCATGTACACCGCTCATTTTCACGTATTGATTATTTTGTAATAGATAAATCACTTATTTCAGCTATAGTTTCAGCACAATACACACCAATAACAGTATCTGATCACTCTACAGTGATTGTAGATATTCACTTTGACCTTAGGCCTAAAGACTTCAGACCTTGGCGTTTGGACCCCCGCTTATTATCCGATTTAGACTTTTGTAAACATGTGTCCGAGTCAATCACATTCTTTTGCGAGACAAACAAAAATGAGGACACTTCTGCTTCTCTACTCTGGGAGACACTTAAGGCAGTGATAAGAGGCCAGATTATTTCTTATACATCTCGCATTAATAAACAGCGTAGAACACGAAAGAGAGAATTAGAAGACTCTCTCTCCAACATAGATAGCCAACTCTCATCTAAACCAACATCTGATCTTCACAAGGAAAGAATTAGGCTTCAAATGGAACTGGACCTTTTGCTTACAGGAGAGGCTGAACAGCTCCTCTTACAGACTAGGGGGACTGTGTACGAACATGGGGACAAGTCCGGTCGCCTCCTGGCTCAGCAGTTAAAAGCTAAAAGAGCTTCAAGCCAGATTACTCAAATAAGGGATGAGTCGGGTTCTTTGACTTCCGACCCAGGTGAAATAAATAACATTTTTAAAACTTTTTATTCTAAGCTTTACACCTCTGAGTTCTTTGGGGACAAAGTTGAGTTGGAGCGTTTCTTCACTAACTTAGACATGCCACAGATTTCTCATGTGGATCGTCAAAAACTAGATGCCCCTCTAAATCTTACTGAAGTTAAAGAGGCCATAATGTCGATGCATAACGGCAAGTCACCCGGACCCGATGGGTACCCGGTAGAATTCTACAAAAAATTCATAGACCTACTAGCCCCATTGTTGCTCGAAATGTTTAATTATTCCTGCTGCCAAGGTTCACTCCCATCCACTCTCACACAAGCCTGTATTTCATTAATATTTAAGAAAGATAAAGACCCATTAAATTGTACCTCGTATCGTCCAATTTCACTCTTATCAGTTGATGTGAAGATCCTTGCAAAGATACTTGCCCGGCGACTAGACTCTGTTGTACCTTCAATAATATCCGATGATCAGACTGGATTTATAAGGGAAAGGCACTCTTTTACAAACATACGTAGGCTTCTCAGTCATCCACACCCCATCCTCTCTTACCGAGCGGAAATAATAGTATCTCTAGGCGCTGAGAAGGCCTTTGACAGGGTGGAGTGGGCCTTTCTTTTTTCTTGTTTACGTCACTTTGGCTTTGGAGACGGCATAATTTCTTGGATTCAGTTATTGTACTCTTCCCCTTATGCATCTGTATGTACAAACACCCAACGCTCAAAACCTTTTCCTCTCTCCCGCGGTACGCGTCAAGGTTGCCCCCTTTCGCCCCTCCTCTTTGCGGTTGTAATAGAACCACTATCGATAGCTTTAAAGAGGAGTCTTGGGTTTAAAGGCATTCAGAGATGGGGCGTAGAACATAAAGTCTCTCTATACGCGGACGATTTACTGTTATATGTGCGTGACCCTTTGTCTAGCATTCACCATATCATCTCGCTCCTAGACTCCTACGGTCGCATCTCGGGCTACAGATTGAATTTGCAGAAGAGTGAGTGCTTCCCTGTTAATCAGTTAGCTCATGATTTATCTACATCCTCGCTTCCTTTCAAATTTTCTAGCTCAGGGTTTAAGTATCTCGGTATTACTGTCACTAAATCCATGAAATCGTTGCGGGAACAAAACCTTACAGCTCTGACATCACTAGTAAAATCCGATTTACAGAGATGGGGCAATCTACCGCTTTCATTAGCTGGGAGAGTGCAAGCAATAAAGATGAACATTTTGCCTAGATATTTGTATGTTTTTCAGTGTCTCCCCCTCTTCCTTCCCAGATCTTTTTTCACTATTATTGATAGTATTATATCCTCATTTATATGGGCTGGTAAACACGCAAGAATAAGGAAATCCCTGCTTCAGAGGAATAGATCTAACGGTGGACTTGGCTTACCTAATCTTCTCGCCTACTACTGGGCTGCCAATGCACACAAGGTTATGCTTTGGTGCACTCGAACTCAAGGCAAGTGGTACCAAGTCGAAGCCGATTCGTGCGTCTCTTCATCTCTACAAGCCCTAGCATGCAGCTCCTTGCCCCTGATCCCTTCCCAATTCTCGTCTAATCCTGTTGTCATTGGCACCTTGAAAATTTGGTCTCAGACGAGGCGCTATTGTGGGTGGCTCTCATTGCCACAAATGACTCCTATTTGTAACAACCATTTATTCTTACCTGCCAGAACTGACCCTAGATTTAAATCCTTGGAACGAAGGGGTATTCAGCATCTACAGAATTTGTTTCTGAATAACCTATTTGCAAGCTTTGACCAATTGTGTAATAATTCTACACTTAAAAGATCTGACTTCTTCAGATACTTCCAGTTGCGAGATTTTGTCAGGACTCATTGCCCTCTGTTCCCCCAAATCCCGCCACCCAGTGGTGTTGATATGCTACTTAAGATGAGCACCCTAGCTAAGGGCCATGTTTCCCATCTTTATAATCTGTTTTTAGCAAGGGATGAATCTGCTCTTGACAGAATCAGGATTGAGTGGCAGGAGGAGTTACACCTAATTTTCTCTGATGACTTTTGGGAAGGAGCCTTGAAGGGGGTCAATTCCTCCTCCAGCTGTGCTAGACTTAATCTCATACAATTTAAAGTGCTTCATAGGCTCCACTACAGCATTGCCAAACTTGCAAAGTTCTATCCAGACAAGCTGGAGGATAAATGTATCCGTTGTGCACAAACCCACTGTAATTTGACTCACATGTTTTGGAATTGCCCCAAATTGAATAATTTCTGGAAATCTTTTTTTGATGCAGTGTCTGAAATTTTAGGTATGATTATACTTCCATGTCCCCATGTGGCTATATTTGGTAGACCTCCAGATGAAATCTCCACAACAACAAGGCAAAGAACTGTTATCGCCTTTACCTCATTAATTGCTCGTAGGAGGCTGCTCTTACTATGGAAGGCACCAATACCACCCTCTTTTCAGTCCTGGCTACAGGATGTTATGTCTCTTCTTAAACTGGAAAAAATAAAATTTTCATTGAGAGGCTCCTCGGATAAATTTTATACAACCTGGAGACCACTGATTAATTATATTGATGGCCTTCCAGCAAGCTTATTCTCCAGAGGGTCAACGTAATTTGCCTGTTCTTGTGCCTGCCCGCCACTTGGCCTCATTAATTCCTTGTTTGATTAATTAGGAGCGAATATAAGCACAGGGACCTTACTGGCCCCTGGTTCCTGTCATCCTGTGGGGACCCCAGAGCATTCGTTTGTCTGTTGGTTAAATTTGTTACTTGCGAGCAGCTACTTATTTAAATTAATAATTTTTATTTTATTCATTTATTTTTACTTGTATAATTAATGAGCAGGCACAGGATTGGTATGTGAGCATTTATGTGCCCTTTTCTCATTTTTATATTGTGTACATTGTTTCATGGTTGAATAACATGAATTGTCATGTGCACGTATAATGTATCTGATGTACAATGCCTTGGATTGGACTATTACCTGGACTATTGAAGAAGAGGACTGGATTGGGTTGGGTTGGGTTTGGGAGGGGGAAGAAAATTGTCATACTCTTTGTTATTATACTTTTTTCATGTACTTCTTTTGTCAATAAAAAGTTGAAACATAAAAGAATCAGCATGGATAAAGATTATGTAGACCAATGAAATACCTAAATGCTGTAATGTATTTGATGAGTGTTTTTTTTTCACAAAATAATGACAAGACATGCAGACGTATGAAATATCTTTATTTTTTTAAACACACAGAGACCCCACATAATTCACATTTTAAGTTACCCAGCCATTAAGATTACACTTGTCTTTGCTTACTGTCTAACCATCCAGTACTTCCACTGCAACAACCCAGTACTTTACCTGTAACTGCTGGTCAACATCTGGAACCGGGCTGGATTATAAAGTGGACACTTGTTGGCTTTACTTACTGTGTGTAACTACCCACTACTTTACCTGCAAGTACTGGTCAACATCTGGGACCAGGCTTGATTATAAAGTGCACACTGTCCTCCCTTCCTTTCCATACAGGTACCTGGTGCTTACACTCCAAGTACCCAAGACTTCCCCTATAAGTACCAGGGATTATGAAATATTGTTTCCTTTACTAAATCTATTTATTTTGAAAACATCAAATACTCAAAACAGAACAAAATAATTAAAACAGTATGCATTATTATGAATATTCTTATCAGACAAAATGTTTTTTCTATTTATTTAAACAAACTATATTATATATAACAGCAATACTGAATTTCACAAACAAACATAACTGTGCCCACTTCCCAAAAACAACAATTAAATAGCCAAAAAAGTAGTCGACCCAGATTCTCTGCAAGGTCACCAAACTTTACCTGCAATGCTTACCTTGATACATGTACTCTCAGGATGTTCTGACTACTTTGTAGACTAAGTTGTTTCTCTTTCTTGACCTTTGTACATTACATACATTTTCACTCTAATGTCATGCTTATTCATTATTTAATACTGATCTACATTTGGCAATCATCAGTCAACTGTAATTGCAATCACAGTACACTTTTCATTCACAATATAACCCTAACAGTCATGGAGAGGGCATAATTGTTACATGCAAAACAGGGATCTTTTCAAAAATATAAACACAAATAATTCAAAATAAATGGAACTAAAAAGCAGTTAAGGGGAAAAAATCATTTTTTATATTAACTACATTTAAATAACTTTTATATTAACTACACCTTGTGCTGCACAAAAAAAGAACACAAAATATAAAGTACTAAAGTAATCTTTGTGTGATAGAAACTCTCCTTTCTATATTAACTTCTTTGTGAGGCATTGTAAAAAAATAAGCGAGGCGATGTTTTTGGCCTCCCATAGCCCTCCCCACCACATTGATCTGGTGCCTGCCTAAAGTGCTCTCCCATCGCTGCTCAGACCTGTTCCTCCCTCACCTCTGGGAAAGGCAATGCGAACAGAATCTGCAAACAAGCAAAAAAATGAAATAGAATTTTAATGCTTGATACTATAAATTTGTCAATTATATGACAGAAAATAACTAGTAACTTGCAGAGATATATTCTTTTACCGAGAACAACAGAAAGGAAGGCCGTTTCATTCAAACCACTGACCGTTACACTGTCATGTGTACAATGTCATGTTAGTAAAATTCAATTTCTGTTCATACCTGTCGAGGATCCGACATGTGCAGGTCTTGAGGTCCTTGCCACTTAAGCGAGACATTGATTTGATCTGTTTATTATCAAATTATCAACAGTGTCAAATGTATGAATTTTGTATTATTTATAGCATCTCTATTTGACTTACTAGTGAACGTTTAATGTTTGGGCACTTATGAAGTTCACGGACGTTCCCTTGACCTCCTCCACAGTCAAAAAGGGTACATGAAAAAAAAACAATATTATTGGACCTAAGTCTCCGTGGCATGAGTAATCAATTGAAAAAGTCATTTAGGGGGTGAAATACTCCTTTACACAAAATATGCTGTCTTGAAGGGAGTAAGTGAAGAGATATTGAATGAAACAGCAAGTAGGAAGGTGCAATGGTGCTGCCGTGGAGGAAAACAAATACGGATAAATATTACAATTTGGTCAACCAAACCAGCACATATGTACTGTAGCTTAAAGGATCTGGTATTGCAAAAACATTCTCTCTGATCATAGGTTAGGGCTAAACAGAGCTGAGGAGGGAGTGTGACATCAAGTTACATCTTACAGCTATAAAAGTGTTTTTTCATAATGTTGGACTGCATTTTCATTTTCATTTTGATTGCAATGTAACTAGACAATAATAATATAATAATATAGATTTTTGGTATTTTAATTTAACTAGATAACCTTAGCATCTGATGGATTCTTTATGCTGTCATAGCCTAATGTCACAATGGTAGACATTTACCCCCAGAAATGCATAGTTGCTCCAATACCTTATCTGTGTGTGTCACATACATTTTGCGGTATTTTAAGTGGGCCATAAGTGTTAAGTTCCCTTTTTATTTTATTGATATGCATGTGTTTTGGCCTAATCACATGGAATTGGGCTCTATTACCTCAAAATAAAGTCACATTGATACTAATTAATCTTGTGTTCCATTCTGGGCCACAACAAAGGGAAAAAAGCAAGTAATAATGTGCCACACACTCAAAAATCAATATCACAATATAATACATTCTTTTACAAGTAATGGTCTGCATTCAAAATATCACTTGAGTATTTAATAAAGTATTGACATCAATATATACTTCATTTTCGACACTGAACAATAAAATGTTTGTAAGGTAGCCTAAGTAGAAGCTTTTAGCCTTTGGCTCCAACAGAGAGAGCAGGCCCTTTAGGATAAGTACGGTTTCTAAAGCTTTCACATTGTTTATAGAATGAAGTAGAACAATATACTCACCCAGAAGGCTTTCCTGATCCAAACAGTGCTTCGGGAGATATTTAGATCCAAAATTGAGCAGGGGACATCCGTATAATGGTAGCAGAGGGGGCATTTATAGCGCCGCTCCTAAAACTGCATTAATCGTCCAAAAACTCATTAGTTTCACCAATATTTCATCATGGTCCGCTCGGGCTACTCCTCCAAGACAGTCCGGGGTCACTCCACCCATGTTTTTGTGACTGTGCTGACCTCTGAACTGAAAACTTTCTTTACGGCTGCCGCACATGCGCAGTACAGCACATTGTTTCAGGGGCGACCACCGGCTACTCAACAACTTTCTTCTTCCAGTTTTGTGCAAAATGGACGGATATCTATCGGATGAAGATGTTGTGGATGAGAACTTTGAATATGATGGGTGTCCTTACAGTTTCGAGCCAAAGTTTACAGATGAGGAGCTCATTGAAAGGAGGAAGCCGTACTGAAAAGGCATTTCAGGTTTTAAATCTTCAGATAATTGACATGTAAACCAAAAATAAATGTGTGTTTTAAGTTTTTTACACCACAGAAACATGTGTCATTGACCACTCAGCCAAATTTGAAAGATTAAAAATATTGCTAAGTACATAAAATTAGGTGTCAAAATCATGCAAAAACAAGCAATTCTCTCTGCTGTAAAATGCTGGGGGCGTGTCAGTTAGAGGCGCTGGAACCACGCCCACATGCGGGAGGGGAGGGGGGCTGCCTCTGTCTACTGTACAAGGACATAACCTACACTAACAATGGAAACTGGCGCTGTAATATAAAACCCTCATTTTATCAGCTGGAAAGGCATTGTTCCTGAACTGACATCACTAGTAGACTTTTTATAGAGGTGTTACTCACAGAACAGAAAGGCTCGGTATGTGATCCTCTCGAATACGATGCATTAATATTGGTTTAAATATACAAAAGCATGAGCAGATTTCATGCAGTACTGACAGTAATCCAAAAAACATACAGTATATAACTTTGAAAGGCTGACAACAATGATTCCTCTTACTTATACTTCATCCAATTACATTTCTTTACTTTATTTACCACAATGTCCCAAATTAGTCCGTCTGACAATTTTTTTTTAACAGTTGTGAGGGATAATACCAGCTGTTGAAGTAGAATTAGACAAAACGATCCACCGTTTCCTTACTTCGTCCTAAGTAAGACAGCTAAATGGGCTAATGGAGCTTACCCTGCACACTGTGGTATCCAAGGAAGATGCATGAGCAACTTGGAGGTGACAGGACTGGTCAGCTGACTGGTTGACTGGCTAGCTAGCTACAAACTTTTATCCCAGATGATATCAGAGACCCTAGAGTGAATGGTACGCTAAATATATTTATACCGCTAACTGTGCGTTCACACCAAAAGAGGCCAAAGCGGCCAAAGCGGCAAGCACGCCCGAGAAAGCCGACAGCGGCCAAAGAGGCCAAATATTTTAGCCGCTTTGGCCGCTCGTCACGTGACTGACGTCAACAAAATGCTTTGTTGTGCAGTGTTTCATCCATGACTCGAGACGCCGGAACTAGGAACCGAAGTTACATGAGTTGTCCTTTAGGGCCCGCTAAGTCGAAGGACATCTCTACTCTGATTGGTTGCCACCGTTTGCCGCTGAACTGCGTCATAGCTAATTACCATAAAGTTGAGCGAGGCTCAACTTCTCATCTGGGGCCGCTTTTGATGCTCTAGCCGCTTTAGCCGCTTTAGCCACTCAGGACGCTTTGGCCGCTCAGGACGCCGGGCTCTCATTGAAAATGTATTAACTTCCGGCGTCGTTGCCGCTTTGGCCGCTTTTGCCTCTTTTGGTGTGAACGCACAGTAAAGCAGGCCCTGATTTATGACCCGCCCATTAAATCCTGAACACAGAACTGTGAAAAAAAACATTTGTGCAGCCTAGCTCCACAATTAAATTCTGAACGGTTGAATGGCTTTCACATGTTTTAAAGAAATACATTTATGACCTATTTAATGTGTTAAGAAGAAATGGCTGAATTTGCTTTATTTTAATTATTGTTGTACTGCTGTTGTTTCAAGTAACTTTGTTGTTGTTTGAAATGTGAAATATTTGTTTTGTTTTTTTTAATTAAAATGTTTTATTAGGAGTGAGTATTCTTTCTCAATGTATGTTACAAAGAAGTTCCTTTGGAATATTTTACATGGTGTTTGTGTTTTGAAGATTCACACAGCTAGACTTTGGTCCATAGTTGGGACACAAAGTAGTTGCAGGGGAAGTGCTGGGTACTTACAGGTAAAGTAGTGGGTAATAACACAGTAAGTAAAGCCAACAAGTGTGCACTTTATAATCAAGCCCGGTTCCAGATGTTGACCAGTAGTTACAGGTAACTAGTGGGTAGTTACACAGTAAGTAAAGTCAACAAGTGATCACTTTATAATCAAGCCCGGCTCCAGATGTTGACCAGTAGTTACAGGTAACTAGTGGGTAGTTACACAGTAAGTAAAGTCAACAAGTGATCACTTTATAATCCGGGCCAGCTCCAGATGTTGACCAGTAGCTACAGGTAAAGTACTGGGTTGTTGCAGTGGAAGTACTGGATGGTTAGACAGTAAGCAAAGACAAGTGTAATCTTAATGGCTGGGTTAACTTAAAATGTGAATTATGTGGGGTCTCTGTGTGTTTAAAAAAATAAAGATATTTTATACGTCTGCATGTCTTGTCACCATTTTGTGAAAAAAAACACTCATCAAATACATTACAGCATTTAAGTTTTTCATTGGTCTACATAATCTGTATCCATGCTGATTCTTAAGAGGAGGTGGCACATCAAGGTTTGCACAGTAATAGCATATGTCCAGGAAAATTACACTGTTTTGATAAGCAACTGTAAGACGCGAATTTAACTACCCCTAGATACCGCAAAATGTCATGGTACATGTGTGAGAGTTAGCCCAACTGTTGAGAAAACTACACTGTAAGACTCCAAGACTTAAACTCTAAGATGTAAGCATAACTACCCCATAAATATCGCAAAACATCATGGTACATGTGTGAGAATTACCCAGTTGGGGAAACTACACTGTAAAGGTGCGTTCACACGCAAGCGACCCAGCTACCAAAGTCGCGTCGCCCACTGATGTAGCGTCGCGCGTCTATAAATGCCTGTTTGGTCGCCGTTGGTGTCGGCCGTCGGTCGGTGACGTCACGTCCGCTCGAGTTTTAACGCGATCAGTGTTTCCTCTACATTCATTTAGGAGCGGCGGGCCGCCGCTCCTAAATCCTACCCGCTGCTCCTGCAATTTTTTTTAAAAACTGTAAATACACCACCGCAGCATCATGTCGCTGCCTTCACATCAGAGTCCTGCATTAAATCGGGTGTCGCGGGTGCTTAGGCAAATAACTATCTTGCCCATAGTTGTGTCGCTATGGTTTGCTTACATTTAATAAAATGCATTTTTCCTCTCCGCTCTGAAAACGCCTCCTCGCTCCTCTTGTGCAACACCGATAAGCCGGGCAACCAAACTGTCTCTCTGCAGGCAGAGTCCCCCCACATGCAGTCTTTATTGAGGCTGCTGCCACCGCGGGCCGAGACGTAGCGGTGATTCAGCGAACGTCAGAGCAGAGGCCACCTAAAAGTGTCTCACAACACTCCCTGTCATAGAACGAGCCGATAACTTCTGAATCATTAATAATCTTTATTAACAGACTCAAACAGCGTGTCATACAGTTAGCAGTTCTCTCTCTCAGTCTACACTTCCGTTACCCTCAGCCAATCCCCAGGCTCCCCCTTAGCAGCCTTAACATTACAAAGATCGTCTACTCTGAAGATGCTCACTCTGACATACTACTATGACACTCCCTTCCCTAAAAACAATTCAGTAGAAATGCTTCCTCACGTCCAGTTCTTCGATAGTACGATATGATTTGCTGCTGCCAGGCGACTACAGCCAGAAAGTTCAAAACGCTGGACTCTGAGCAGCAGGACAAAATCTGTGCGCGTGCTCTTCGGCGGCAACCGCTTCTACCGCGGCGGTCCAAACCGCGTGCTGTCTGCCGCCTGTCCCTCATTGAAATGACTGGAAGCGGCGCGTTGTGTGAAGGGGATGATGAAGACACACACACGACACATACAGACATACACACACACTCACAATCAGGCGGCAGATGAAGGAGCGACCGTAACGGTAAAAAAATATAATAAAAAAAACCCAATTTAAACAAACATTAATGGATGACCTGAAGCTTACCAAACAATCTCCCCAAGCAAAAATCTCAGCATTTTTAAGCCAATTGTCCTTACTAAGACGGGAAGCACAGCGAGCAGTGGAGGAAACTTTCAGCATGTAGTTTCTCCTCATTGTCAGTCACTTGCTATGACTTTATGATTCATCTTCTCTCCACCTGCTGAGCTTACATGGTTACATGAAATGTTACATTCTTCCTGTTTTTTTTAAAATACTTTTTATACTTTATGCAGTTTATTTTAAATTCTTTTGAGAATGTTGTAGTTGTGTGCCCACAGTGCTCACTATTTATTCAGATCTAAATGCTCTTTAATTATGATATTATGGAGCATTATTGACAGCCCCCCCCGCAACCCCGAACCCGCCGCCCCAAGGCAATGAACCTAGAGGAAACACTGGCGATCATATCATATATCACATAATAGGATGTATAAGCGGACATTATTCCAGCTGTGTCCTTTTCACTCACTTATCAGACACAAAACTGCAGCTGATGATGCAGCAGCATCCTCTGTGAGTTTACCGCGGTCCGTCTGCAAATGTCCTCACTGAGATTAGTTCCGCCCAGAAGGAAGTCATCCGGCCTGTAGTCCGGATGAATAACGGCACCGTCACACGTACACACACCGCTGATTGGTTGATGCTGCACAGCCACACACGACATCGCCTGAATAGATCAACTTTTTTTTTACTTTGACATCACGCGACGAGTGAAGCAGTCGTCTTGTCACCGGCTGTCGCATCGCAGGAGGGTTAGCCCCGCCCCATCGCGGCTGTGCATTGACTTTGAATGGAGAGTGATCGCCGAGGTAGTACAGGTAGCGTCCGGTGTGAACGCACCTTAAGAGACGGGAAACTACACAGTAAGATGCGGGCTGTATTATAAAGTGCTACCAGATTTTATTGAACAATGTCAGCTTATCCTTTTCTTAATTTAGTTGTATTCATTATAAATTATTGAAGTTATAAGCAGCCTTTTTACCCTGTGACTACTTTCAGAACATTTAGACCTCACAATGCCACCTTAAAAAGCAATTTCAATCCATAATTTTAGATAACATTTCACCCAGTCTAGAAAACACTGGTCTCTCTATTCCTTTTAACTCAGAAATATTGCATTGCTCCTGCAGTTTGTTTGTACTGGTTTGTTAAATAAACATGACCAGTAATTAAAGCAAAAAAACAAAAAATAGTAAACATCAGCAGGTTTCACAAACCAGTGAGCCGCATCTGCTAAGAAAAGCCTGATCAGGGCATTCCTAGTATTGCTCCTTCTATAGATCAGAATTTAGAATAAAGGCTGGTTTACTGTGGAGTAAACTATAAAGAGAGCACAATATAGCTCACATACTGGTGTTACATCCATAAGCAATAGTTCCATGATAAAGTTAGCATCATAATATGATCCTGTGACCCTAACAAAACCACACCTAGCACTCAGAATCATGTTGATATCATTAGTTAGACAGTTAATGAGAAAAAACAAGTACCCTTCTGTACTTGTTCAGTTACCCAGTTTGTTACCATTTTTTATGGTTTATGTTTTGTCTTGTACTTCCTCTTTCCTTTTGAAATGTCTGTTGTTTGTTTCCATAGGTTTTGCCTTCTCTCTGGTCCTGTCACACCTGATCACTCATTGTGTCTTCCCCAGCTGTGTCTTATTACCCCTCATGTATTAAGCCTCATGTCTTCATCAGTCTCTTCGCCAGATTGTTGTAAGTTCACGCCACTTTTCAGCACTTCCTCATAGTCTAGTTCAAGTTCACAGACATCTTTTTGCCTCTTCTCTGCCTCGAGCCAAGCCGCTTTTTTGGATCCCGTTGCCTGGTTACCTCCGCCAAGGAGGTTATGTTTTCGGCAGAGTTTGTCTGTCCGTCCGTGGACAAAATAACATAAAAAAATGATCCGTTACTATAAAGTTGTAGTTGATTTGCAGCATTTTTTTTTAAATGATTTGGTCTAGAACTGAAAAACTAACATTCTTGAATTGCCTCCAATTGCGACAATGAACGAGTTCAGCTATGAATGCAGTCATACAAATTCTCTGTTCACAGAGTGGGATTTGATAGGTGGGGGAGCCCTAAAATATGGTGTTGCAGGGCAGTAGGAAAAATGATGTAAATTATTGCAAAAAGCTGTATAAGCCTTATTATCAACAGAAAAATACAGGCCACATTAACAGGCAATACGACACATACCAATCCAACATGGCAAACTAACACAGAGAAACACAGCAAACAACAACCCCAAACAGAGACTCAGACACGGCCTTAAGTGAAAACCACACCTATGCAGACACACAGGTGAGTGAAACACATGAGACCAAGTAAGGCGGAGGAAACACGGAAAGTTAAACTAACTACAAAGGCCACATAAGGAGAAAATATCTGGCATGAAAACGGGTCAGGGTTAAAAAAGGTGAGGAGGCTATGACCCCTCTTGGCGGGTCCAGGGGCATGCTGCCCCATAAGAAAATTTGGAATATTTCATATTCAAAGCTGCTATGAGGAGAATTTATCGCCGGCGTAATGCTGCGTTCCTGTAACCTCGGAAATGGGAGTGACATCATCTCCCACTTAACGGCGTTCCAGTTGAAGTCAGAAAAAAAACAAGCCGATCTACCAGGCTATTGTTAGCTGTTGTTAGCACGCCCTGCGTTGTTGTATGAAGAATGTGATTATCACTATGGCAGCATTTCTGTAAATATAAATCTAGCAATACGATGTATACAGCTGATCTAGAGCGACACACCCCAGTCAGAAGTGCAAATAAATTGATTATTACAGGAGCTAAATAACTGTTCACACTGGGGGCATCCATCTTCGATTGTCACCTCGGGGTGGCGAGGTTTCACCGAGCTCCTAGTAGGAAATTCTGTCTTCGGGGGACGTTCCAGTTTTAGTTTCCCACTCGGAACTCAAAATTCCTACTTCTGACTACAACTTGAACGCACCGGAGACATGAAGCCAAATGTGTTTGTTTGTTGTGGTAAATGCAGCATGGATCTTTGTTGGAACCCTGCATTGCTTTACAAGTTCTTTTTCAACAACTTACAGGATGCAAAGCCACGAGGTAATGTATCTCTTTCTAGTTACGCAGCTGTAGTTTTTGATGTGTGACGACAAGCAATGCGGGGAAAATGTATTATCGTAGTTGTAGCCGGCTAAATATCGCTACTTCCAGCCCGGCGCTCTCAGACGTGTAATATAAATAATAAAATAATATAAATTTGCTCTAGTTTTAATTGTCTGGTTCCCCGAAGTTGAGTATCCAGGCCAGTCCAGCCCTGTACGACCTGACCAGGAGGCTAAAGAATAGCATTTATAGATAACCTATTTAGATGCTATAAAACTCATCGATAAGTGCGTATTTCGATCAGGCATACATCTAAAAGTGAGACTTTTTTGTAATTACTTAAAAACTCCTCACAGTCTCTTTAAGAGCATCAATCTGATGCATTTTGAGAGAAACATGAAGCAGAATTACAGGACAGCATGACTGTATAATACAGCATCTATCTATGTATGCTCACATTCTGGTCACATAATGACTTCGGGAATTGGAAGGAAAGGGCCCTTCACAATGTTGATATTTTCACTTTTTAGATTAAACATACAGTGAATTGGTGGATCTCTACAGCTCTGTCCTGAGTAACATTCACCATGTCAAGTCATCATGACCAAGATCTCAGAAATATTAACCACTTTAATTTGCTTAGTAAAAAACAGAGAAAATAAAATTTTTGTGCAAAGAGAAACTGGAGAAAAAATGTGTGAAACATCAAATAATAAGAGCACTGGGAGATCATACATCCATAAATCTTAACGCACTATTTCCCATGACTTGTTTTTGTGCTTTGCCACCACCCTCCTGGTGTATAAATAGCTTTACTCCCCACCAGACTCTTTGGAACTGAAGAAGCCTCTTGGATGAGAGGCGAAATGTCTTCTACTCACACGAGGTTGGTCCAGTTGACACGATTTACGCTTGGTTGAGATGAGTCATGACCTGGATGACTGAGAATATCCACAGATTTATTTCCCATCATAACATGTAAGTTGTTTTCTAGATAACTCAAGTCAAATGTTCATCATAGGACAACCCCTAATTTATCTGCTAAGATAACAAGACATGTCAAGATCCTGAGAGAACAGCTAACATTTACTTGATACAGCACACCAGAGTAAAATAAACTGTATGGAAATTTGTCCGCTCAGGGCCTCTGAACACTGAAGTAATTTTGCCACATTTTTATCTAATTTATACACCGTCCACTGAAAACAGCTCTGAGACCAACTTTTGGGCCTCGACCCACAGGTTGAGAGCCACTGCACTAACAGACTGCATTTGGAGCTTGATCCTTCAGATTGCTCTGATATCATGGAGAATAAGTGATGCAGGAAACAGCAGGATGAGTTTATTATTTAAAAAAGGTGAAAACAGAGCTGGGCTGCTCAGGAGAGTTGAGTTTTACAGTATACACACACAGTGATTCAGGACCGCTGCCCCGTGCGTCTTTACGCTCACCAGCACCGCAGCACGTGCTCATATCTCCATGCTCTCGCGCTTGTAGAGTAAACGTTTTTATTGAAGTCAAGGCTCCTTCAGGCGCGCGCACATGTTGGCAGATCATGGATAATCTCTGGCATTATTTCCCGTTCATACCTTCCACCTCGTCTATGTTTATGATGCGTTCTGATTTACTGAGCATCTCGGCGCTTATGAGAGAGCCACGTAGGCTGTTTGTGATAAAATGCTCTGTCGCCCGTGGTGCTACTTGAATTGTTTAATTAATTTACTTGAATAAGCCCTGAGGTCTCCGGCCAGCTTTAACCCCTGGATCAATGTTGCTGTGTGGTACCTGTAGCTGTCGCTCCTGGTGAGGTCGATGTGTGGGAGAGAGCACGCATGGACGCTATGTGACCTGGGTCACGATGAGCTAAAAATTTTTTTCTTTCTCCTGGCTCCTGTTCCGGCCACCTCTATCCAACCCCAGCGCCACCTTTTTTTTTTCTCCTGCTTCCCATCTTGAGGTTTCCTCGACGGTTTAACATGCCGGTTATACATGTTAGCAGTATACGCCAAATCGGCTCCTCACAGCTGACACTGTCCAAATGTTGAAAACTTAAGGCCCGCCCTACTCTGCCCCTGATTGGCTAGAACGCCTCGGTTACCTTGAGTACCATTGGTAGTTGGAACTATCACATTAAACGACTGGTTACAGATAAAAAAAAAAAAAAAAAAATCACCAAAATATTCATACGCCGGATTTCCGGCACCGTGCCGGAGGTCTTCAAGCCCTGATTAGTATTTGTTAAAACATTCTTTGAATGGTATTTTTTATTATCTTGCTTGTTTCTACTCAGTTACAAAGTCTCTCTGTCTAAAGCCACAAAGCAAAACTATCCATGTGCCCCATCCAGCTGTTGACCCTGATCCTCCTCAGACAGGTAACATTAGAGCCCATATTTAGTTGGTGTTTAGTTGGTCTACACTCACATTGTAGAGGATGTCCACCCATCCCTCCATGGTGATGCACTGGAAAACTGTGAGGACTGCAAACAGGATGTTGTCAAAGTTGGTGATGCCAAAGCTTGGTCCAATCCAGTACTCCTGACAAGCGGTGCCATTTGCGCAGGTCCTCGCCGGGGGCTCCAGACCACACGGGAAATCTGCTGCCTGCTCGCCTACAGGCACGCACACACACACCCACACACACACACACGTACACAAAGTTGTTAGGGTATTTTTAGAGAGGGCCGAGGATGCATTATGTAGAAGTGTCTCTTAAGCTAGGTTGCTGGAGAAATTGGTCTTTTCATGTATAATACATGTCCTCCACTACATGATATGCACAGGCTGAAGACATTTAAGTTCATGTGGCCTATTTTACTGATTCAGAGTCACAGGAGTTCAGTTCATAACAGGCCTTTCTCAGATGGGAGTTTTAAAGCCGAGAGATAAGAAACTGGCTTTACATTTTACAAATTAAAAGGCGTAAATGGTGACTTTCTCTGGGTTTGTTTTCATGAGAGACTTTCTTTGGGTACCAGTGGCACCAGCAGGATGAAATTCTTACACATGTGAGCCAGTGTGTGAAGGGTTTCCACGTGCACATAGCCTTCACAGAGACAGAGAAAGAGAAGCAATGCAAGAGTTAAGAGAGAGAAAACTGCACAATATGGACCTTTACTCACACAAAGCTAGACGTCCAACCTTAAAACAGTCAGCTAAGTACGGTTGAGTCAAGAGAGAAGACAAAAAAAACAAGAAAGACAAACAAGTCTACCACTATGAATACTATGACTGAGAATAAACTAAGACTGCATTCCCACCTTTAAGAAGATAATGTGTAGCAGGGCTGCTTTAAACCTACAGACTGGGACTTGTTTTTTAAAAGCTGCATTGATGACCTCCACACTGACACATGTGCTATCCTCATATATTCTACTTGCCTCTCACACCAAACAGATAACTATTCACCCAAACATCAAGAAATTCTTTCCCAGGGACATGAAACATTGCCTGGTCCAGTAGAGAAAGGTATCTGTAAAAAACATCCAGGGTGCAATAACACTCTGAAATAGACACTGCACTTTGTGGCACCTCTTTAATCAGTTGCTGTTTTTTACAGCCTTACTTTAAGTAGCAGCCATGTGTTTTTATTTGTGTTTTATTGTTAAATTTGTCCTGATGGGAATGTGTAATTGTTCTTTGTAAGCCAGGTCAAAGAATTCTATCCATCTACCTATCTACCCATCTATCTATCTACCTATCTATCTATCACATCTGATATTGGATTAAAGCAGTTTGTCATAATGGAAGCTTAATCCGAGGGCAGTTGGAAGTTTGATGCACATCTTACAAGTCAATAATAAACAGCCTTAACATCTGATACTGATCTATCTATCTGTCTGTCTATCTGTCTGTCAACTGCCCTGCGCCCCGCCAAGAGGGTGTGTCAAGCGCACTTTGCAAGTTTCCTGCAGTGCAAAGAGAGGCGTACTGCAGGCGCAGAGAGGCGCATTCACGCCTCCGTCCCTGCCCCTCCGCGCAAGTGCCAGAGAGGGAGGAGAAAAGGTGTGAGTGGGTTTAACACAGCTGAGTGCTGTCTTCACCAATCAAATGAACGCCTCTCCTTGCAATGCGACAGCCGCTTTTCACACTACCACATAGCTTGTTGCGCGATGTGAGAGTAAAAAAAGTTGATCAATCTGCAGGTGTGTGCACGTGTGACGGTATCCTCCACAGACAGTTGTTCATCCAGACTACAGAGTAACAATCCGTGTAGGAAACACCGAACTAATGTCAGTGAGGACATTAGTTCTGCCTAGACGGACCGCGGTAAACTCACAGATAATGCTGCTGCAGGGCATCAGCTGCAGTGTTTTGTGGATGATAAGTGAATGAAAAGGATACAGCTGGAATAATGTCCGCTTATACATCCTACTATATGATATATGATATGATTGCGGTGAAACTCGAGCGGACGTGACGTCACCGAGTGACGGCCGACGGCGTCCAAAATGAGGTATTTATGGACGCGCGACGCTATGTCAGTGGGCGACCGATTTTGGTATCTGGGTCGCTTGCGGTGTGAACACAGCATTAGGCTGCGTTTACATGGCGCTAAAAATGGTCAAATCTGATACGTTTTTGTTGCGTTTTGGCCTTGCGTTTGGATGAGAACGCGTTGCGTTTTGTCTTAAAATGGAAACTTTTGAAAATGGGCTCCAAAGTGGAAAGGTTTGAATACACTCTCCATGCAGCTCCATGTAAACCCGTATCAGAGCGTTTCAGGGTGAAACGCTGACGTCACCGCATGCACAGTACTCTCACATGAAGGCTGTGCACGCATACCAGGAACAATAACAGCTTTGGCCGTTCTGCCGAGCAACGTGTGGGCCTCTTACCGTGCTCGGTTTGTTATCCAGACAAAACTATCAAGTTTTGTTGACTGAACTGATTTGTTTTCCAGAATAGAAACTCCTGTGTCTCTGTGCATCTATTCACGATTGTTGGTTTGTGAGAAGTTATTCTTCTTTGTTCGTGTGTTTTAGCAGCGCTGCCTCTCTGCAAACCTACACCACCATCTACTGAACTAGAATGCATACTACAGTGGATCCACTCGTCTCCAGCATCGTCGTCTGAACGCAGAAGAATTCGAAATCTTAATTTTCCTAAGGGAGTCTACCAAAGGGATCAATAAAATTTTATACAAACTCATCTAATCTATTTTGCATCAAAGACTTTTGATGCTTTTAAAAGATTTTAATGTTCCCTTCAAAAATATTTAAACTTTAAATACTTTTTACAGCCCTGTGAGCACCCTGTGTGTGACTGTATCTGAATAAAATCAGTGTTTTCTTCAGAGTTCTAAACTAATAATGCAGTTGTACTTCAAACAACAGCATCCATGGAGTGATGTATCTGAAACTCACTGGATAGACAGAAAAACAGCCAGAGGTAAAGCTATTCATGGAGTGAAATCAGCTGAAGCCCGTGTGTGTGCCATCTTGTTTTATGTTTGGTTCACTTTCTACATCTCACTTGTTTTTCTGAGCCGTGACACAGGACTGATTAGTTTTAGTGGTGTGATGGCGAGTTGAACACCCAAATTCTGTTAATCCTTGTCATTCTCTCTCTCACCTGTGTCAATCCTGAAGCAGGTGCGGTGGAACTTTCCCATGTAGAAGTCCAGGCCAATGATGGCGAACATGAGGATGGCAAAAAAGAGCAGCAGGCCAATCTGCAGCAGAGGAACCATGGCCTTCATGATGGACTTCAACACCACCTGCAGACCTGATGGGATTAAAAGAGACAACATGAGAGAGCTCAGGGCACAGAGGAAGCAAAGTATGAGATGAGAAAAAGAAGAACTGTTTTATTTCCAATGAGAGGCTCAGCTCTGAGTCATACTCTGGATCATTCACATGGCCAAATCATTAAGGAATATCAGTGTGACAGTATGATTGTGTCAGTCATGACAGATTGTTTCAAAATTAAGAAAAGTAGCACTCTTAGTGGAATCACACAGGCAGAGTGGAGACATTGTGAAGGAAAGTAAAATGACTGGATGGCAGTGCACATAAATTACATATTGTCCCTGAAGTATCATTTTTTTGGAGTAATAGAGTCATGCTTAATAAAAAAAAAAAAGTTAATATGACAAGACACACACACTAACATTTCTGATCCCTCACATTCTCGCTGTTTCTTGGACAAGATTTCAATAAGAAAATACAGGAGAGCCACACGATAAAATTTGCTGTGTTACACCAGCAAAGGACACAGCAACAATAAAATAATGTTTAAATAGACTAAGTAGAAACAACAGTATGCATATTATCATAAATATAAAGACTAGAAATATAAAGCTAAAATATACACTTTAAGAAATATTTAATAATAATTGCCCATGGGAATATTGCACATTGTTGTATGTTGTTTTGCAGTAGAAGTGAGCTGATTCCTATCATGCATGTGATGGTGTGAGTTTTATTGCCCTGTATTGCATTAAGAAGCTGCTTTAGACACTTGAATGTTGATTTTGGCAGCTGTTGTCAGTCCTGTTCTACTTCTTCTCGGTTTCAAACAGGGTGTCAGTCTGAAGTTTGATGTTCATGCATGGGTTTGGGAGGGAGGAAGAAATAAGTTACAGTCATTGGAAAAAAGGTGCAAGGCTATGCAGAATCTGTGCGGATTGGCTAATATGCTTTAATTGTTGTTAATCCTGAAACTGCAATTTCCTGGAGGGACTGAAATTTGTATTTCACCATGGCATTATAACATCATTAGACATGCCTCAAGAATTACTGGAATCACCAAACACATCAATTAATTGAACAGGACTTATTTATTTGGTTCATCATCAATTAAAGGTCTTTTTATATTTTGAACTAATTTTTCTTTGCTTAAATCCTTCATTATATTCTCTAATGCATGTATTAAACTCATTGTCAGGCTTCAGTAATATGCTGGAGCACTGTTTATTGGTCTCACAATTTTACAGTAAAATATCATGTATTATGTACACTTTATGTATTATTATGCTACTTTTAGTATTATTACCCGTTATTAGAGTACATCTGATTCTCGAATTTGTAAATTCTTTTCAACTTGTATACAATGAATACACTACAAAGACAAGATATTTCATGTTTAGGAATGGGGTGTTGGTTTGGCAGTGTGGTTAGCAGTGTCCTATCCTATCTCTTCTCACCCCTTCACAAATTTATCCACTGTCTCTCTCTCTGAAGTCAATAAAGGCCTGAAAATGCCAAAAGATAATCTTAAAAATAATGAAGCTAGAAACAAAAGTGTGTCCAGACCTGTCTTCCTCTGAAAATGTGTGGCACATTATGAAGCACAAAATATGACAACAGAGACCCCAGACTGTTGAGAAACTTCAGTCGAATATCAAGCAAGAATGTGAAAGAATTGCATTTACAAACCTTCAACAATTAGTGTCCTCACTTCATGAATGCTTACTCAGTGTTGTTAAAAGGAATGGTAAGTAAATATACCCCTGTCTCAGCTTTTAGGGACATTTTGTAGGCATTAAATTCAACATGAGTGAATGGTTTCAAAGAAACAATAAAGTTTATCAGTTTGAAAATTAAATATATTGCTTTGTAATGTATTCAGTTGGTTGAAAAAGATTTGCAAATCATTGTTGTCAATGTATGTGCAGACTTTGTATGTTCTCCCCATGTATGTGTTGGTCCTCTCTGTGCATTCAAGCATCACCACAGACCAAAAATATGCTCATAAGGTTGAATGGTCACTCCAAATTGCCCTTAGGTATGAGTGTGAGCATGAATGGCTGTCTGTCTCTATGTGGCCCTGCAATTGGCTGTCAGCTGGTATAGGCTCCAGCCCACTGCAACCACACATAGTATAAGGGGTATAGAGTATGGATAGACTGATGAATGTCTGCTAGTATTTAGGTTTTACACAACGTCCCAACTTCACCAAAGTCAATGGATTTGGTGTTTGTATGAATGCATGCAGGGGTATGAAAGCACATCCCTCTGCTCTGTTAAAACACTCATAGGGCCCTAATTTCGTGGCGCAGGGTGGTGCAGGGTGCGCAGAGCCTGGCGCATCCCGCGCAGTGTTAATTTCGTCCGGTGCACCGCCATGCGCTGCCAATTTGACAATTTGGTAGACCGGCTGTGCAGAGATGAGAGGTGACGGCGCACCGGGGGAGGCGCTTACAGATTCAGGTTGGCGCACTGACAATTTCGTACCAAAAAACAGTGTGGAAGTTGCGCTGAAAGCTCGCCAGATCCAACCTGGTCTATTCTCGGCGCAGACAAAGCGCACCCTCCGCAGCTGTAATTTGGTGACAGGTACAAGTCACCAAACCCTCAGAGGCAGGTTTCCATACAGTTAGGCACATTTTAATGAAATAGAAAATCACAGCAATCGCTATTTAATGTAACCATCTGAACCAGCATATACATTTGTATCTATATGAACTGTCCTGTCACATCTGATGTCTGATTAAAGCCGTTTGTCATTATGGAAACTTAACCTGATGGCAGCTGGAAGTTTGATGCACATCTTACAGGTCAACAATAAACAGCCTTAACATTTGATACTGAGTATAAATCTGGCTTCTCTCAGTTCATGAAATTCAAAGAAAAGAGGGAGAAAAAAGACAGAGAAAATAGAGAAAATAAATGTATGTCACTAAGGATTTACCATATTTTTCTGTTTTAGTCTTTATTTTTAACGTGATCTAAAAAGACGGAGTACATATTGCAAGGAGGATGAGGAGGAGATACCCGGAGAAAATACAGTGTATCACCAAAGGTTCTGCCATTTGGTGATGACAGACCAGGAATGCAGATGGATCACAAGCATGATGATTGGATAAGCCTGCTGCTGTGAAACTGTCTCTTAATTTTGTACTCCTATTAACTGTGACAAAGGAACAGATTACATCTGTCCTGGGAGCTGGCTCACACGGTGACAGCCTACACGTCGTGGCCTCCCATGTGCACCCTGATGGCCCCTGCGCTCTCTTATGCTGCGTTCACACTGCAAGCGACCCAGCTACCAAAATCGCTTTGCTGACTGACTTAGCATCGCGCGTCAGTAAATACCTCATTTTGGTCACTATTGGTCATCACTCGGTGACATCACATCCGCTTGAGTTTCACAGCGATCATATCATATATCAGATGATAGGATGTATAAGCTGACATTATTCCAGCTGTATCCTGCAGTATGGATCATGAAACATGATCCATACTGCAGATTGCATTGTGTTTTGTAAATGGACTGTGCTCCTTCAAGATACCAAATGCACAGACTTGTGCAGGGCACACTGTTAAAATAGCTCTTTTAAGCATTAAAATGGGCCCTCACAGATTTTTAAATTAGTTTCTATTCATTCAAATTTCGAGTTAAATTATATAGTTGGTCACTTGTGTTAACCTTTTTCAATAAATAAGGGCATATTTTGAAACAATCCAAGATGTGTGCTTCGAATTTGACCCATACCCAGTTATTATCATACCTGATGGTAGAGAGACTTATTCTGACAGATATGAAGTACAACTTACTTGGAATTCCAGAAACCAGTTTGAGTGGTCGTAGTACTCTCACCGCCCGCAGTGTTCGTAGATCAAAATCTGCCCCCACAGTGGCCAAGATCCTACAGACAACAAGAACACCAGAGCAAAGGATTAGGATTTAGGATTTCTCTGTGTTAAAATGTCTGCAAGAGAGACAGAGAACAGCTTTGAACAGCTGATAAAAAACTCAATCATTAGTTGGTACAAACTGCAGACTGCACAATGAAAAGAGGTGAAAATATGGTCAGGTAAAATGAGTACAGCATGATTCAGTGTGAACTAGACAGAACAAACAGTTCTTTTGTCTCAGGTTAGCAACAAACTCTCAAATTAACCCACAAAAGACCCCAATCATTCCAGTGCATTTTCTTTCTGCTTCTGACAAAGTTGTTTATATATTATATTTCAGGACTGGTTTCCTCCAAAATCAGGATGATGAATAGAGAGAACATTTCAAGGCTACAACTGTTTCAGAAACTTTATTTTCATAATCATCATTATCATTGAACATATATTAATCACTTGATCTCATGGAGAGGATTTCTGTTATAAATTGCATCATGAAAATTCAAACAAACAGCCTGACATTATGATGATGCATGTTCAATAAAGTAACATCCTACACCTCACTCAAAAGGATGGACAAACATGTTTAAATAGCTTGAGCTTGTATGGTGTTTGTCTTGTCCTCTAAGCACTCAAGGCACTTTTTGTAGAGCATGTATTAACCACAAGCATCCACACCACAGTTATACAATCCTGCTTAAATTGTCCATCAGTTTCAGCTGATCAGATCTTATGGTCACCCAAGGACACATTGACCTACAGCTGCAGGAGCTAAGAGCAAACCCCTACTGAAGACCTTAAGAGTGTAGATTCATTCACATGATGGTTGCCACATGTGTCCTTCATTGTTTACATCCCTCAGAAAAAAAATGCAATGATTGCTAATATATCGGAGTACACTAAAAATAAAAACGTGGTTAGGACGTAACGCGAGAATACGGAATCCTGAAAATCTTTATTTATAAATCTTTATTACAAATGTGTTAGTTGGGCTCAAAGAAGTTATCATTTCCAAAGTAGAAATTTCTCACATTTTTTTTAATGTGTGGGGGAAACATATAGTTGGCACATTTATGATGACTTAAAAGACAGTCTGTGTAACAAGTCGCTGATTAAAGACAGCAGCTTCATAATCACCAAGTTACTATTATAATAGTCTGAGAAATAAAGTTACCTTATTTAAAAAAATTACTTTCTAAAATTACCCTACATTTTGTATACCCACGATACAATAGTAGCCTATAGATAAGGGGAAAAGGTCTTTTAAAAAAAAAAAGAGAAAGAGAGAGAGAAAGAAAACATGTTTTTCATTGATGTGATGTTTTGGCCCACCATTCAGTTGCTTGGAAAAATTTTGGCCCAAGGCCAAACTTAACTGCCGACCCCTGCACTAATGATTTGTGTGTATAAAAACACAAAGTTGTTCTACTAACTGGGTGCATCAAGGATTGCATCTGTCAAATGACCAAAATAGCATGCACAATCCATTTAGTGTGTTTTCCCTCATGAATGTGCAAAATTAATGCAGATTATTAGAACATGCAAAATACTGGGAGGAAGAGATACAAATGTAATCACTGAGCACCTGCAATGTGAGTCATTGAACCTGCAAGTGATTGCACTCTGTGTTTTGCATCCTAATTTGGCAGGTAAACAGGCACAGCCTCATGCAGAGGGATGCGCTCATTGTGGGCGAGAAACAGGGGTCCCATTGACCGAATATTTTCCATCATTGAATTTTTTGATGAATGATGGAAAGACTTGGAGTCTGTCATTACGAAGAACTGGAAAAGGGAGGATGATCCAGCGTGTTATACTCCCGCAGACAAACACTTGCACTCTACATCATGAAGGAGGTCATTTATCCTATGTAAAAAAGATCTCCATAGCAGGCTATGAAGGAGAATCACACCCTTTGTGACTCAGGGCTGACTACATCACACTGTTCACATACTGACAGGAGGTTTAGGAGCTGTCAGTGCGTGGACAATGTGACACTGTCAGTGCATAAAAAGGCAAGAGTACTCTGGCAATCTGTGTGTGTTTAATTGTAAGACTGCTCTTGACATGAGAGTTCATTGATTATGAACCTGTGTAACAATGTGGAGGTTGACTTTTAGATTATCTTTAATTGTAACAAGAAAAGAAAAATTCAAAATGAAGGATAAAAAATTGGTATCAGGGAAAAGTGCCGACCTTGTAAGTCAAAATGACAGACAGCAAAAAAAGGTTACTGCAAGTGTGTTTATTTGTCTCCAACTTCATGGCTTCAAACTTAATTTTTCATTTATGGCAAATTCCCCTTTAAAGGGGTGTTCCACATCTATTTTGCGCCTGTTACCAAATTCATATGCAGACATACTAGATCACCAGCAACACGGCCACTAATTGCACATGCAGTTTTTTGGTTTGCACAAGCAATTTAGCACTCATTACTTTGGATTGACGTAGATCAGGCCTTTAAACTATTAGGTGTGTAGCAAATGTTATTTTTCTTTTTGTCATTTTTGTTGTTCTTTGTTTTCCATGGAAGGAAGAAATTTTCCAGTTATTAAAACAGCTGATGCAGGTAGCACCTATGGTGATCTCTGTACAGACCAATCAGTCTTTCCAGCATGGAGCTTGGATGGATGGCTAATCAGAGACATAAAATCAGGAAGATCCAACTTCAGTACAAGGTCAATGTTCTGGAAAAGTTTCAAAGTAAACAGCAACAAAGGAAACTCACCAGGGCCATATTCTACGAAGCAAGTTCAGCCCAGCGAGACAGCCTTGGAGCTACCTCGCTGAACTGAGCGCAGTAGCCGGCGGTCTCGCTACACGGTTCAACGACGCTGGTTACCAACCTCATAAGTGGATCCAGCTTTGCAATGAGCGCGTGCACGCATATAAGGCGGAGCCCGCCGCATCTGACCAATGGCGAACATGGACCAGTCTGGAGCGTCAGAGCAGGGGAGCGAAGGACAACCTACTTCACACAGGAGGAGCAGGAGGTGATCATAGCAGAGTATGAAGAATTAAAACATATAATGAACGTCAAAAGCAACACCGTCGCCCCTGCAAAAGCACGGAAGGAGTGCTGGCAGAAAATTGCTGACAGTCTCAATGCATAAGTATAGTGCAAAAATCTTTGGTGCCACTATCATCCTGAAATAGCACTGTTCAAGATGCACTTTTACTGTAACATGCACCAGACATGTCTAATTCATTTCAAGATGAATTTATTCATTTGTTCATTACTACCTTGTTTAAATTTTTTGTGTGATATGTAGCCCACATGAGCCCTACATGTATTCCTGTCACAATTTTAAGACGGGCAATAAAATACTGTCATGGAACAGAAGTTTTTTTTCTTTCAATTCTTTATTCAGCCATTTCAAGTAACAAACAGGCATATTTTGCATTGTACATTCTTCAAAAATCACTCAGCAGCATCACTAACCAATATATAAAACTAAATAATAATAAAAAGAATTAAATAATTAAAAAAAGATTCATAAACAATTCAATGAAAACATTTACAAGGGGTTCAATTCCTACACAAATCAAGAATTTCTTAAGAGTCTTGAGGCACTTTCTTTTTCAATCTTTTTTAAAGATCGAGAAAATAATTTAAGGTCGTTCTTAAATGCAGCAAAATTAGTAACTTTGAAGAATCTACATTTGAGGATATAGAATTTCCTATAATAAACATATTATTATATAAAAATTCAACAGTTTTATCTTTTACAAAGATTCCAAATTTGATCATATGATACTTAAAAACAAGTATTACGTATTTTGCATTTAGCCATGCATGAATTATTTCCCAAAAATCTTAATAGCATTGCAATCATGAAACAGATGTTCCTGTGTTTCAATTTCTGTATGACAAAATCATTCATTCCTATCTATATTAAATCATCTTCTCAAACCAAAAAGATTCATAAACAATCAAGTTTGGAGAAAGCCTGAAAAGTGATATTTCTTTTAATAGGAAGAGGAAAGAATTCCTTTGTGATAAGACTTCTCAAAATTTTGTTATTACACTTACGGTCTAATAAATCATATTCACCAATAAAAGATTGTCAAGTACAGGTGTTACAGCAGAATATTTCAGAGTTTCTCTGATCAAATTAAACAAGGCTACAGGAACAGCTTTTTATCGCTATTGAATACTGTTTGTAAGAACAATTTATTTTGAATTTCAGATTGAAATTGGTATGATTTAATATATTTCCATCTTTATCCATTAAATGTATTACGGCCCAAACACCTTTTTCCATCCAATTTTTATAGAACAGACTACTTTTTTATGCAAGATATATCTGTTGTTCCAAATGATGGCTTTATGTGGGCTGAAATTATGTGTGTAAAGCATTTTCCAATACCGTAGATGAAAGTCTGATAACTCCATAGGTAATTTTAAGGGGTCAAAATCACATCTCAGTAGAAATTTAAGTCATGGAACAGAAGTGTTAGCATTGAAGATCTTGTTATGGCAATGAGAGTTCTTCATTCCCTTTAACTACCTGTAGCAAGTGTCATGTACTGTGTAGTGACTCTAAATCTGGGTTTCGTTTCAGCACCAGTCAAAGTACACAAAAAGATCTTGGGGGGATTATACTCCTGCAGAGGAGCTGGCCCTCTGCGGCCATCAGGTCAGCTCATTGGTCAGTGGGCGGGGTTTTTATTGTCCTCGAGTTCAATCTGGAACCTAACCTGCCCCGGAGCAGGTTAGCCGTTCAGCGTACGTTGCCATGGAGACTCGCCTCGCTCAGGAGTGATCCCGTCTTGTAGAACAGGGAATCCGGGACTTATTCTCAAAGCTACCTCGCTAGGCAGTAATCCTGCTTCGTAGAACAGGGCCCTGGGCTAAATCTTTGCTCGGATGCTTATGCTAACACAAGCAGCCACATGTAACTCTGTTACCCAGTCAGTCTTCATGAAATCTGCACCATGTCGTTGATTTTCATAATATCAGCAACATATGTTATTTGGGATTTCATGATCAATTTGCAAAAAAAACCCAAAACCCCCAAATCAGAACACTGGTAAATATACCTTCTGTCATGAATTACTTGACAATTTTATTTTTCTATGTCACTTTTCACTTTGTGAAATTAAAAAAATTGAAAAGGAAAAATGAAAAACAGAAAAATAATTCTAATGATAATCATAATAACAGTAAAGTGAAAAAAAATATTAATAATAACTTAGAATATTAAGTTCAGTATTTAAGAAATCTCATTCCCATCACTTAAGCTCAAAATCTTCTTTCTCTCAAAAACAACCAACTCTGTTACCCAGCCACAGCTTTGTAAATCTCTGCCAATGTTGTTGATTTTCATAAAATCTACAAAAGATGTTATAGGGAAAACTGAATTAAATCAAATGGTAACTGATCCATCCAAACCAGAGAGAATAACTTTATGTTTTGATTAGGGCTGTCACTTTAGTGCATTAATTAGATTAATTAATTACAACGCAAATTAATGCATTAAAAAAATTAATCGCAAGATTAAATATCGCACATGAACATTTAAATACTGTCCAGTTGAAGGACCTGTACATGGCAGTGGCACGTCACACATGCGTCTCTAGTAGGGCTGGGACGATTCACTTTTCTCCCGATTTGATTTTTTTACGATTTTCTAGGTGCCGATACGATTTAAATTGCGATTCTACGATATTGCCGATTTTTGCAATCTTTAGTTAGCTTTTTTAAAACCAGTGAAAAAGATGAACAATGATGATGCCTACAGACTATATCAGGAAAAATACACATCACATGTGAGTCTGTTTTTGGGATTTATTCAGCAATATATATTAACCAGCTGTTCATGCTCTCTCTTCAAAAGCCTGGATTGCATATAAAAAGTGGCTTATTATCCCTTCAGGCAACAGAGTTTTTTCAAGAAATATTCAATTTTGCTATCAAGATTTAAAAAGGCTATAGTTTCAAAGTGGTTAGCTTTCCCAGCCATCGTCATCGCTGTAATTTACGGGCCGAGCATGAACGCCTCTGCTGCCTGCACTGTTTACCCCCGGCTTCTCCCTCGTTTGACCAGAGCTCCGCGGTCTCATTCTCCGCTAACACCGTCACTTTTCGCGGTGTTTTGAGCTTCCCTGCATCCCAGACCATGTAGGCCTACCCTCTTCGGCAGTCGCCGGCCATGGAGAGGAAAAGCTCTCGGTATGTACTGCTCCGGGACTGTAATGGCGTGCGGAGCCGCTCCCGCTGCGCACACTCGCTGCCAGTTTGGTTCTCACTGGACGACTGACCGTCATCCTCAGAGAGTAAATATTCCTCAGATTCAGAGTCAGACAGTACTTGACAAAGTACTCTCGGTATCGTGAGTACTCTTACTCAGTCTCTATCACTCTGTCTCTCTCTCTCTGCTCCGCTCCACAGCCTCTGCAGCCACACTTGCGTCCCTCGGTCCAGTGTGTGTGTTTTAAAATAAATATAGCTACGCCAAAACTTTGAATAGAAACCTGTCATCTGTCCACTATCTGCTGGTGAAAAGTAGTAAATCTACTCAGCACTATTTTAACAGCTATGGCCTGTTTTATCCAGCAATGTCGCTTGCCTCAATTTGGCGACTTTAGCGCCTATAGTGTGTGTGTGTGTGTGTTGAGGGGGGGTATCGATTTTTGAATAAAAATATCGATTTTAAAATCGGCAGACAAAAAATCGCAATACTTAGGTGTATCGATTTTTACTCCCACTCCTAGTCTCTAGTCAAACCAAACAAAGCCCAGGTGACAACAGGAATGGCCTGTTTGAGACTCCGCTTTATTTTATTTTTTAATTTATTTATCTATATTTGTACTACATTCTTTAATAATGCACCAGGCCTAATTGGTTTGCTGGATGTCCTCCGCCTTTTTCTTTTTTTTTTATTTTATTTGTGAAACACACTTAAAGCGTAATTTGAGTTGCCTGATTGAGCTTAGAATTTTCTGGACAAGTTGGCCTGACTTTGGATTTATGTAGTCACCAATAAAAATGTGGATTTACAATCTTCTCTTTTTAGTGTATTCATTTGATTAGTCATCCACGACAATTTTGTAATGTCCTAGATTTCAAATTCTTTATTTGGGGACTTTAAGCAGATATGAGATTAAAATGCGATTAATTAGATTAATTAATTACAAATCCTGTAATTAATTAGATTATTTTTTTTAATCGCCTGACAGCACTAGTTTTGATAAATCATCATGGGAATTACAATGTTGCAAATGCAGAGAGAGAGAGTCACACCAAGAAATCGCTAGTAGTCGAGGCACCTTAACTTCGGCAACATCGCTGCTTGTATTCAGTTACATTGATAGCGTTAGGGGATACGGCATACAGGAATGTCACACACAAATCGAATATGATGTTAGGATTTGCCTGTAATTCCATTGAAGTTGTCTACGATTTGCGACAATCCACGCTTATCTTATATGGATGTTGTAACCCAAGCTACGTTAATATCACTGGTTTATATGAGATCATGAGGTCCCAGTTATCCCTATGTGTAATCCATGCAGGGACTCCAGATGAGACCCAACGCCTCATAAAATTCAGGGCTGAAAATGAGCTGCGTTTTCTCAAATCCAAAGCTGCTGCCAAACAACTTTGGGCGTGAGTATTTTTTAGCTTGCTTGAAAGCATACGTAATGACGTTGTTTTTTTTTTTTCTTGCTTTTCATTGTTTTTACATTACTTCTCATATGTGTTATGATACAGGATGCTGATCAAAGAGCTTGGGCTTGAGGGTGAAATCAACTGCCAACAAGCATCTAAAAAATGGGAAAATCTTAAAAAGAAATATAAGGTAAGCGAGGAGCACTGTAGTTGAAATTTAAGGTGATGCCTAAACTGTAATCTTTTAAAAGTAATCTGTAATCTCTCAGTTATTGCTGTAATGCTGAACCTCATATTTATAAGTTTTAACATTGTTTTGTTTTTTTGCAGGAGTTGAGAACTCCCAAAACGGGTTCAGGGACTGATGCTGGGGAAACCACAGCATCTACCTGGCAGTTTTATGAGGAGATGCATGAAGTGCTGGGAGCCAGGCCGTCCATGGACCCTCCCATTGTGATTGCCTCATATGATGATCCTATCACACTGCTTATGGTAAAGATACAGCCACATCATGTATTGTCATTGATTACTGATCCGTATTGTTGATTATAACCCGGCATCTTAAGAAATATATTTTCTACGTATGTTTTGTATTGTATATACATACATGTGGCCATATGACCTTATTCAGGAATATAATGCCCTCTCATTTGATTTGTTCTTAGGAGATCATCGAGCCCACTCCTTCCACCTCAACCACAGGTTCTTCAGAGGCAGCCACCTCTGATGCCCCTACCACTGTCGCTGCTCCTGTGGACATGCCCCCATCCCCTTCACCTAAAAAAAAGAAGAGGAAGCTAAACCACATAGCGGATTTCTTGGCACTGGAGAGTGAGAAGGAGCAGAAGAGACATGAGGAAAGTGAGAAGAAAACAGAGCGTTTTTTAAGTCTGTTTGAGAAACTCATTGACAAAATTTTATTTTATTTTGTGCAATATAGCCCCTTAACACACTTGTTCCTGTGTGTATGTTTGCACTGTTTGATGTTTACATCTGAAAAGTTGTTCTTAGGACCAATTTCAGAAATAATTTGATATGCTGTCCTGTGTGTGTATTCTAATGTCTACCTCAAAGGCACATCTGGCTGTTGTTTTTTGTTTTAACACAGTTCTTAAATATTTTTAAGACAAGTGCATAAATGCATCTGAATGTGATGCCATTTACCAAATAAAGTGCAATATTTCTACAAGTTTTTGAGCATGATTATCACACCACCTAAGCATGAACTACACCTGAAACAGAAATTAGCATTTAAACTAGGGCTGTCACTTTAGTGCATTAATTAGATTAATTAATTACACACAAATTAATGCATGAAAAAAATTAATCGCGATTAATCGTAGCACACAAACATTTTGATATTAGCCAGCTGGAGGACCTGTACATGGCAGTGGCACGTCACTTCACACATACGTTGCTCACCAAACCAAACAAAGCCGAGATGACAACAGGAATGGCCTACTTTAGACTTAGTCTTATTTTATTTTTTAATTTATTTATCTATATTTGTACTACATTCTTTAATAATGCATCAGGCCTAATTGTTTTGCTGGATGTCCTCCACCTTTTTCTTATTTTGAATTTGATTTATGAAACACACTTAAAGTGTAATTGGAGTTGCCTGATTAAGCTTAGAATTTTCTGGACAAGTTGCCCTGACTTTGGTTTTATTTAGTCACCAATAAATATGTAGATATAAAATCTTCTCTTTTTAGTGTATTCATTTGATTAATCATCCACTACAGTTTTGTAATGTCCTAGAATTCAAATTCTTTATGTGGGGACTTTAAGCAGATATGAGACTAAAATGCGATTAATTAGATTAATTAGTTACAAATCCTGTAATTAATAAGATTATTTTTTTTAATTGCCTGACAGCACTAACTTAAACAGATTTATTCAGAAAAAAAGTGACACATTCCTGAGGTAAAATTTAAAAAACTATATACATCACCATTTCTGGATTAGTCACATATTAAAACACACATCCCTGAGGTAGCATAACAAAAAAACTATATACATTGTCCATTTCTGGATCAGTCAGCATCCTTATGGGGTCTGCACATTGCCTGAGATCAGAGCAGCTAGGTGGTCTCTTGTTGCATTGC